>JAODLM010000280.1:0-100000 GCA_036937905.1 Salvia rosmarinus
AATATTATATGGTCTTTATGAATGATATCCAAATAACGAAAACGAATGGTTCCGAATAGATATGGCCACTATAAGATAATAAGTTGTTTATTCGGACCGACAACGCACCACTCGCTTATGAACCTCAAAATCGAAAGGTTTCACACATACCTAGATAATTTTATCTCAATCTTTGGATGATGTTCTTACTATTCAAAGGACGAAAGAACATAAAGAAAATCAGTGGTCTGTCTTATGACTTTAAGAGTCAAGACTTTACAAATACGCTTTGTAAATTTCAAAAAGAGAAATATTCTTCATAGTGTCCTAGAAGAAAACAATGTAGATCCGACAAAGGATAAAACAATTAAAGACGAAAGACGCCAACGACTCTAAAATAAGATCGTGAATTTTATAGATTGATTAACTACTATTAGAGATCCATTAGATTTCTAGTAGCAAGGCCATAACATAGCAAACCCCAAAAGGAATCAAATTTACATGGATTAATAAGTATGCTACATAATAGATATTAATAACTTATATGTCACAACACTTAGTTACATGAATGGATTCAACCAACACTCAAATAGACTAACTGATTAAGAAAAGGATCACACAAAGGATGGAAAGTTAGTAAAGATCCGAGGAAAGGGTGGAGAATTTAAGAACTTCCAGAGGCGCTTGACAACGCCTTATTATCTCAAGTGAAGAATATGCTGCCATTTGACGCGAAAACTTCAAAATGAAATAAATGAGCGAGCTCACGATACCCTACACCGCTTACCTGGGATAGTACGATGTACCAAGACCGAAGAAAAGTTTTGTGGAAGGCATGAAACGAGACATAGCCAGATAACACCGCCTTGTTTGCCAAGATGAAAGTTACATAACCAACGCCCATACGGAAAGTTACGTTGGAAATACCCGAGGAAATGGGATGAATAACTATGACTTCACACGAACTTACCCAAATCAAAAAGAGGGAACACCGCCATATGGGTAATTGTTGATAGATCACCAAGAGTGCTCACTTCCCACCAATCCAAAGTACCTGGATGTTAGCCCAAACAGACAGAAAGGAGACACGACCACTGAGTGCCAAATCTATTACCTAGTAGTGACAAGAGTATAAATACCAGCAGTACATCACCCTATAACAATAAGTTAAGAACCCTTCACACCACAAAAGTCAAGTTATTCGTCGAGCAAAGAAACTTGACATGTGATAGGAAAGACGGCACAAATCAAGAAAGATTATAATTGTGATAATCACCTAAGAAAGGGTAATGTAGAATCTAATGCCTAAGATATAAAATACGCTAAATCACATGTCCTTATAGAAAAGAAAACTCATCGAAAGTTAAGAAAACTAACGTAAATAGTCGGGAAATCAAGGACTAACGTAAGTGGTACCTCATAACTATGCGAAATACGACTAAAAAAGAGTAAAAATGAATGAATAGAATACAAATTAAAATAAGGAATGAAGAGCTAAAGGATATTTTAAGAGTCATTAGACAGAGGGTATATCTGTTCTAGAGAGATATATACATATATTTCAAGCAATAATAAGCTAGAAATGAAATCGTGGAATAAAGTTCATGATCCTCTCATACCCAACCGCATTATTAAGTGACATTGTGAATTATAGAAAGCAGTTAGATATAAGTGAACGAGATAAGATATAACCACATTGTTTTAGAAAAGTTCTCGTTATCAACAAGTAGAAAGCGCATCAGATCAAAGGCCTTATAAGAGAGTATAATCTCAGAACTACACGAATGGAAATAGAATGATATAGAAACAACTCAGATGAGATTTTACCAAAGTCATGAAGAAGTTTGCACTACTATATACAGTAGTGATCGACTCGCCAATTATGCTTTATCTCCTCGCCATTCGATGACTCATAGATCCGATAAGTTAGCTCAACCGACATAAAGGAAATTATATTTACATGGAGCACTAACCCATCGCTCGTGACAGACTTCAAGAGTACCCTAGATTTTTAACTAACTCCAAAAGCGAGTTAGACACTAGTTCGAGCTTTAACATAGATGTCCACCACAAAGTAAAGACAATCAAAAGGACAAGATGAATGTTTAAGGATAACGATAAACAAGTGATAAACCAAGGCATTTATGGAACCATTGCATACCACTTGTTAAGCTTATACCATCATAGCTACCAAACAACCATTAATGTACCTTATGAGGCGACATGAAAGAAGTATCATCACCACTTATTGTAACAAAGAAGGTAGAAAAGGTATAAAGTCCTCGACGTTGTAAATGAAACGACAAGATATCCGCCAACGAGGCAAGGAATAAGAAAAGCTTTTAGATGTATAAAATCTTACTGTACGCCAGAACTCGAACCGCATTCTCGAATGCGGAATTAAAGTTTCTTAAGATTTCTCCATCTAGAGGAATTATAAGTTTAGATACAAGAATGTCGAGATCACGCTTTATGGACTCACGAGCTTCTAGAAATGATAAGCTTAGTAGAGCTTCATAGCTTAGTACTTCCACCACATTTGGGGAAAGTACTAAATGTTTTCCTCTCGTGTCAGCTTAAAGAAATACTAAATTACCCAATTTAAAAACCAACATGGTGACGTGACCTTGACCTGTATGGGTTATGATAAAATTCAAGACTAATTTGATCGCATTTATTCAACTATCAGCAAGAAGTTTGGGTCTTGAGTAATGAAAGTCCAATGGAAGTTAACCATGGACGAAAGAAAAGACATAGAAAGTTATGATGTTATGATGTTAAGATACCCATATTTTATGAGGTATACAAATTCGGGACGAAATTTCTTTAAGGGTGGTAGATGTAATACCGCAGAATTAGACGCCCAATTACGATTTAAAACCCGTGAATTAGAAATTGCCGAGATGATTCAATCCATAAGATATCGAATAATGATTTCGATTATTTACGGCTGAATGAATTCTATTTTATATTCACGGAGAATTGTGAATTAAGAAATAAAAGTATATTAAGATATCGACAAGATTATTTTAACGCCGATCACGTATCGATAGTTAAAATTATGATATTTTCTAAGCAATTGCTTTTAGAATTAAATTCCATATTAATGGAATAATGTAATAAAGTAATGACGCATTTCGAGATTTAGTCGATAATGAACGTTGCAACGCTTTCAAACGTTAACGCTTTGAGATTGAAACGAAAAGCGCTTTTAATCGATCAAGAAATTATAGGAATTAAATTCTATGATTAGTATATGTAATTACAGTATGATTTAGCATTAAATCAATGCTAGATCATCAAGATTCGATAGTTACCAATTTTTCAAACGCTCGAAACCCTAATTTTCAACTCGATTTTTATCGCATAAAATGAGGCCATTAATTTATCCTATGAAATGATTTGTCATCTAAACTATATGTTATTATTATATGTCTATTAATGACATGAGAAACAAAATTGGACCTATTAAATGTGTACAGCAAAACCCCTAGGTGTAACAAAGTGTATTGTTGATTTTCCTATTGCATGTATCTACTATATGACAATGTGATTAATTATAACCTAACTAAGCAATTAAAATCAGATATATATGTGTGCATCGTGTATGTGAGTGTGTGTGAAGAGGTGCATGCGTGTTGTCCATATGATGAACCATGGGTGACAAATGTCACCCATAAACAACCACCCCACCCCTACACCATTTTCAGTCGCCCTCCCTCCAAACTGAAGAAACTCAGCCCCAAATGTGAGATTTGCAGTCATCTTCCTTCCCACACCACTCTTTTCGCCTCTCATCTCACTATCACCGGCAATGCGAAACATGGCCAAGGACCAGAGCTCGACCCAAGCCACAAGCTTCGTTGCATCCCCCGACCTCTGGCTAAAGTCATTCTTAAGGTAGACATCCATACATCTCAATTGTGTACTATGGCCAAATCATACATGCATGAGTAGCAAAACACTTATATTGTGTGTTTATATGATTGCATGTTGTTGATCTGGACGAACAGTGACTTTATAAAATTTATAGACTAAGTTACAGTGATCCGATGATTGTGAATTTTAATATGTTGAACTTATATGTGTCTATATATTCCTCTGTAAAATTTCAAGGCCATCCAACATGATTTGCTATTTTAATCGTATTTTCGAAAGCATCAAGAAATCTGTGAAATCGCCGTGTTCATCACCCATAATCCGTGGCTTTGTTTTAAGTTTGGATAATGATAAAACTCTGAAATTTGGCAGAAACATAATTCAGCATGTCTAGAAGATGTATGTAAATTTTCAGAATTTTCTAAAAGTTTTACTATTTATTCCAGATTTTACAGTTAACTGCACAAAACTGTCACGGAGTGATAGCTTGTGGTAAAACATTTTTATCTCCCAATCTATTGTGAATCATTGAGTGAGTATTTTTCTGATAAACTAGACTTAGTGGTTTTTCAATATGATTGAATTCATTTCAGATTCCTTATAATGAACTCACGGTGAATTTTTAAAGTTGACGCATTTCAGTAAGCCTTTTGGACAAACTGCCTTAGAAAATTTCTATGTTAATAGGCTGTTCGAGTATGACTTTACGTGAGGTGTTCAAGCCATTTTTAGTCCGATTTGGACTTGGGTTTCTTCATAAGAAATGTTCCCACCATGTCTAGTTATGATCTGAAAGTTTGATCCCAAACCAAGTTTTATAGGTATACCTTTCATCGAATTCAAAGTCACCTACTGAAACCGTCCATTTCAACTAGTCAACTTTGACTTATCTATTTCTCGATGAGTTAGATATTTTCAGTATGGTCTTCATGACATATGTAGTACTTGTTAAAAGGTTTCGAAATTGGTAGCCTGCAGCCATTTTGGCATTGTGAGTCAAAAGTTACGAGCCTCGAAAACCCCTCGCCGTTAAGCTAAATCTGGAAATTTGAAATATTTTCTAAGTATGAAAGTCAGTTTGAGTTGCCCACTTTGAGACCCTACATCTCCAGAACCACGACTCTTTGGATTTAATTCTTCTAGAACTTGTAGTACATGTTTAGAGGTTTCAGAATGTATCTTTGTGCGACCATACGTATTCTGAATCGAGAGTTATGGATCGTCAAAGCACGTCACTTGGGTTGTTTCGAGCTGTTTTTGCTGAAATTAAACACTGAAATTTGACTATGTTGGAAACCCCTATGAAGTACGCTTTATGACTAACATGCTATTAATCGATGCATTCATTATGTTATGTCGCAAGGTACGATAGAGCATTATAAGATGTACTAATTATGATAAAACATCATGATACGATATTTTCACGAAAGATACCTTAACGTGAAATATTCGACTCAGTATACCACATTAAACAGCTGAATATCATACCATGATATACACTAAAATAGAAATATGGGTTCAAGACCCAATGGATTTTTCCAGCTCCAAACCTCAAGGTCAAGAATAGATAGGTTAAAGCTAGGACTTACATCCAAGAAATGGGATTAAGGCAATTCATACCAAAGGGCTTTACTTCACTCAAGAATAAAATGCTTCAAATATTTATTTACTTATGCTTATTTCAACTCATTAAATGTTTACAAGATTACCCGCCAAAATATTTATGTTTTGTGTATGTATCCTATCCATGAGATTGATATGAATGACATGAATGATATGAATGTGTCATACCCCAACTTATGAATGAATCGATATTCGATCCTACGCCGCAAGGCTTATACCGGCCAGATTAACGCAGTACACCTAAGGTGATCGTGTGTCAGGACACCACGTCGGTCACGCAAGGCGAGAGGGAGGCCTCCTTCACGACGCTCGACTATGATGTTATGATGAATGATGATATGGATACGGATCATACACACCGTAAAATGCCTGCCAAAGCGATGATTTTTGCGAATCGACAAATGTTTAGTAAGACAAGCGCATTTTCAACTAAAACCCTTGTGTCTTTTACCATGATGTGGCAGTAATCTTCAAATGATAAAATATTTCGCATGAGTCCATCGGAGTATATTTTGTACTCACCGCATGTTTGTTTTAAACGCGCAGTTGAAAGTATTGATGAACGAAAGTCATTGAAAGCAACAGATTATTGTCGCCGAAAAGTTTATACCTTGATAGTACATCACCATATGTACTTATCACATGTCTCCGCTGCAAGAACCTTAATTTATGTAATATAGTCCAAGAATATAAATGGTATATGTATTACGCTTATTGTTAAAAAGAGTCTCTCAGATTTTTATCCCTATTTAGAAATAGTCCTCGTTAATCCGTTTAGGATTGTGGGGCGCGTACACCAAGAATTATATACCATGATTATATACTATAGTATACTAATATAACATCATAACATTAATCAAAACCAGCAAATCATCACCTTATCGAGCATATCACTGTGGTTTATTTGATTTAAATCGCATTTGATTTCCAAAATTCCAATAAAATCATAAATCACATATTTAATACATTAAAGCATTAATACACCATCGGATGTTCAAAATAATAATCATACACCAACCTATATGTAATATTCCAAAGAAACGAACGACGACATTTAGATTCTAAACCCGTAATTGTGGTTTCACAGATATAATTTTGACGACATCGAATATTGTGATTTCGACACGATATCGTTATAACGAATTTTTTATAATTCACTGGCATCGTGGAATTACGGAAATGAAATTTATGAAATGATACGACAAGATTATTTTTAACGCCGAACGCCAGATTTAACGCCGCCTTTATGGAAATCTCGAAATGTAAAGCTTAGAATTAATTTCCATCTTAATTCCTTTGTTTGAAAGGAATATATTTATAAAGTAAGCACGAGCTACTACCACCATTTTGAGATGAATCGATTTTGAACGCTTTGAGACGTTAACGCCAACGCCCAGAGACGCTTTGTAAAATGAGTTTAATGCTCGTGAAATTATAATAAATAATTTCATATTATTATTTTATATAATTTCAGTATTATTAATTATTAAAATCAATTTTCAGTTATTAAAATTGATAATTTGGTATTGAAATTTCGAAACCCTAAGTTTATAAACTTTGTTTTTCACATGAAATGACACCATTAAATTATCATATGGTATCTAAACTATATGTTATGATATATATGAGTATTATTAGGCTATGAAATCAGTTTTAGATCATTAAAACTCGATAATGATTTTTATAATTTTCAAACATAATTTTGAAATTGTGGTTTCATATGTACGTAATTAATGCTATAATTTTATCCTATGATATTATTTAATATCTAAATCATATATTATGATATATATGTATATTTTGATCGAAATGACATGAGTATCAAAAATAGGTGTAATTTGTATTTTTATACCTATTTTCCTAATTTCAATCAGTAATTTAATAAATACTATATGCTTGATTTAATTATTTTAATGGCTTGTATTATATATCTATAATCATGTATTAATGTGCAAAATAAATTAAATCCCACCCTTCGACCTTGATAACCCAGGCCAACACACCCCATGCACAATGATTTTTACTTTTCTCGCCCAATGCATGGCAAGTGCTTTAACACTAGCCTAATGATCACTACACCTCATCATGGGCTGCCTTACACCCCATTGGGTAAGTGTGATGTGTGCGTGTATGAGTGAGATATAGTGAGGACTCTTCCTTCACCCCATTTTCAATATACTCCTCACCCTCTCATTCACTCCATTTCTTCTCCAAACTCAAAGAAGAAAACCGAGAGCCCTCTCCCATTTCCGAAAAAATCGAGAGCCTTCTTCTCCATTCTTCTCTTCTCTTCATCTTCCTTTCCAACGCTGATCCTTAGACCTTGTTCTTGTGAACCTATAGCACTCTAAGGTAAATATGGACCCTAAGTAACCTAATACATCTCTTGTTCAAAGGAAAATCGAACATGTTCTTATATATATGTGTAGATATTTCAATGCCATGTATGTGTATGTGTATATTTTAATGTTCTAGAGAATAAGATATATTGTTCTTGATGATTTATATTTCCAAATATATGAATAAATGTTAGATGAGTATGGATGGTATTGTTTATTTCATTTTGAACGGATCTAGCATGCTTATACAATTTTCGAACCATAGACGTGTTAATAAATTTTTGAAAGCTTTATAAAATAAAATGTTGGTGACCGATTACTTCATGAACATTTAGTGATGGATTATTGTTTATCATCATGTTTATAACTCATTGGTATTATTTGAAAAATTTTGGAAAACCCTAGCCTTTATTTTTGAAAATACCGTGAGCTTCAAAGGTTTGTATGTTGGTGTATGATTTTATTTTAATCATACAATAGTATATTAATACTTTAGTATATTAATTATGTGATATATGATTTTGTTGAATTTTGAAATCAATTACCAAGATTAAATCAAAAACCAAGTATCGAGCCTAAGTATGCGATGATTTAATTTGGTTTTGATGAATGTTTTAATGTTATAATGTTGTATTATGATGTATAAACATAGTGTATAATTATTATATTTTTGGAAATCAAATACCATGTTTAAATCAGAAGCCGTGAGCTATGTGCTCAATAAGGTGATGATTTAATTGGTTTTGATGATTGTTATGATGTTATATTACTATACTATAGTAAATAAACATAGTATATAATTGTTGGAATTTTTAAAATCAAATAACATATCGTCAGCAGTTCTAGAGCTATTGAGCTCCATATGGTGATGATTCAAATGTTTTTGGTTGATGTTATGATGTTAAATGTTATAATATAATGTTTAATGATGTTGGAATTTATTTAGAATTTTAGAAATTATTTGCTAATTAATCGGTAATTATCAAGTTAATGCTGCAATATTGTTATATATTGTGAAATGAATGCTTATGATGAACTATAGGTTATATTAATGATATATATTGATGTTGGGATATTATACTATGTGTATATTAATTTTGGATTTTGGAAATTATTCCATATTATATGGAATTACCAAATGAATGTATATGTATCGTCACGATCCCATCCTGACCAACCCGGACCTGAGGGCTTACTAATACTAGGAGTAGTATTTTAGGGTTACATGGGTAAAATAAAGATGCATGAAAAATAACCAACATGCTTGAAAGGCATTATGAGATGATGTCATAATGTTTTTGAAAGGTTTGGCCATCTGACCTCAAAATTGGCCCGATCCACGGGCCTCGATAGTTTGTAAACATAAAGCATAAATAAAGGAGTTCAGAGTATAGCAATGAAAGTGTGTGAATACATATATGATGATATGCATTCAAGGTATAACCCACAAATTCAAGTAAATCGGTCAAGGACACTGACCTCAACACATCCCCCATCATCACCATCGAGCTCAACCTACACATTTAAAACAAACATGCGTGGCTAAGTACAAGAAATTGCACCAGGGACTCCATACCGAAAACATTTGATAATATTTGATTATGTCACAATATCGAGTAAGTCACAGTGGTTTTAGTTAAAATGCCTCAGTGCTTACCAAATCATTTTCATCAGAACATAGCCTCGCCAGCATTTTCGTGTGTATGGTCCGTATCTCATAGTCACAATACATAATAATAAATAAAACATCGAGAGTGAGGCCTCCCATCTACGACGCCGTGATCGGCCGTAATCCCGACATAGACACAACGCTCACTCGCAAACATATGTTAACACAACAGATAGTTCCAACCTTCACGCCAATCCTAGCTGTGCATTTATCATCCCAGACAGACCCGACATTAAAAGGTCGGTGCTACCACAACAAATGATATAATAGTTCCAACTATCTCCACATTTCTACCCGGCAAACATGATAGGATCCATACACAAAACGAAATATTTTCGGTGTAATGCAAGAAACATTTGATAACAACTTGTAGAATAAGTATCAGAATAAACTCATTTGAAATAACATTAAAGTCACATTTAGTGGGGTAAGAAAAGGCCCACATTTTGAAGATAAGAAGCCCACCGACTATGGTTCGTTGTAAAAGTCCCAGTTCGCTCGTCGTCAAAATCCCGTCGCTATGCTTAAGGCCCACACCTTTACGAAAAAGCGAGGCTTTAGTACGTCGCCAAGTCTCGAGAGTTTCGAAACTAAGATAAAACTTCGATATTTCATATCGATGTAGACTGAATTCCTTAGTGAATTCAATACGCCTCAACACGATACGATCGACTTGTTCTCGCTCCCGAGATACGCTCAACGATAAGCACATTTTTCGATATATGGATTTCATTTGGGAAATCTTTCTTACTAATGAGGTATCATACTCAATTAGTATATCTTACGCCGCATCGACGATTTATAAACGATAATCCACGCTTGACTCAAAAGTCAACGGTCAACATCGTCAACAAAGTCAACGATTTTCACTTTTAAATAAGTAATTTCACTATTTTGTTTTATAAATCGAATTTGATCGATTTGAAAACGAAAGTCCTATTTTTCGATCTATGTCGTAAATCGAGGACTTATAAATATTTTTGCATTTTTAATAACCCTTTTATAAATAAATGCGATTTTGGTTTTTAAACGTTATAAATGAACGCTTGTCTCAAACATAGCAATCTATGTTTATAAAATTTTGTAAAATTTAAAAAATGTCCAGAATATTAATTTAGCAAATATTTCATTAATAAATCTGCTTTAAAAAGGATTTAAAATCCTTATTAATTATCGAAAAACTCGATAATAAATTTAAAAATGTCAAATGACCTTGAAAATTTTCTAAATTAATATAGTGAATTATTATACACTATGGTCCAGAATATAAATTTATAAAATTCATATGATATTATTTGTTATTTATTTATATATATACATATATGTTTACTTAATTTCAATAAATAGGAATAATTATCCAAAATTCCCAAAATTGATATATACTTAGTATAATATCTCAACATCAATATACATCACTAATATAACCTATAGTTCACCATAACCATTCATTTAAGAATATATAGCAATTATTCACTAGAATACTTGATAATTGCCGAATAATTAGCAAATAATTTCTAAAAATTCTAAATAAATTCCAACATCATTAAACATTATATTATAACATTGTAACATCATAAAATCAACCAAAACATTTGAATCATCACCATATGGAGCTCAATAGCTCTCGGTTTGGATTCAAATGTTATTTGATTTTCAAAAATTCCAATAATTATATACTATGTTTATACACTATAATATACTAATA
Organism: Salvia rosmarinus; assembly: GCA_036937905.1. Lineage (NCBI taxonomy): Eukaryota > Viridiplantae > Streptophyta > Magnoliopsida > Lamiales > Lamiaceae > Salvia > Salvia rosmarinus. Next base: position 11,195 of record JAODLM010000280.1, read on the forward strand.
TAACATCATAATATTTATCAATACTAATTAAATCATCACCTTCAAGAGCAACAAGCTCACGGCTTATTTGATTTAAAATAGTATTTGATTTCCAAAATTCTAATTAATTCACACAATGCATAAATAGTATACTAAAGCATTAAAACACCATCAGCATGTTCAAAATAAAATCATACACCAAGCTATACAATTATAAGCTCACTGAGACTTTTCAAAATCATAGCATATGGTTTTCAAAATTTCTAATTAAATCATAGAACATATAATCAAGGTTCTAAAGAATTAATATGTCATTACATGCTTGAAATAAAATTATACACTAAGGTATAACATAGATAAGCTCACTGCTCTAATGAAAATTCAAGCTGTGGTTTTCCTAAAATTTCTAAATTCATACCATAGTCTTAAATCATAACATAGATCAATAATACATGCTTAGAACACACTAAGAAGATTCATCATCATTCTATTTTTATACTATTTTCTAAAATTATATCAATATACACTATGGTTCAAATCATATATATATAGGCAAGATGCATTCATACATTTCATATACTATGTCCTATGTTCATCTAAACATACTTCTCATACATTTTCAAAATAAAATCCTCAAGAACAAGTATATAAACAAAGGCTCATGCTCAAGAACATCTAAACACATATGTATACCTATAAAAACTTTCAACACATATATACATACATGAACAAGATCAAAATTTCAGAATAAAAGAGATGAACAATCAAGCTATTGGTCTCATTTACCTTAGAAATGGTCTAGTATCAGGAACAATGTAAATACCAAGCTTGGTGGAGAAGAAATGATGAGAATGGAAGAGAAGAAACTGAAATAGAAGAGGTGGCTCGGCTTTGGGTCAAGAAAAGAGAGGATAGAGAGGTTTTGAGGTTGAGCGAGAACGAGTATGAAATGGAGAAAATTGTGAAGGGTTCCCTCATATCTCTCTCTCTCTCTCTCGCCTCCTCTCTCTCTCACATAATTCAGCCCTTGGGAAGGAGAGGTGATGATTAAGGAGTGTTAATTGAGCTTTCCATGCATTGGGCATTTTAAAAGTGGAAATCATTTGAATGTAAGAGCGAAGATAGCCGACGATGAGTGGTCTAGGGCTGTTTTAAATTTTATTATTACACCTAATATATTGTATTAATCATATAATAGGTCCTAGATATATAATACATGTCATAAAATAATTAAATCATCACATAGACAACATTTCGAAAATACCGAATGTAAATGGAAAATAGGAAATAAATGTAAATCACACCTATTATTGATACTTATGTACATTTCGATCAAACATATCATAATATATGATTTAGATATTAAATAATAGCATAGGATAAAATTATTACACATTTCAAGCATATAAAACCCTAATTGAAAATTAGGTTTCAATTTTATAAAACCGAAACCTTCGATTTTTATGGATTAAAACTGATTTAATGCTTAATAATATCCTTATATATCATATTATAAAGTTTAGATACCATAGGATAATTTAATGGTATCATTTCATGCCAAAACCATAGTTTAGAAAACTAGGTTTCAATTCCATTAATTGAATTATCGAGTTTTATAACTCAATTATTGATTTTAATAATCATTAACACTGTAATTATATAAATAATAATAGGAAATTAATTATTATAATTTCCTAGCATTAAACTCATTTTTCAAATCGCCTCTGACGTTAACGCTCAAAACGCATCAAAATCGACTCATCTAAAATGGTCGCAGAAGTTCATACTTACTAAATAAATATATTCCATTTAATAAAGGAATTAAGATGGAAATTAATTCCAAGCTTCAACCGCCGTAAAATTTCATGAAAAGTCGACGCTCGACACGCCGACGTTAAAATATATCGACGAATCATTTCGTAATATTTCAACTTTAATTCACAACCTTAGTGAATTATGAAAGGAATTCGTTATAACGATATCGATCGAAATCACAAAATTCGATGTCGAAAAGATATTATACGGCAAAACCCTAATTACGGGTTTGAAAACCGTAATCGATATTCGCTTTTCGAATATTACATTCCACCCTCACGAAAAATTTCATCCCGAATTTGTATACCTCTAGAAAAATAAATCGGGTATTTTTCCTCATTGCTTCTTCAAGCTCCCACGTGGCTTCTTCTCGTCTGCGGTGTTCCACAAGACTTCGACTAACTAATCGACTTGTTCCATAGTTGCCGAACTTTGTGGTCAAGCATGGTCATGGGTTCATCCTTATAGCTCATGTCCGCCTCGAGGATCACGCCATCTTGGTGAATCACGTGCTTTAGGTCGTGAACGATTTTCGTAATCGTGAGACGGAAAACATTATGGACATTTCGTAGGTTCGCTAAGAGCCAACCTATATGCCATCGACCTATCCTTTCTGTGATCTCATAAGGTCCTATAAAACGGGTCTAAGCTTTCCTTTCGTGCCAAACTCGACAATCCTCTCTCGATGGAGAGACCTTAAGAAATACTTTGTCTCCATCCTCAAATCAGAAGCTCTGATCACGCCAGACGTCAGAAGATTTCGTCCGTCCCCGAGCCTCTTTATCCTCATCCTAATTTTTCTAACGATTTCGATCATTTCGCCACCGCATCAGGCCCTACGACTTTTCTCTCACCGACTTCATCCCAATAAAGTGGTGATCTACACTTCGCCATACAAGGCTCAGATAGGGCCATGCCGATCGTCGCTGATAACCGTTGTTGTAAGCAAATTCAATCGTGAGGTAAAATCTCTTCCCATTTTGCACCTCGATCCAAAATTACGCTCTAAGAATATCTTCTAGCTTGATCCTTCTCTCCGATCGCCCATCGGTTTGTGTGGAATGTCAGATCAAGTTTAACTGCACTCAGCCTTCTCCGCAAGCTAATCCAAAACTGGATGTGAACTTGGAGTCTCGATCGAGGTAATAGATTTTCGCACCCATGTAGTCGCATAATTTCCTTAACGACATACCGCCAACTTATCGGATCCATAAGTGCTTCGAATAGGTAGAAAGTGAGCACTTTGGTAAGTCTATCCACAATTACCCATATGGCGGTGTTTCCTCTCTCGATTTGGGTAAGCTTGTAACGAATCCATCGTTATATCGTCCCACTCCATTCGGGATTTCCAACGTTGTAACTCCCGTAAGGACGTTAGTGTAGAGCCTTCACTTGTCGACAAACAAGACAGCTGTTTCACGAAAGAAGCATGTCTCGCTTCACGCCTTCCCACCAAAATTTTTCCTTCGTGTCCCTGTACATCTTAGTACCGCTCGGCGCTGTAGGCGACGACGAGCCTCACTCATGATTTCGCTCAAGCTCATACGCCGTCAGAACGCATATCCTACCTTCAAACAATAAGGCTATCCGCGCCTCTTGAAATTTTTGAATCCTTCGCACCTTAGTCTTTCTCGGATCTTTCCAACTTTTCTCCATCCTTTGTCTCTCGACAATTCTTTTCTTAGATCGATGTCGCAAGTGTAGCGACATACCACAATTGTCCCGGTGGTTCAACCAGTTCAATCTTCATTCTACCGAACTCTTCAACGAAGTTTTTCCTCTCAGTATAAAGAGACATCCTAACTTGGTATGGCTTCACGACTCAAGGCCACCACTACATTCGCCTCGCCCGGTGATAGTTAATACCACAATGTAATCTTTACCGCCAAGCCATCTCTTTGTCTCATATTCGATCTCTTGTTCAAGAAATACTTCAAACTTTTATGATCCGTGAAGATCTCACATCTCACACCATAGAGATGGTGTTCCAAATTTTTAGGGCATGAACTACAACATGCTAATTCCAAATCGTGGGTCAGGTAGTTCACCAGGTCCGAGTTGTGGACGCATAAGCTATCACTTTTCCTTCTTGCATCAAAACGCAACCCACCCCGCCTTAGATGCGCCGGATAGACCACATACCCTTTATCCGCTCGACCGCTAGAACTGTGCACCGTCAATTTTTCTCGAGTATTGGAAACTCATCTCGCACTCATCCGTCTAACCAACTTGATTCCTTCCTGAGTAGCAAGGTTATCGCCTTGCAATTTTGGAGAATCCTTCGATGAATCTCCTATAGTAACCACCAATCCTAGAAACTTCGATTTTGGTCGGTTCTTGGTGATTTCCATTCTCGCACGGCCTCTACTTTAGCCGGATCTACTTTATACCTTCAACAGACACGATGTGTCCAAGGAACATAACTTCCTTCACCAAAACTCACATTTGCTAAACTTAGCAAAGAGTCTTTCATTTCAAGGTTTGCAAAACCGCTTTAGATGTTCCTTATGCCCTCTTCATTCTTTGAATAAATAAGGATATCATCTATGAAGACCAAAACAAATTTATCCGTAAATGGATGGAATACTGCTCACGAGGTCCATGAATACGGCCGGTGCATTGTTAATCCGAATGGCATAACTATGAACTCATAGTGGCCATATCTCGTCTGGAATGCGCCTTGGTACATCTTCAGTCAGATTTAAGTGGTGGTATCCTCGACTTAAGAACAATTTTCGAGAATACACCTTCCTCGCAATTGATCGAACAGTCATCAATTCGGTAAAGGGTATTTGTTCTTTAGTGTCATCTTATTTAGCTCTCTATAATCGATGCACATCCTCAAAGAACCATCCTTTTCTTAACAATAAAACAGCGCCCCCCACGCGAAACACTCGCCTAATGAATCTTAGATCCAAAAGCTCTTGATTTGATTTTCAGCTTTCTAGCTCCTTTGGGGCCATCCTATAAGGCGCCTTCGACATCGGGCTGATCCGGCTCCAAGTCGTTGGTAAACTCTAGTTGTTCATCGAGGCAATCCCGTAGATTCTCGAAATACGTCCGAAAATTCTCGACGACTTCAATGTCTTCTACCCGCCTGGTTTATCCTCATCGCTTAAATAAACAAGGAATGCATGGCATCCCTTCCGTTCATCATCCTCCTAGCTTGTAGTGTCGATACTATCGGAATCCTCCTCCCATGCCGATCCCGTGGAAGTTGCGCTAAGTCGTCTGTGAAAGTGAAACGAAATTTTCCTTTCCTTACAGAGAATCGTGGAATGATTCTTAGCTAACCAGCCCATTCCGAGGATTATGTCTACATCATCCATGGGTATTATGTTTAGGTCGTTAGCCGTAACCTTAAGTGATCCTAATGTCAACTCTAGGTTCGAGCAAAAGTGGGTAACGGCCATAATCCCTCCTATAGGCGATGAGATTCTCATATCCTCGTTGACCTTTCGCACCTAAGGCCCAGATTTCACGCATGATTTTGCAATAAAGAATGCGGCACCCGACGAACAATACAATAACAGTAGGTTGAGTAGAACTCCATACCGCCAAGTTTCCTCGGTTTTGTCTGCTCGCCCCTATGCATGCGCGTAGTTCGCTCGAGCCGGCCGAGGCCGACGGGCGCCGTCTCGCTGATTCGGGCGGCCGTTGCCGCCTGCGCCGCCGCCGGGCGCTGGCGTGGTTGCCGCCGTTGTTGGGGCGGTGGCCGCCACCGCGGCCGCGGATTTGTCACCGCGCCGCCGCCATTGTTGCGGCCGCCGGGGTTGTTGAGGCCGGGTTGTTGCCACCGAGTTGCGGGTTTGGGTCAAACCGCCGCGCGGCCGGGTTGAAGTCAGATAGCCCTTTAACGGCCGAGCATTGCCGCTGGTTCGGCCTACATCCGAACGTGACACCGGGCAACCGCTGCGAATGCCCGCTTGCCCCGCATTTGTAATAGCCACCACGCTTGCCGCACACACCCTTGTGTGCTCTATGGCATCTAGGCATTGAGGTGCCTCGACTGCCTCGTGGTCCCTTGCCGTGGAGCATAAGCCGCTTCTTCCGCCTCGCCCCTCGCCCAGGTTTTCGCCACGGCGCCGCGACTTGCTTCCCATAGTTTCCGCGTTGTTATTCTACCTGGTCAGTCCCGCCCTTTCCTCGTCCAAATTACTCAGTGTCCGAGACGACACCGACTTATTCTGGCCATGGCCGCCTCAATATCCAATGCTCGTGCGAGAGCTTCGTGTAAGATAGGTCTCCGTACGGCAAGAGACATGCGATTCCATTCTTAGCCCTCGACCGAACTTTTCCGACATTTTCAAGTCGGTGTCCACCAGATCTGGCGATATCTCGACATCTCGCAGAAGTGCGATCATAGCTGCTACATGATAATTTTTCTTGTTTTAGCAGAAAACTCCCGCCTTTTTCCCTATAGCTTTTGGGATATACTTTTCATACAGCCTCTTTGAAATCCTCCCGAGAATTCTTCCAAACTGTTCGGTCAGAAAGTCTTCTTCCGCCTCCCACCGTAAGTCACCGTCCGATCACCGAAGGTAACACACGACGCCCTTTCCGTGCTGCATCTTAAAAGATAAAACCGCTCGATGGCCCTAACCCATTGTTCGCTTCCTCCCGGCCCCTTCCGTTAAAAAATGAGAGGGTTTTGCCTCAAAATAGCTCTTCGATCCCGCGATCGAGTCGAGTTGCGTGGTCGGATTATCCTCGTTCTGCTCGGGATTCTACCTCCCCCAGTCTTCCTCGACCGGGTTCTCTTTCGGTTTTTTTGAGGCATTCGCTATATAAAACATACCATCGTTAATTACTAAACGCTACAACTTAACAACATAAGGTTTTCATAGCTTCTTAAAGCGATATAAAAGTAAAACAACTCATCCATAGATGACAATTGTTACCAAAAAGGCCCCACTGGGTCAAAAATATATGTAGATAGATAACCAAGGTTTGTCAAAACAAGATGTCCCACATCGACAATCATAGGAAAAAATAGAAATAGTGCGGTTCGGGTCCATATGGCCAAAAAGCAACCGAGTCCTAGAACCATGGTATTGAAAAAAAAAAAAGAAGGGAAAAGCTAGCACACATGCTAGTCATAACAAAACAAATTTAATCAAAACATCGCCTGGTCTTCACGAGTTTCTCCCTACTCCGCTTTCCTCGTGGTCTTCCTCCTTCGAGTCGCCTTCCCATCCGAATCGCCCTCATGAGGTCGTATCTCGACGGTCCCGCATCACCGGCTTCCATCATCGGTATGTCGCGTAGGGTCCAAAGTTATCCGCTACCGCATGTCGAAGTTGCGGCGGATCGGACCGTAGCATACCTGGTCGGGTCATATCCGTGGAAGGTATCAATACTTTATCCGCGCTGTCCGCGGAGGGCTCTTCGCCTTCGTGGTGGTGGATCGACGCAGTGGTGGGCGGTAGCGCGGACGACCGGTGTCCAAAACCGCCGGTGGCAACACGGGCCTCCAAGGCTCTAGGGCTGCCGCCTCGCCTACTCGTACATCCCGCCTCGCCCATCCTGACAGGGGTATCACCGATCAACCTATCTCGAACGCCAAGGTACAGCCACTCCGTGACTCACACGCCAAGTGTACTCCCGTGAAGGAGATAGGTCCCATAGGGCGTCTCAGATATGTATACACGAAGTCGTGACTCACGAACTCGCGCATCCTCAATCAAATCATAACCTCGGGAATGCGATAGATGTAGTCTCCGATACCTCTCGCATAACCATCCTGTGCACAAGGGAGTATAGCTAGAGTCTCTTGATGCCATCGTAGTCGGTTGCGCCCACAGCTCGGGCTGCTCCACAACCAAGGTAGTACGCCAAACTCACCTAGGTCTTCCCTACGACATCCAACATTCCCTATAGGTGCGCATCAGCTCCTCAAGGGCATGAGGTCCTACCTCCTCCTAGCGATATAGCGATGTCCTCCATCCGCCATGATTAAAACTAACGTAAGTCAACTATCGCCACCTCAAAATGTAAAGGATAGATAGCAGGAGCAACTAGGCTAGAACTAAACAATTCTATAAGGTAGGCAACATCATAATGTACAATACATACCACAACTTACCTTCTTAGTCTTACCCAAACGATAACATATAAGCTAATGATATCTTAATATACGCCACGAGATCCTTGTCTTATATCAAACACTTAAGCCTTGAGTTCAACAGACTCTATCGTATTCTGAGACAGAATTAGGGATTCTGTTCTCATAACAAATGAATACCAGTGCGTGAGGAGTACGTAGGTGAAAATCATGCGTAATTCGGAGTCCCAACGAGGAGAACTAGCTAAACAAATTTATCGCAGTGCAGTGAAATTTGCGCGATCGCAAAAATGTCAATCGAGACGCACGCCGACGAATACGCCTTCCATATTTGGGTCCTTAAGTCGAGGCTGAACATTCTGCCGTAAGTGACGCCCATGTCGTGATTCGTGTTGCTGCTTACTCGTGTCGAGTGATGATGAAGTGCCGACGCCGCTCAGCTTTTAAGCGTCGAGGTCGCCCTGCTCATCCTTCTTGCTTGTCTTTCGTCGTCCGTGCTCAAGCGGTATCGCCACTTTCATTCTTCCTATCGCTCTTTGTTCGCGTAAGGAAAAGAAGTTCGTTCTATGTTCTTTCACGACACGTGAGCATGCTCCTTAGAGTCTAAGTTCGCCTCATGATAACATATCGCTCAACAAAATTTTCAAAGTCTGAAAGTAAAGTTTTATTTGCAAATTTGAAGTATGATTTAAAAGACATGCATGATCAACTCATATACATATTCAAAATGAATTGCTCATTTCATGTTGATCATTCAACTCGATACTACCATACACTTCCATCTCAATACTGGGCAATCAGATTAGTTCAATTCAAAAAATTTGAAAAATTTTCTCGCTCAACTTCAAAAATTTTCATAATAATAAAATTTCTCAAAAGTTCTTCTAACTTGCTCATCATGCAAATTTTCCATTTCACGAGTTTGAGAAATAAATGCAGCTACCTTATTCCCTGCTGAGCTCGATGTGATGGAGTGTTGAGGAGTCAAGAGGGTTTCTGAAGTCTAGTGACTCGATCTAGACTTAGAATAAAAGGTTTTGGGTTTACAAAGAGCAAAAGCGCCTGATACCACTGTTACGAACCCCATTCCGACCAACCCTGACCTGAGGCTACTAATACTAGAGTAGTATTTAGTGGTTACATCGTAAAATAAAGATGCATGAAAATAACTAACATGCTCGAAGCGTAATACGATATATGTCATAATGTTTTGAAAGATTTAGCCATCGGACCCCAAAATTTGGCCCGATCCGACGGGCCTCGATAGTTTGTAAACATAAAGCATAAATAAAGGAGTTCGTAGTATAGCAATGAGCAGTGAATACATATACGATTTATACGCATTCAAGGTATAACCCACAAATTCAAGTAAATCGTTCATGACACCGGACCTCAACACATCCCCATCATCACCATCGAGCTCAACCCTCACATTTAAAAACAAACATGCGTGGCTAAGTACAAGAAATTGCACTCAGGACTCATGCCGAAAACATTTGATAATATTCGATTACGCCGCCAATATCGAGTAAGTCACAAGTGGTTTTAGTTAAAATGCCTTGTGCTTACCAAATCATTTTCGTTCAGAAACATACCGCTGTGCATTTTCGTGTATGGTCTCGTATCTCATAGTCACAATACATAATAATAAATAAATAAACGCCGAGAGTGAGGCTCCCATCTACGACGCCGCGACCGCCGTGAATCCCGCACAAAGACACAATACTCACTGCAAGCATATGTTAACACAACAGATAGTTCCAACCTTCACGCCAATCCTAGCTGCATTTATCATCCCAAGACAGACCCGACATTAAAAGGTCATGCTACCACAACAAATGATATAATAGTTCCAACTATCTCCACAAATCTTACCCGCAAATGACAGATCCATACACAAAACGAAATATTTTCGGTGTAATGCAAGAAACATTTGATAACAAATGTAGAATAAGCATCAGAATAAACTCATTTGGAATAACATTAAAGTCACATTTTAGCGGGTAAGAAAAGGCCCACATTTTGAAGATAAGGCCCACCGACTATGGTTTGTTGTAAAAGTCCCAGTTCGCTCGCTCACAAAATCCCCGTCACTGCTTCAAGGCCCACACCTTTACAAAAAGCGAGGTTTTAGTATCGCCGCCAAGTCTCTCGAGACTTTAGAAAACTAAGATAAAACTCGATATTTCATATCGATGTAGACCGAATTCCTTAGTGAATTCAATACGCCTCAACACGTATACGATCGACTTGCTCGCTCGAGATACGCTCAACGATAAGCACGCTTTTCGATATATGGATTTCATTTGGGAAATCTTTTCTTACTAATGAGGTATCATACTCAATTAGTATATCTTACGCCGCATCGACGATTTATAAACGATAATCGTGACGCTTGACTCAAAAGTCAACGGTCAACATCGGTCAACAAAGTCAACGATTTTCGACTTTTAAATAAGTAATTTTTCCTATTTTGTTTTATAAATCGAATTTGATCGATTGAAAACGTGAAGTCCTATTTTTCGATCAATCTCGAAATCGAGGACTTATAAATATTTTTGCATTTTAATAACCCTTTTATAAATAAATGCGATTTTGGTTTTAAAACGTTATAAAATGAACGCTTGTCTCAAACATAGCAATCTATGTTTATAAAATTTTGTAAAATTTAAAAATGTCCAGAATATTAATTTAGCAAATATTTCATTAATAAACTGCTTTAAAAAGGATTTAAAATCCTTATTAATTATCGAAAACTCGATAATTAATTTAAAATGTCAAATGACCTTTGAAAATTTTTCTAAATTAATATAGTGCATTATTATACACTATGGTCCAGAATATGAATTTATAAAATTCATATGATATTATTTGCTATTTATTTATATATATACATATATATGTTTACTGTAATTTCAATAAATAGGAATAATTATCCAAAATTCCAAAATTGATATATACTTAGTATAATATCCCAACATCAATATACATCACTAATATAACCTATAGTTCACCATAACCATTCATTTAAGAATATATAGCAATTATTCACTGTAATACTTGATAATTGCCAATAATTAGCAAATAATTTCTAAAAATTCTAAATAAATTCCAACATCATTAAACATTATATTATAACATTGTAACATCATAAAATCAACCAAAACATTTGAATCATCACCATATGGAGCTCAATAGCTCGCTTTTTGGATTCAAAATGTTATTTGATTTTCAAAATTCCAATAATTATATACTATGTTTATACACTATAGTATACTAATATAACATCATAATTTTTATCAATACTAATTAAATCATCACCTTCAAGAGCAACAAGCTCACGATTTATTTGATTTAAAATAGTATTTGATTTCCAAAATTTAATTAATTCACACAATGCATAAATAGTATACTAAAGCATTAAAACACCATCAGATGTTCAAAAATAAAATCATACACCAAGCTATACAATTATAAGCTCACGTACTTTTCAAAAATCATAGCATATGGTTTTCAAAATTTCTAATTAAATCATAGAACATATAATCAAGGTTCTAAAGAATTAATATGTCATTACATGCTTGAAATAAAAATTATACACTAAGGTATAACATAGATAAGCTCATGGCTCTAATGAAAATTCAAGCTGTGGTTTTCCTAAAATTTCTAAATTCATACCATAGTCTTAAATCATAACATAGATCAATAATACATGCTTAGAACACACTAAGAAGATTCGGTCATCATCATTCTATTTTTATACTATTTTCAAAATTATATCAAATATACACTATGGTTCAAATCATATATATATAGGCAAGATGCATTCATACATTTCATATACTATGTCCTATGTTCATCTAAACATACTTCTCATACATTTTCAAAATAAAACCTCAAGAACAAGTATATAAACAAAGGCTCATGCTCAAGAACATCTAAACACATATGTATACTCTATATAAAACTTTCAACACATATGTATATACATGAACAAGATCGAAAATTTTAGAATAAAAGAGATGAACAATCGGCTATTGGTCCCATTTACCTTAGAAATGGTCTAGATCAAGGAACAATGTAAATACCAAGCTTGGTGGAGAAGAAATGGATGAGAATGGAAGAGAAGAAACTGAAATAGAAGAGGGTGGCTCTCGCCTGGGCTAAGAAAAGAGAGGATAGAGAGTGTTTGAGGTTGAGGTGTCGAGCGAGAACGAGGCATGAAATGGGAGAAAATTTGAAGGGTTCTCATATCTCTCTCCTCTCTCTCGACGCCTCTCTCTCACAATAATTCAGCCTGGGAAGGAGAGTGTGATGATGGTGAGTTAATTGAGCTCCATGCATTGGGCATTTTAAAAGTGGAAATCATTTGCAATGTAAGAGCAAGATAGCCACAAGATGTGTCTAGGGCTGTTTTAAATTTTATTATTACACCTAATATATTGTATTAATCATATAATAGGTCCTAGATATATAATACATGTCATAAAATAATTAAATCATCACATAGACAACATTTCAAAATACCGAATGTAAATGGAAAATAGGAAATAAAATGTAAATCACATCTATTATTGATACTTATGTACATTTCGATCAAACATATCATAATATATGATTTAGATATTAAATAATAGCATAGGATAAAATTATTACACATTTCAAGCATATAAACCCTAATTGAAAATTAGGTTTCAATTTTATAAAACCTAAACCTTCGATTTTTATGGATTAAAACTGATTTAATGCTTAATAATATCCTTATATATCATATTATAAAGTTTAGATACCATATGATAATTTAATGGTATTATTTCACGCCAAAACCATAGTTTATAAAACTAGGTTTCAATTCCATTAATTGAATTATCGAAGTTTTATAACTCAATTATTGATTTTAATAATCATTAACACTGTAATTATATAAAATAATAATAGGAAATTAATTATTATAATTTCCAGCATTAAACTCATTTTTCAAATCGCCTCAGACGTTAACGCTCAAAACGCCTCAAACGCTCAAAATCGACTCATCTCAAAATGGTCGCAGAAGTTCATACTTACTAAATAAATATATTCCATTTAATAAAGGAATTAAGATGGAAATTAATTCCAAGCTTCACCGCCGTAAAATTTCATGAAAAGTCGACGCTCGCACGCTGCTCGACGTTAAAATATATCACGAATCATTTTGTAATATTTCAACTTTAATTCACAATCCTTAGTGAATTATGAAAGGAATTCGCTATAATCGATATCGATCGAAATCACAAGATTCGATGTCGTAAAAGATAATATACGGTAAAACCCTAATTACGGTTTGGAAAACCGTAATCGATATTCGCTTTTGAATATTACATGTAAATATACTAATAAATGACAAACAATATCATATGGATCATATAAATTCATATTATGGACTATAGTGTATAATAATATACTATATTAATTTAGAAAAATTTTCAAAAGTCATTTATATTTTTAAACTAATTATCGTACTTTGATAATTTAAAAGGTTTTAAAATCCTTTTAATTCAGTTTATTAATAAAATATATGTCTATTTATATTCTGGACATATTTTGAAATTATAAAATTTTATAAACATAGTTTACTATGTTTAAGACAAACGTTAGTTGTTAACGCTTTAAAATCGAAAATACGCTTTTCTAATTATTAAAAGGTTTAATAAATGCGAATTACTTATAAGTCCTCGATTTACGGATAAATCGAGAACTAGGACTTTACGCTTTCAAATCGATCAAATTCGATTTATAAGACAAAATAGTAAGAAATTACTACTGAAGTCAAAATCGCCGACTTTGTCGACCGTGTTGACTTCTGCGACTTTGAAAGTCAAACGCACGATTATATCGCTCGATAAATACTAATACGCTGTAAGATGTGCTAATTGAGTGTAGTAATTATTAGCAAGAAAGGATTTCACCTAATGAAACTTATATCGAGAAACGTGTTCATACGTTAAAACGCTTAGTTCGGCGTTAAACCAAATAGTCAACGATCTCGGCGAACGAGAACAATTCAATTAAATAACGATTGAAAGCATATCGAATTCATTTGAGGAATTAACTCACATCGATATAAAATATCGGTTATCTTTGAAAGTCTCGAAGACTGAAGGCGATTAAAACCTCGCCAGAAAGGCAGGACGCAAACGCCACGACGGACTTTACTAATGAACGAACTCTAGACTTTTACAACCAACCATAGTCCGTGGGCTTTATCTTCAAAATATGGGCCTTTTCACCCCACTAAAACGTGACCTCACCGCTATTTCAAATGAGTTTATTTACAAGACTTATCCTACAACTGCTTAAAAAATGTTTTACCGCATTACACCGCCAAAATATTTCGCTTTGGTATGGATCCTATCTGCTTGTCTGGTAGTAATAACCCGCAGCTTTAAAAAGCCTATTCACGGCCTTTAAAACCCGTGAAATAGAATTTGCCGTGAAATCAAATCACATATGAAATCGAGTATGATTTCAATTGTTTACAAAGGAATACTTGTTATACACTCACCAAGTTAGTGAATGAAAGAAATCGAAAGTTTTAACTTTTATCTAAAGACATTTTAACGTCAAATGCATATCGACTATTGATATGTCACGATATTTTTAAGCAATCAAGCTTGGAATTATATTCCATTATTAATGGAATATTTTTATAACGAGATTACAAGTATTTACGACCATTTTAAAGATGAGTCGACACGTAACGCTTGAGACGCTTTCAAATGTCAACGCTAGAGATAAGACGAACGATGGTTTTAATGATCAAGAAACTTTAGGAAATTATTTCTTATGATATTTTTATGATATTACAGTACTAATAAGCATTTAATTAATGCTTGAACATTAGAATTAGAAAAAGTATCAAATTGTTTCGAAAACCCTAATTTTTCAAATTAGGTTTTCTTCAAAATAAATGTCCTTATTAGTTATCCTATGCTATAATTATTATTTAAATCATGTACTAGGGTGCACCAACTTATGAATGACATGAAATAAAATTTTAACCTATGATTTAACCAAAGGGTCGATAGCCATTTTTCTCGGGCATAAGTCAATTATTTTCTACCTTATACTATTTAATTAATCTATGATATTAAATATCATCTAAATCATACATTATGATTTATATATCTATAATTAGCATGAAATAGAATTTTATCCTATGGTTTGGCCAAATGGTCGGAGCTATATATATATTATATAAATCTTAATTGTTTCATTTATCTCACATTTGCATGTATATGTATGAATTCAGATTTTATAACCACAAATCTCCCACTAATGATACATTTTAGCTATTTCCAAGATAGTGTAAGACACTAATGATTGGGAACCCATTAGTGAATAAACTAGTATTAAAATTGAAAGGTCTCAGTGATTGGGAGAGAGAGACCGAGAGCGAGGATAATAGGGGATTTTGTTCAGATTTTCACCATTCCTCACACACTCAAACACTTAAACACTCTACTCTCTCATCTCTCAACTCTCCACACCTCTCTCAAGCTTCATCTTCTTCTTTATTTTCTCGCAAGCGAACCGAGACCTCCTCTTCCAAACTTCATTTCTTCTTCATCCATACCACACATCAAAACCTTGTACTTGGTTCCATCCTATATATCACAAGGTAGGAGTCGATAACCATACTAGTTCATGAAACTTTCAAAATTTTCGAAAAAGTACAAACAGATCATCACGTGTTCTTAGATAATCTTTGTTGGTGATATCTTGTTAATGCATGTGTATTTGGTGATGAGAAGATATGTAGATATGTGTTCTTGTTTTAGAAATGAATTGCATGGGCTTTCTACTTCAAGAAATTTCAAACTATGGTTATGTATTGTTCTAAGAATATGTAGCATGATAAATCAAGGTTGAAACATGTTTTAAATTTTTCAAACATATTTGAAATAAATTGTTGATGATCAAGCATGAAGAAATGATTTGGAGCATGATTTATAAATTTATGATGTTATATGTATCCATAGTGTTTATTTTAAAATTTTAGAAAATTCATACCCTAATTTTCATTCGAACCGAAAGCTTATAAAAAAAAATAGGGAGTGTATGATTTTATTTGATTACATGCAATGTGATATTATTAATTATTGATGTATCGAAATGTATGTAAATTATTTGAGAATTTTAGTACTTGCTATTTTTTTAATAAACCGAGACATATATATATGTATATATATGTGTATGATTTTATTCTATAACATGCAATGATGTTTAATTACTCTAGAGCATGAACTTTATACCCTATGATTAATTGGGAATTTTAGAAAAACTCTTGCTAAAATTTTGAAATAACCGTGATATATATATAACTATAGTCAATGAATGATTTTATTTGAGACATGCAAGAACATATAATTACTCTATGATGTTATAAAAGTCTATAGTGATTTAATTAGAATTTTGAAAATTCTATCTATTATAAAAAATAAGAACCGAGGCATATATATATATATATTAGATGTATGATTTTATTTTGTGACATGCAATGGTATATTATTGATCTTGAGTATGTTTTATGCATCCTATGTTTTTGTTAGAATTTTTAAAAATCAACTACAATTTTTGTTCAAATAAACCGAAAGCTTTGGGCTAAATTTGGTGATGAATAAAATTGTTCTTGATGTATTTTATGGTGTTACATTGTTACACTATAGTTTATGTGCATATTGTGATTTTTGGAAATTTTTATAAAATTAATTGTTAAAGTTTATGAAGAAGCCGAGAGCTATGAATATTAATTACATGGTATAGCTTTGTTATACAATGAATTATATGACATGAAATGTCATAAACTAAGGTTTAGACCTTGTGTTAATTTATTAGAAATTTTAGTGAAATTGTTAGCATTTATTAAAAAATGCCGAGACCTTATATAAATAATAAGTGATGATTGAACAATGTTTAGTTGATTTTATGACATGTTAATGACCATAGTGTATATTAATACACTATATATTATTAGAAAAATTTTAGACATCATTTGGTAATTTATTATAATTACCAAGAATATTCAAGGATTTTTAAGGATTTTAAACTTTTAAATCAAGTTTATTAATAAATTATATGTCTAATATTATTTTAGACATATTTGGAAATTATGGATAATTTTCAAAATAATTGGTTACAAAATCCAAAATAGCCGTGAGCTATTTTTAAATTTAAATAAGGATTTTAAATCCTTAAATTCATTATTTATAATGAATTATATGTTTAAAAATTATTTTAAACATATTAAAACAGTTATAAAAGAAATCAATTGAAATTGATTCTTTGCAAAAGAATTTAATGTTAAAATAAGACTTAGTAATTAATTACGAAAAAGTCAAAATTGTTGACTTTAAAATCAACGACAAAAAAACGCTCGACAAACGCGCTAATATGCGTAAGACGTATCATTTGCTAAAGATATCACGTTGATATGGAAGGATTTCATATTTAAAGTCATGAAATCGAAAACGTGAGAAAACGTTGACCATTTACCAAGAAGGGTAAATTGGTCATTTATAACACATATCTCGCTTCTATCAAGAACGAGAAATATTAAGTTGATACGCTTTGAGAAACGAATTAAATTCATTAAGGAATTCAATTCACATCGATATGAAATATCGAATTTTATTAGAGACTTCAGAAGTCTCAATTACGAAACGACGCACTACAAGATCCTTTTATATAAAGCGTGACGCCGACGCACCACCGGACATCGACGAGTAAGGAAAACGCAAAGACGCATCAATAATTTCCGTGGGCTTTATTACTAAAACAGAAAACTTTGTCGCTTTTTTCAACCGCCTTGTTTACGACTTTTCAACTAATGCTAAAATTCTTAAATGATTACCGCCAAAATGTTTACGCTTGTGTATCGATCCCATCCATGTATGATGTGATGTTGATGGGTCATTTCAACTTATGAATGAAAATCGATATCGGATCCTATGCCGGGCGCTTATACCGCCAGATTAACGGTACACCGATGGTGACCGTGCAGTAAGGACAATTCACGGTCGTCACGGGTCGTAGGGCGAGGCCTCCTTCACGACTTTCGACTATGATAATGTGATGACATGATAATAAGGGATATGGAGCACGACACCAAGAAAATGTCGCAAGCAACTTTTATAAACTCATGAAAATATTTTAAGACAAGGCATTTTCAAATAAAACCTCGTGGTCTTACCACTATATCGCGTAGTAATTCAATGAAAATAAAATGTTTTCGCATAAGTCCACCGGGTACAAATTTTGTACTTAGCCCCGCATGTTTGTTTTAAATGTGCATGTTGAGCTCGGTTGTTGATGGATGGAGTGTCGAGAAAGCCATATGTCCTCGATGTTCATTAGAATGGATAACCTCAAGTACATATCGCCATATATGTACTCACACACTTCCACCGCAACTCGAACTGCTTTATTTTCATGTTGATAATAAAATAATGTGAACTATGAAGTCCTTCGGATCGCCATATCCTTCGATCCGCTGACTTAAACCTTTTATCCGAAATGTTATAAGTGTTTGTTTAATCCTAAGTTCAATATGCTCATATGATACGTCTTATCGCGATACGTTCCGCATCCATGAATACTATTCCTAGTATTAGTCCACCACCCGGTTATCGGAGTGGTCGCGACAGAGTGGTATCGAGCGCTGTTTTCAAACCCCAATTTTTCTAAAACTAAGTCTAGAATTGGGTCACTAGACTTCTAGAAAATCTATCGGCTATCCTCAACACTCCAACACATCGAGCTCAACTCGGGAAAAGGTAACTAGTTTCATTTGAACTTATGAAGTGAAAATTTTATATGATGATAAAATTTGAAAGGATTTTTTGAAGAAAAAGGAAAAGAAAGTCAGAATGTGATGATGATTGAAATGATGAGTTATGAATGAAAATTTTTTCAAAATTCTAAATTTTGAAATTAAATAGCAATGATATGAAGTGGTTAAGTAGAAATGTATGTTTGAAATGAATTATGATGATTTAAGATTTAATGTATGAAAACAAGATGATATGTACGATATGTATGAAAGAAGTATGATGTTGTTTGATGTTATGTTTATGAATTATGAAATCTATGTGGATAACAAAGTATGCTATGCTCTTGAGAAGAACGAGACGATATAGGAAGTATGTTCCATAATGAAAGAAAACAAAAGAATGATAGGAAGCATGAATGTGTTTTAATTTCGGTTTTGAATGGCGAGAGTGGAGCGAAGATGATCGGGAACGACGCTCGACTATGAAGAACGAAGAAGGTGGATGTTGTATCACCGTTAAAGCGAGCGATCATAACCATAATTTCAACTTGCGTGATCGTGGACCGAGATTTCAGAACGACAAGCCTCAATTTGAAGACGTGACGTAATAGTTATACTAAGTCGGCAGCAGCTATAACGCATAATGTCATCATAGCACCTTCTCGAAACATTGTTATAATCGCGAAAATTTTCTGCACTGCGCAGTAAATTTGTTTTAATCGCACTCTTCGATAGGACTCCGCTTACGATGGTTTTCGCTCATGTATTCCTAACGTTCTGAACTTCAATTGTTATGAAGGACATAATCTTTTTCCATCTCCCAAATACAGTAGAGTCTGGGTAAAGTTCAACTTGAGTTTTAGGTAGAACCGAGGACCTATAATACCTTATGTGCTTAATATAACAATAGGAGTTCTGTTTACTAGACGGGTTAAGAATGTTTGTTATAGGTCAATAGTTTATCCTAGTTGATTAATCGAAATACTAAGCTACCCTATCTCGCTATCGGATATTAGTAGTGCCTAACGGTTAGTTTTAATCACGATGATGGAGGAAATGCTATATCATGCAGGAGGAGAATAGACCTGACCCGACTCGGAGGAGACTATCCGTATTCATCGAAAGCCGGATGTGCCGCGATGATTTAGAGAGTTTCTATGTATTACTTAGATTGTGGAGGAATGCGAGAGTATGTGGTGTGACGGACTCACGATGGTATTAAGCCGCCTTCTACTATACTTCCATGTGATTGGGAAGACTACGCCGTGAGGTTTCGGGATTACATTTACCGTATGCATCGAGGATACGACTTGATAGGTGATCTACCCAGTTCATCACCCACCGACATACGGTATAGCATCTATGGCGCAGCACCGAGAGGACCTTATCTCCTCCACGTGAGTATACATGGCGTGACGAGTCACCGAGTGGTCACACCGAGGTTCCCCGGATAGCCGACCCGCTGGTACCACGATATCGTATCGACGCATTTGTTCGCGGACGGAGCAGCTGAGAGCTTTGGGAGCCCTGCTTTCCACCTTGATATTCGGACATCCGTGGCTCACCACTTCCGCCTTTACCACCGATGTCGACCCCTACCGCCACCGAGAGTTTCCTTCGATAGCACGGATTAGTGTGATGTCACTTTGATGGGTATAACCCCATCCATGACACGCGTCACGCCCACCCCGAGGGAAGGCACGGATGCCGGGTGTGATTAGGGGGTTAAGCAAGAAGAAGGATACATATAATATACATGATAAGAAGATGTGACCATGAAATCGGGCAAAGATCTCCTCTATAACTAGGACATATCCTCGGGAGGGTGCAAACAATCTACCAATGTATAATATCGATATCATAACTTCGTAAAACATGATCTGGTTTATTATAAGTAATGCAAGAAGGCAAAATAGCATTACATCCTCGTCAACTAGACCGGTCAACCACATAGCATGCTCAGACGAGACTCACAGAGAATAACATAACAAATCTTGTTCCCAATCGAAACCAAATAAGGGACAAGAATACATAATTATCGTAGCACGATATAACACAACATCGCGGAAGCATAGCATGAAGAACCCGCAGCCCACCCCTCGCCGCCTGCCCAAATTCTCCTCCATCTCGTGAAAAGATTTGAAAAGAGTTTGGGGTGAGTACTAGCACACTCACCGGGTTTTATCATAAATCAAAAGAATCATGAGGTCAGTGTTTAGAGCACTTACCTTAGAAGGTTTTAAAACGAATCCACTTCTAAGTAAGCAAAATAGATTTTCATTTTTCGATACCGATCCGTTATTATCACATTCCCATCATGAACCATGAACCACGGCTCGAACGATCCCGCCACCCCATCACATGACATTCATTCGCCCGAACATATCCAATGGCCCACGCCCCGAACGTATCTAGCCGGCTAACTCGGTGTGGACTTCGTGGTCAAACCATTAGAACCATAACCACCTCATTACCTTTTCCGTGGACTTCCCGGTCATCCCCTTCGTAACCATAACCACGTGTTCGGGTCTATCCCCTTATGATCAATACCAAGATGGTGATCAACCCACCGAATAGAGATCCGCACAACCATGATAGAACCATATCTCGATCGTAGAACAAGAATAATTTCACAAAACATTTTACTATGCATATGTTTTATTTTGAAATATCGTAGTAAATAACTCAAAATAAGCATATATAACCCAACCCGAACCGACGAAAACGCCAACCGAGATATCTACGATCCGATGACTTCACCGATCGACCGGTAGGTACCGTAACAAGACGAAACAACTTTGGGGTCACATCCCATAAAGCAAAGCAACAACGTGATCCAAACGACGATCGTAGCAAAATTAGGTTTTCGACTTCTCAACCCACATTTGGCACTCTCCGGTTTTCAAATCAACTCGATGCGTAAGGAAATATATTCGTGACATCAAGACCTATAATAGGGTACCTTCAAAATGCATGCATGCAAGTCGACTCAAATCTTAGAAACAAGAAGCTTCAAAAATCGATGCCTATCCTCGATCTAGGATAAACCATCCAAAATCGATGCATGAAAATGGAAACATAAGCAATATGCATAACGACGAACATGGAATGACAAACGACGTTGAAAATGGATAACCCGGCATGTACTTCCTTTAGAAAACTCAAGCAACGAAAACATCCCGACATGCGTAAACGCGAAAATGTAAAAACGGATCGGTACTTTAGTAGAATGCATAGCCCGAACTCAAAACCTAAAGGATCCAGAGCTGTGGCAGGGTCTGCCGCCACCAAACGGCGGCCAACCACGGCGGCGGCGGCCTGATTCGGCTGAGCTTTGCCGTTAAATTGCCGGCCCGCCGTTATCCTCGCCCCGCCCTTTAGATTCCCGAGTTCTATGCTATACGATCTACTAAAAGGCGGAATCAAACAAGAAAAGGACAAAACCGAAAACGGGTTGCCCGTGGTTGATCGGCGGTGGCTGGCTCGGCAAGCAGCCAAGAATGGCGCCCACCGAGCCTCCCGGCCGATCCCCACTCCTCCAGGCCTCAACAGCACTGAGCTGCTCGCTTCCGTAAACACAGAGAGACGAAGGAAATGAACGTTGAAAATGAAGGCCCTAGCCTCCTATTTATAGAAAATTCAGGTCACAAGAATGTCTACAAGCTGCCTTTTTCGAAAACGCAAAAGCGACGCAACTTTGCAAACGGACTCCAAATTTAGCAAACTTGTACCCATGGACACGAAATAAAATACCGGACACAATGACTATAAACAAGATATGCTTTAAAAGATCCATGAAAAGTCCGGTTCGATAACTTCCCTGTGCCAAACCTTCACGGGTGGTCGAAAACTGTGATACTTAGTGTCTATGAATTCGCCATAAGACACTCTTCACAACGCCTGAGGTTTCGTGACGGTCGATCACCAAACAAAAGTCAACCTTTCGACCTTTCCGCCTCTAAACCGATGACAACCGCACGATATCGATTAAATGAGAGTTTAAAAAGACGGATTAGTGTGATGTGTACTCTTGATGGGTATAATCTCATCCATAATCCCATCCATGATACCACAACCGATTCGTGGATTATGGTCCACTCGCGACATCCCGATGGTAGAGAGTAATGGAGCCGGACCTCTAGAGCATATGGCCAGTGATGATGACTCGGACGAGGAGGAAGAGGATCCCAGGAAGATGAGGAGGATTCGAGGAGTTGATGTAGATAGTGATGTTGATGTAAAATTTGAAGGATTATGTTATCTATTTTATGTATGTTTTATTTATGCTTTTGAAAAACTTCGAACAATGGGGAAATGAATTTTGTGGCTATAAAGCCATTGTGCATGACTTTAATTTTGTAAAGCCTTAAGGCCGATATGTGTATGGCCCTTTCTTTTGAAATATTTTGGAAGCAAGTATGTGAGTAATCCTTGATATAAGGACTCAGTTTGCAAAGCACGTTATCTATGGTGCTTTGCAATTGTATGTATGTGTGATCCAAGAGGGCTTTTGCAACAAATTTATGTATGACAAGAATGAAATGTTTTATTTAAGTTATCGTTTCTAAAAGGCAAAGAAATGAAATTTGTACATATTCAAGTTATAAAATGATACATGATGCTAATGATATATTTTACACAATGTAACGCCTCCTAGACAAGACCCGAACGAGAAGTAAGAGGCAGAGGCACACTAGAGACGAGGTAGAACTCCTAACAGGAGGAACAGTCACTCAACCACCTCCACCTCAACCCCGACACAGGATGAGGAATTATTCTTAAGACAAAACCTCCTACTTTCAATGGGAAAGGTAGTCCGAAGATGCCGAACAAGGATGAGAACCATCGAGAATTTTCACTTTTCTAAGATGCACAACACAAGAAAGACTATCATGTGTAGCCTTCCAGTTAAATGGGCCTGCTGATTTCTGGTGGGAGGCCAGAAAGAAAACTTTCACAGCAGAGCAGATGGAAGAATTGACTTGGGAAGATTTTAAAAGAGAAGTGTATGATAAGTATGTATCAAGAGTTAAAGAAGGAACATGAATTCTTCTTGTTAAAACAGGAAAAGATGTCGGTAACCGATTACGACCGCACTTTTTGCGAGATGTCTAGATATGCACTGGATCAAGTGGACACGGACTTAAAGATGGCGGAGAAATTTAGATCAGGGTTAAGGCCAGAAATAAGAATGTCTCACACGGTCTTGGAGACATGACTTATAATCGAGGCTCTTACACGAGCTTTGACATTGAGGCAAAGAATGCCGATGATAAGTCGGCATCGGTGATGCGTAATACTATGGATAGAGGAAAGAGAAATGGGATACCGTTTTGGTAATAGTGATGGGAAACTTTGAAAACAAAAGTAACAAACAACGATGGTGGGAACTCAAGCAAGTCAGGGCAAGGATGGAGGAAGCCACCTTTATTCCTCCAACTAAGGGACCACAAGAGCGTGAAGGGCTCTTCCGCGTCAAAATGCCGAAAGATGCACACGGAATGTGCATGGCGGGCGATGGAAACTGTTTAGGTGTGGTATGAAAGGACATTACGCAAACTTTGTCCGGATACGCTCGAAACAATTGTAAGGCCGAACCAACCCGGTAATGTCCAACCGAGGGCTATCCAATTTCATTCAACCTCAACAAAGAACTACAGCCGCAACAATGGCAACAACCCCCACAACAACAATAATGAACCACAACAACAAATACCACAACAAGAAGTGGCAACCACCCCAAAGAACGAAGACAACAACCATCAAGGCAACGCAGCGTCGGTGACAGCGCAAGAGCCGGACAAAAGAATGCTTTCAAGAAAGGCAAGCACCACGCCACCGCACCTCCTCGTTAGGGCGTATGCTTTGCAAGCAACAAAACGAACAGACTGTGGAAACCCGGTGTATGAGAATCCTTCTCAACATACCCGTTATAGTATTGTTCGACACGGTGCTTCGCACTCTTCATAGCAAAATCATGCGAGATCTGTTGGGACTTAGTGCTATAAAGGCAAATCAGATATGAGAATCTCTTCACCTATAGGAGGAATTATGATCACATTTACGCTCGAACCTAGAGTTGAACTTAGGATCACTAAGGGTTCTAGCAAATAACTTGAACATAATGTCCATGGGTGACGAGATATAATCCTAGAATGGATCGTTAGTCGCAAACCACTCACGATTCTTTGCAAGGAAAGGAAAATATCATTTCATTTTCCGGCAAGAAGCAACGATTTCCATGGAATCGCATGGGAAAGAGAGTTCCAATTGTGTCCGCATTGAAGGCAAGGAAATGATGAATAAGAAGGATACCATGCTTTTCTCGCTTACCTCGAACGGAGAAGAAAAGCCGAATCGAGGATAGAAGACATTGAAATTGTCGTGAATTTCCGATGTATTTCTAAGGATCTACCAGATTACCTCCCCGATGACAATTGAATTTACCATCGACTTGGAACCGTGATCGCCCAAGGTCAAAGCACCTGCACGAACGGCCCCAAAGGAATTGGAAGAACTGAAAATCCAAATCCAAGAACTGTTGGACCTAGGTTTCATTAGACCTAGTGTATCGCCTGGGAGCCTCTGTTTGTTCGCCAAGAAAAAGGATGGAACCTTAAGGATGTGTATAGACTATCGAGAGCTAAACAAGATGACGCTCAAGAACAAATATCCTTTACCAAGAATCGACGATTTGTTCGATCAATTGAGAGGAGCAGGTATATTTTCAAAAATTGATCTCAAGTCAGGATACCATCAACTCAAGGTACGACCAAGACATAGCTAAAACGCATTCAACAAGATATGGCCATTATGAATTTGTAGTTATGCCATTCGGATTAACTAATGCACCAAATGTGTTTATGGACCTCATGAACCGAGTGTTTCATCCGTACTTAGACAAGTTTGTCTTGGTTTTCATAGATGACATTCTCATCTATTCGAAAAATGAGGAAGACCATAAGGAACATCTAAGAATGGTGTTACAAACTTTGAGGAATGAAAGATTGTTTGCTAAGTTCAAGAAATGCGAATTTTGGTCAAGGAAGTAATGTTCCTAGGACACATCGTGTCTCGCGATGGAATCAAAGTGGATCCAAACGAAAGTGGAAGCGATGCAAGAATGGAAATCACCGCGAACTCGTAATGAGATCCGAGTTTTCTAGGGTTAGCCTGGTTATTATAGGAGATTCATTGAGGATTCTCCAAAATAGCAAGACCAATGACCCAACTACTTGAAAGGAGTTAAGTACACTTGATCGAGGAATGTGAGGCGAGTTTTCAAGAACTCAAAGAAAAGTTAACAAGTGCACCGTGTTGGCGCTTAGGAATCGGATAAAGAGTATGTGGTTTATACCGACGTCAAAGAACGGACTAGGATGCGTTTTGATGCAAGAAGGAAAAGTAATAGCATACGCGTCACGACAACTTAGACCACATGAGCTAAACTACCCAACACACGATTTAGAGTTAGCAGCAGTGGTTCATACATCGAAAATATGGAGACACCATCTCTACGGAGTGAGATGCGAAATTTATACGATCATAAGAGTTTGAAATATTTTTCGAGCAAAGAGATCTAAACATGAGGCGTAGAAGATGGCTCAACTAGTAAAAGATTACGACCGTGGTATTAACTATCACCCGTAAAGCGAATGTAGTAGGCGACGCCTGAGTCGTAAAAATCAAACTCGGTTGGGATGTCTCGACACGAGAAGATAAACTTGTCAAAGAATTCACAAAATTAAGAATTGAATTGATTAAACAGACCGAGATGATCGAATTGTATTGCTACACTCACCATGACACCGACCTAAGAAAAGGATCATTGAGAGACAAAGGATGAGGAAAAGTTGGAAAGATAAGAGGAAGAGTGAGAATCGCGAATTGAAAATTTTCGTGAAGCATCGATAATGCTTAATGTTCAAGGAAGGATATGTGTTCGGATGATGCCGAGATTCGAACAACATAATGAGTGAGGCTCATGATACACCTTATACCGCCCGCCAAAGACGTAAGATGTACCAAGACCTAAAAGAGAAGTTCCGGTGGGAAGGCATGAAGCGAGACATAGCTTTTCAGAGAACGTTGCCTTGTTTGCCAACAGTAAAAGCTTTACACCAACGTCCCTACGGGAAGTTACAACCGTTGGGTATACCGAATGGAAGTGGGACGAAATAACGATGGATTTCATTACTGATTTACCCAGTCTAGAAAAAAACACTACCATATGGGTAATAGTGGATAGACTCACCAAGTGCGCCACTTTTACCAATTCAAAATACATATGGAGTCGATAGACTAGCCCAAATATATGTAAAGGAAGTGACTACATGGAGTACCAAAATCCATTACATCGATAGAGACTCAAGTTCACATCAAAATTTTGACGAGCCTACAAAAGAGTTGGGAACAAAGTTAAACTTCAAGACAGCATTTCACCCACAAACTGATGGGCAGTCAGAAAGGACAATCCAAACTCTAGAAGATATGCTGAGAACCGTAGTATTAGATCGAGGTGCTAAATGGGAAGACATCTTACCTCTTATTGAGTTTGCCTACAATAATAGCTATCAAGCGACGATTGATATGGCCCCATATGAAGCTTTATATGGCAAGAAGTGTAGATCACCACTTTATTGGGATGAGGTAGGTGAAAGGAAGATAATAGGGCCAGAAGCGGTGAATGAAATGATTGAAATCGTCCGACAGATTAGACAAAGAATCAAGGAAGCTCAAGATAGACAGAAATCCTACGCTGATACGCGTAGATCGGAGCTGCATTTCGGAGTTGGAGACAAAGTTTTTCTCAAAGTCTCTCCATCGAAGGGGATCACAAGATTTGGTGCGAAAGGAAAACTAAGACCCCGCTACATAGGACCATATGAGATCCTAGAAAGAATAGCTCGATGGCTCATAAGTTGGCTCTTCCAACTTGGGAAATGTGCATAATGTTTTTCACGTGTCTCAACTAAGGAAATATGTATACGATCCAAAACACGTGATCCGTCAAGACGACGTAGTTCTCAATCCAGACATGAGTTATGAAGAAGAGCCTATCGCAATAATAGACCATAAAGTTTAACAATTGAGGAACAAATCAATTTCACTTGGTCAAAGTCTGTGGAATCACCACGGACAAGAAGAAGCCACGTGGGAGCTAGAAGATACAGTGAAGGAACGATACCCCAGATTATTCTTTTAAGGTATACAAATTTCGGGATGAAATTTCTTTTAAGGGGTAGGATGTAATAACCCGATTTTAAAAGCTAATTCGGTCTTTAAAACCGTAAAATAAAATTTTGCACGAAATCAAATCACATATGAAATCAAGTATGATATCAATTGTTTACAAGGAATAATTTCTGTTACACACTCACCAAGTTAGTGAATGAAAGAAATCAAAGTATTAACTTTTATCGGCAAGACGTTTTAACGTCGAATGCATATCGACTATGAAATGTCATGATATTTCTTAAGCAATCAAGCTTGGAATTACATTCCATTATTAATGGAATATTATTATAATGAGATTACGAGTATTTACGACCATTTTAAAAATGAGTCGATACGTAACGTTTTGAGACGTTTTCAAACGTCAACGTTTAGAGATAAGATGAACGATAGTTTTAATGATCAAGAAACTTTAGGAAATTATTTCTTATGATATTTTTATGATATTACAGTACTAATAAGCATTTAATTAATGCTTGAACATTAGAATGAATAAAAAGCTCAACCTTAGTTTCGAAAACCCTAAAATCTTGAAATTAGGGTTTTCTTCAAAAAATTTTGTTCTAATTAATTATCCTATGCTATAATTATTATCTAAATCATATACCATGGTGTATATACCTATTAATGACATGAAATGAAATTTTTAACCTATGATTTGTCCAAAGGCCGATAGCTAATTTCTTGTACACAAGGTCGGATTATTTTGTTTTCTTCACTTATGCTATTAACCTATGATATTAAATATCATCTAATTCATATAATATGATATATGTATCTATGTTTAGCATGAAATTAAATTATTTAGTGTGTGTTGGGCATGATAGCCGTGTAGTGCATATATGTGAATAACAAGATATGTTTTAATTGTATCACCATATATATATATACTTATATATATATATGATATATATTCAGATTTTGATTATTAGAACTCCACTATTTTATATATACAATATCCATTTTCAGATTTTCAATGTGTAGGCACTCTGCTAGTACCCACTAACACATAAAATAGTAATAAAAGGTGAAGAGTCTCGAGAGAGAGAGCCGAGAGTGAATATGGGGAGGGATTTCAGATTTTGTTCATTCTCCAACACACTTAAACATTCCTACACTCAACACTCTCCATTCTCTCTCAAACTTCATCTTCTTCCCGATGCAGCCCAAGGTTCGTTGATTCCAAACCCTAAGTGTTCTGTTGGGCCGGTTCTGAGCACGAGCGAAGTTCAAAGAGTTTGATGGGCTTAGTCCAAGAAGTGTGGGAGCAAGAGTTGAATAAGAAGCCCATTGGAGAGTGGATCGACCAGTCGAGAATCATCAATTTCATGGAGGCAAATGGGTCGGAACTTGAAGATGTTTAATCTTGATTTATTTGGCATATTGGGCGTGATATTTTATCTTTAATTGCTTAATTTTAGGTGGGATTATTAAGGCCCATTTTAGACATGTTAATTTTCGTTAGTTTGGGCCTATTTTAAGCATATTTGACTTAGTCTTTGATTCCTTATAGGATTAGGTCAAATCTTTGATATTTTCCTATTAGAACTAGGATTCTTTTAGCCATATAAAGGCTTGTAATGTGAAGAACGAAATCGGACCATCTTTGATAATAAGCGTGAGTTTCTTCTTTCTCTCTGAGAGTATTCGAGTTCTTCTTGGTTTTGCCAAGTCGAGTTCATTTATCCGGCGAATCAGCGAGATAACCACCACTCGTTGTGTGTCATTCATCGTCCCAGAGTTCTTCGCGTCGACCATCTGGTTGGGGTATAAAGCGAAATCTTGACCTATATCACTTGAGGTTAGATTCAGAGGTTTTGGGATATCCATTGGTTCGAGTTTTATCAAGTCTTCCGTTACTGCGTCGATTGATTCTCCATCACAAACGAGGATCATATCATTTGGTATCGAGCCGAGTTATCGTCCGGGTAATCATTCCTTTCTCTTGATTTTCGTATCCGAGTTTTTGTTTTCCGTTTGTCTTTTGTTCGTGTCGCCAGGTGTACGATCGAGTCATATTGTTTGCTTTTGTGTCCTCGTTTTCGTTTCGTTTGTCTTTCATTCCGTTTTCGTGGGTGGCGGCTTTTTTTTTTTCATCCGTATCTAGTGGTCGACCATATCGTGATCATTATCCATATTGTTATCCATATCCATATCATCATACCTATCATTATCCATAATATCATATCAGGCATTATCCATATCCATATCCATATCCATATCAGGCATTATCCATATCCATATTATCAGGCATTATCCATATCCATATCCATATCATTCCTTATCCATATTCGTTTGGGCTATCATTATCCATATCAATATCTCGTAGTAATTAAATTTTTTTTTTTTTTTTCGTTCTTGATTTTTTTAGCATCCCGGTTCTCGTGAGTGTCAAAAAAAAAAAAAAAGTATAAAATTTTCAATCTTGCTTGAGCATTTTTTTCTTTTAGTTCGCCAAATGCGTTTCGAGTTGTTTGGTGTTTATCACGTATGCGATTTTTCGAAATTCGGTTAAATCTCGTTGTGTTTTCCGGGTTCCTTGGGTAGAATAGATCGTGTTGAGCAAATTTACACAACACGCTTTTGAGTTTTCGATGTCGTGTCTTCGTGTCTACGGTCTTCCGGGTAGTTAGAGCTATTGAGTCGGTTTACGTGTAGCTTTTCAAAAAAAAAAAAAAAAATTAAATAAAAAAATTGTCCAATTGTTTTGTTGGTGTTGTTGGTGAACATAAAGTGGTAGATTGAGGGAATTCGAGCTCTTAAGAGAGAATTTGAGTGAAAAAAGCAAGAGAGAGTGAGATTATTAGAGTGAAGAAAAAGCCAAATTATCGAGTGATACACGAGTGTTGAGTGTTTCGTCTTGAGTGATACACGAGTGTTTGTGAGGTTGTGAGGTTCTTTTGTTTCTTGCACTATGTCTAAGAAAACAGATTCGAAAGGTTCCAATCCGGGACGAAGAAGAAGATGTGGCGCCGGACCAAATTCTTATTTGAGGCCTTACGAAATGAACTAGGAAAAATCGTCACAAAGGAAATCGAAGGGGTGCATGAGCATAACTAGGGAGTTTGAGCAGAAATCGTAGAAACAGCGATGAGAGACGACGGCGAGATCCGATCATATATCGGTGAGGTGGAGGGCGTGGGGAGGAAGAGGTGGTGGACCTCTTCACGAGGCGGATAGATACGGAAGGGCTGAATTTGAGGATGAGGAAGAAGAATTTTCAGATTTTGAAGATAGGCACCCAAGAGGAAGAGATCGAGAAGATAACAATTTGGGCACCATCGGGATGAATATTCCCTCATTCGAGGAAGAATGATCCGTAATCAGATCTCGAGTGGGAGAAAGGTGGAACTCATGTTCGAATGCCATAACTATTACGATCTCAAGAAAGTGAAGTGGCAAATGATTGAGTTTTGATTATGCACTTGTTTGGTGGGATCGGTTGGTGACCAGCAAAGAAGAGTGAGGAACCACCAATTGATACATGGGGCGACATGAGGCGTTGATGAGGAAGCGTTTGTGCCTCCTCATTACTATCGTGTTGTCTGACAAGTTGCGAAATTGAGGCAAGGTAGTAGGAGTGTGGATGAGTCTTATAAAGAGATGGAGGTAGCAATGATTCGAGCTAATGTGGAAGAAGGCAGGGGAAGCCACAATGGCGAGATTCTTGGTGATCAGAATTGGGAGGTTCGAGATAGAGTGGGCTGCGAGATTATGTTGGTGGATGATATGGTGCACATGGCCATAAAGGTAGAGAATCACCAAGAGAGGAGGGTAGTAATGCAAAGAACAACCGAGACAGTCGTAACAATTGGAGGTCGAATCAATCTAATTGGAGCAGAACCAACCAGCCTCTAGTGGGTCCTTTTCAAAGGGAACCAATGGAAGAAGAGCGCACAGAGAGAAGAAAGGAAGCCATTTGTTACGCCCAAAGCGGATGCTTGAAATCAGCAAGTCAGGTACTCCTGTGACCCAAATCGTGATATTAAGTGCTTTACTTGTCATGGTTTTGGACATTATTCTAGAGATTGTCCGAACAAGCGAGTCGTGATCATGAGAGACGATGGAGAGGTGGTGACGGATGATGAGGAGATCTGCCGCCTTGGAAGATCCCGATGAGGTAGTAGCAGATTCGAGAGGAGATTGAAGAAATCTTACCACCGCCGGGCAACTATTTGTTGCTAGGAGAGTGTTAGTGTCCAAACTCGACCCAGGAGATAAAGCACGAGAAAACATCTTCCACACGAGATGTCATATGAAAGATAAGGTGTCGGCGTCATTATAGGCGGAGGAGTTGCACGAATGTGGCTAGTCAACCATGGTTGAGAAATTGGGGCTCATCGTGGTGAAGCATCCCAAGCCATACCGCGTCTGGTGGTTGAATGATACCGGCATCATCAAGGTGCGAAATGAGGCGTGCGTCCTATTCGCATTGGGAAGTATGAGGATGAGGTGATGTGTGATGTGATTCCCATGCAAGCGAGCCACATCTTGTTGGGCGTCCTTGGCGGTTTGATCGCCGAGTTATTCATGATGGCTTCACCAATCGATATACCTTCGGTATAAGCGAAGAAGGTATCACTTGTTCCTCTTACTCCTTCCCAAGTTTATGAGGATCAAGTGCGGATGTCGAAGGAGGTGACAAAAGTGAAGTCGAATGCGGGCGATTGCCGAGAAGAAGGAGAATGAGATGATCCGTAAGTCCTTGCTTGCAAGGCTGGTGATCTGAAGTGGGTGGTGAATGAGCGTGTCGTTGATCGTGTTTGTTGTACAAGGAGAATTTGATTATCACTAACGATCTCACTTCTACCCCTTCTATTAGTTACATTTTGCGAGTTTGATGATGTCTTTCAGGATACACCTCATGGCTTACCACCAATTCGGGAATTGAGCATCAAATTGATTTCGTGCCGAACAACGCCCAAACCGACCGGCATACCGAACCAATCACGAGAGGCGAAGGAGTTGGAGAGGCAAATCGGTGATTCTTGGCAAGGGCACGTGAGAGAGAGTTTGAGTCCTCGCGTGCGTGCCCGTTTTACTCGTGCCCAAGAAGGACTCGACTTGGAGGATGTCTTTGTGATTGCCGATCCATCAATAATATCACGGTAAAGTATCGCCATCCTATTCCTCGTCTGGATGATATGCTAGATGAGTTGTTGCATGGTTCTTGTGTGTTTTCTAAGATAGATTTGAGAAGTGGTTATCATCAAATTCGAATCAAAGAGGGTGATGAGTGGAAAACGCTTTTAAAACTAAACTTGGTTTGTATGAGTGGTTAGTTATGCGTTTGGATTGACTAATGCACCTAAATACGTTTATCGTCTTATGAATCATGTTTTACGTGCTTATATTGGCGATTTGTAGTTGTCTACTTTGATGATATCTTAGTATATAGCAAGAGCCGTGATGAGCATGAGGACATTTGAGGTCTGTTTCAGAGGCGCTTAGGAAGAGAGATTGTTTGCTAATCTTAAGAAGTCGTCTTTTATGCGGACAAACTCGTGTTCCTTGGTTTTGTTGTTAGTCTTGTGGTGTACAAGTTGATGAGGAGAAGATTCGGGCTATTCAAGAGTGGCCGAGCCCGAAAACACCATTGAGAAGTTAGGGTTTCCACGGGCTTGCTAGCTTTTATAGGAGGTTTGTACCTCAATTCAAAGACTATTGCAGCCCCATGGCGGAAGTGATCAAGAAGAACGTGGAGTTCATGGAAAGGCGCAAGAAGATGCGTTCGACTTTTGAAGCACAAGTTGACTCACGCCCGGTATTATCTCTTCCAACTTTTCTAAATCGTTTGAGATTGAATGTGATGCTTGGTGTGGGTATTGGTGCGTGTTGATGCAGAGGGGGCGGCGTGGCATACTTGAAATGAAGTCGAGCGAGCAACATTGAGCTATCCAACGTATGATAAGGAGTTGTATGCTGCTGGTCCGAGCATTGCAAACGTGGCAACACTATTTGTGGTCAATGAGTTTGTCATTCACACCGATCATGAGTCGTTGAAGCATTTGAAGGCAACACAAAGCAACAAGAGCATGCTAGGTGGATGGAGTTCATTGAGGCGTTTCCATACGTCATCAAGTATAAGCAAGGTAAAGAGAATGTGGTGGCTGATGCACTTTCTCGAAGGTATGCCTGATCTCTACTCTAGATGCTAAGTTGCTTGGTTTTGAGTGCATTAAGGTGTGTATCGAATGATGCTGATTTTGGTGAGATATATCGAGCTTGTGAGCGATACGCTAGTGGAGAGTATTTTAGGCATGATGAATATCTTTTAGGAAGAATAAGTTGTGTGTTCCTAAATGCTCTTTCGTGATTTGTTATTGCTTGAGTCTCATGGTGGGGATTGATGGGACATTTGGTATTTCTAAGACTTTAATTTGTTTACATGAACATTTCTTTTGGCCTCATATGAAACGTGATGTTGAGAGAGTTTGTGGTCGTTGTGTTACGTGTAGGCAAGCTAAGTCTAGGACTAGTTCCATGGGTTGTACACGCCATTGCACATTCTCTTACCGCACTGGATTGATATTTCAACGGATTTTGTGTTAGGATTGCCTAGGAGTAAAAGTGGTAAGGATTCCATTTTTGTGGTTGTTGATCGATTCTCTAAGATGGCACATTTCATTCCATGTCATAAATCTAATGATGCATCTCATGTGGTCGAATTGTTCTTTCGTGAAATTGTTAGATTGCATGGTATGCTAGAACTATTGTTTACGATCGTGATGCTAAGTTTTGAGCTACTTTTGGAAGGCGTTGTGGTGCAAGTTAGGTACTAAATTATTGTTTTCTACTTGTCATCCACAAACGATGGTCAAACCGAGGTAGTTAATAGGACTTTGTCGACTTTGCTTGAGACCGTAATAAAAAGAACATTAAGTCTTGGGAAGAGTGTTTGCCTCGTGTTGAGTTTGCATATAACCGCTTCGCTCATTCTCGCTACTAAGTTTTCGCCATTTGAGATTGTGTATGGTTTAATCCTTTGACTCCATTGGTTTGTCTCCTTTACCTATGCAAGAACATACTAATCTTGATGGTCGAGAAGAGCTGATTTTGTTAAGCGATCCGTGAGAGGGCGAGGAGAACATTGAGGCGCGAATCCGGCAAAGACATGAACAAGCTAACAAGGCGCCGAAGGTGGTGTTTGAACCCGTGATTGGGTTTGGCTGCATATGCTAAGGAGAGGTTCCCGTCTTGGCGACGACGTTCTAAGTTGCTTCCAAGAGGCGATGGACCTTTTCAAGTGTTGGGCAAGATCAATGATAATGCCTGGTGGACTTACGGTGAGTATAATGTTAGTGCTTCTTTCAATGTTGCTGATTTGAGTCCGTTTGATGTAGGTGACGACTTGATTTGAGGACAAATCCTCTTGAAGAGAGAGGGAATGATGCAGCCCAGTTCGTTGATTCCAAACCGGTGCGTGTTCTGTTGGGCGGTTCTGAAGAGCACGAGCCAAGAAGTTCAAAGAGAGTTTGATGGGCTTAGTCGAAGAAGTGTGGGAGCAAGAGTTGAATAAGAAGCCCATTGGAGAGAGTGGATCGACCAGTCAAGAATCATCAATTTCATGGAGGCAAATGGTCGGAACTTGAAGATGTTTAATCTTGATTTATTTGGCATATTGGGCCATGATATTTTATCTTTAATTGCTTAATTTTCGTGGGATTATTAAGGCCCATTTTAGACATGTTAATTTTCGTTAGTTTTGGGCCTATTTTAAGCATATTTGACTTAGTCTTTGATTCCTTATAGGATTAGGTCAAATCTTTGATATTTTCCTATTAGAACTAGATTCTTTTGCTTATATAAAGGCTTGTAATGTGAAGAACGAAATCGGACCATCTTTGATAATAAGCGTGAGTTTCTTCTTCTCTCTGAGAGTATTGAGTTCTTCTTGGTTTTGCCAAGTCGAGTTCATTTATCCGCGAATCAGCGAGATAACCACCACTCGTTGTGTGTCGTTCATCGCCCCGAGTTCTTTGCGTCAACCATCTAGTTGGGGTATAGGCAAATCTTGACCTATATCACTTGAGGTTAGATTCGAGAGGTTT
Organism: Salvia rosmarinus; assembly: GCA_036937905.1. NCBI lineage: Eukaryota > Viridiplantae > Streptophyta > Magnoliopsida > Lamiales > Lamiaceae > Salvia > Salvia rosmarinus. The sequence continues at coordinate 47,145 of JAODLM010000280.1, forward strand.
TGGGATATCCATTGGTTCGAGTTTTATCAAGTCTTCCGTTCGCGTCGATTGATTCTCCATCACAAACGAGGATCATATCACTTCTTTCTTTTGAAAAAGCCGTGAGCTTTCTTCCCTCAAGCTCTGAAAATTTTACTTTTCTTCTCTCACACTTAGCTTGGAACATTGTACCTTGTCTCTTTAATCCATATCACAGGTGGGAGTTGAACAAAGGCGGCATTGTTCTTGATTCTCATAAAATTTTCAAAAGTATACTCTTGCACGTGATATAGATGATCCTTGTTGGTGATACTTTGCTAGTGCATGTATATAGATGATAAGAAAATGAGTAGATATGTGTTTTGTTCTTAAAAGGTATTGCATGTGGATTTTAACTCAAAACCTTATGAATCTATGATTATGTATTGTTCTAAGAATGTGTAGCATGATAGTTTGAGGCTCGATACATGTTTTAAAAAATATATATATCTTGAAACATGTTTGAAAAATATGGTTGATGACCGAGGCTTGAAGACACGATTTAGAACATAATTTATAAGTTTATGATGTTATATGTTCATAGTATTTATTTGAAAATTTTAGAAAAATCTAGGCTTTTTTTTCTTAAAGAACGAAGCATATATGAATTTATAGGTGGATGTATGATTTTATTTGATACATGCAATATGATATTATTGATTCATGATGTATTGAGAATGCATATGATTTATTTGAGAAATTTTAAAACACCCTTCCTATTTTATTTCATAAAGACCAAACATGTATAAATATATATAAGTGGATTTATGATTTTGATTTGTACATGCAATGTGGAATTATTGATCTATGATGTATTGAGAGTACATACAAATTAATTGGGAAATTTTAGAAATGTCACCTATTTTTATTGAAGAAAACCGAGAGCATGTATATATGTAGATTAATGTGTGATTTTTATTTAATACATGCAATGCTAAATTATTAGCTTAAAATATGTTCTATGCATTTGATGTTATTATTGGAAATTTTGGAAAATTTTGTACCATTTTCTTGGAAAAGGCCGAGGCATATGTGTATATATATGTTGAATTATAATTTTGATTTGTAACATGCAATGATGTTTTATTGATCTAGGATATGTTTTATGCGTCCTATGTTTTGTTAGAATTTTAAAATCAATTACAAATTTTGTTCAAATAAACCGAAAGCTTTGAGCTAATTTTGGTGATGAATAAAATTTTTCTTGGTGTATTTTATAGTGTTACATTGTTACACTATAATGTATAAGCATGTTATAATTGTTTGGAAATTTTATAAAATTGTTAGACATGTTTAGTGAAAAGGCGAGCTATACTAACATTTATATGGCATATAAATGTCATATCATGAATAATATGACATGAAAATGTCATGGACTAATGTATGGACCTTGTAGTAATTTATTTAAATTTTAGAAAAAAGTTTGGGCATTTGTTTTTTAAAAAGTGCGAAGCCTTATGAAATAATAAGGTGATGATTGAACAATGTTTAGTTGATTTTATGACATATTAATGACCATAGTATATATTAATACACTATATAATGTTAGAAAATTTTGGACATTGTTTGGTAATTTTATAATTACTGAAATTCTAAAGAATTTCTAAGGATTTTAAATCCTTTTAATCAATTTTATTAATAAATTATATGTCTAATATTATTTTAGACATATTTAGAAATTATGGACAATTTTCGAAAATATTTGGTTGACAAAATTCAAAATAGCCGTGAGCTATTTTAGAAATAGAAATAAGGATATTAAATCCTTAAATTCATTATTTATAATGAATTATATGTTTAAAATTATTTTAAACATATTAAAATAGTTATAAAAAGAAATCAATTAGAAATTGATTTTGAAAGAATTTAATATTAAAATAAGACTTAGTAATTAAATTACTAAGGAAAAGTTAAAATTGTTGACTTTTGAAATCAACGTCGAAAGGCGTTCGATAAATACGCTAAAATACGTAAGGCATTATCATTTACTAATGATATCATGTTAATATGAAAAGATTTCATATTTAAAGTCATGAAATCGAAAACGTAAAACGTTGGACCATTTACGAAGGGGTAAATGGTCATTTATAACTACATATCTCGTTTCTATCGAAGGACGAGAAATGTTAAATTGATATGGCTTTTGAGAAACAAATTAAATTCATTAAGGAATTCAATTTACATCGATATGAAATATCGAATTTGATTATAGACTTTATAAGTCTCGAACTACGTAAACGACGTACTAAAGCATCCTTTTTATATAAAGGTGTGGGCTGACGCACCAGCTGGACGTTGTCGAATAAGGAAAAACGTTAAAGACGATCAATAATTTCCAGGTGGGCTTTATTACCAAAATGGAACAACTTTGCTGCTCTTTTCAACTGTCTTTGTTTACAGTACTTTTCAAACTAATGCTAAAATTCTTAAAATGATTACACGCCAAAATGTTTACGTTTTGTGTATCGTATCCTATCCATGTATGATGTGATGTTCTGGGTTATTCCCAACTTATGAATGAAAATCGATATCGGATCCTATGCCAAGGAAGGCTTATACAGCTAGAATTAACGTGTACACCGATGGTGACCGTGTCTTTGTAAGGACAATTCACGGCCGATCACGGGTCGTAGAAGGAGGCCTCTTGCGACTTTCGACTATGATAACATGATGGAATGATAATAAGGGATATGGATCACATACACGAAAAAATTGGCGAAGCAACTTTTATAAACTCATGAAAATATTTTAGTAAGCCTGAGCATTTTCAAATAAAACCCTTGTGTCTTACCACTATGTTAGCGAGTAATTAAACGAAAATGAAATGTTTTCGGCATAAGTCCACCGGGTACAAATTTTGTACTTACCGCATGTTTGTTTTAAATGTGCGTTGAGCTCGATTCGGTGATGGATGGAGTGTTGAGAAAGCCATATGTCCTCGATGTTCATTAGGAATGGATAACCTTGAATACATATCGTCATATATGTATTCACACATTTTCCGCTGCAACTCTGAACTGTTTTATTTTCATGTTGGATATTATAATAACGTGAACTATGAAGTCCTTCAGATCGTCATATCCTTTGGATCTGATGGCTAACCCCTTTTGAACTGAAATGTTAGAAGTGTATGTTAAATCTTAAGTTCTATCTTCTCATATGATATGTCCTATCGTGACAGTCGTCCGTATCCTTGAATACTATTCCTAGTATTAGTCCGCTCACTCCGGGTCATCCTGAGTGGGGTCGTGGCAATATCAGGGTAAGACACAAGGGTTTTAGTCGAAAGGCCTTGTGCTTACTAAAACATTTTCAGTTCGTAAACATCGCTCGGCAGAATTTTCTTGGTGTGTATGATCCGTATCTCATAGTCACAATTCATAACAAGATTAAAATAAAGCGTCGAGAGGAGGCCTCTTCACGACGCCGTGACGGCCGTAATCCCGTCAACCTGCAGTCGCTCTCACAAGCATATGTTAACATAGCAATAGTTCCAACCTTCACGCCAATCCTAGCAGGGCATTTATCATCCGACACGGGACCCGACATTAAAAGGTTGGGCGCGACCCAAATGACATAACTGTCATAATATAGTTCCAACCATCGCCACAGACCTACCCGCAAAACAGATAGGACCCATACACAAATGCAATAACATTTTGGCGGTAATGTAATAAACATTTATCAGCAGTTGAAGATAAGCATAATAAATAAATTCATTTGTAAAGAGTAGCAAAAGTCGCTTTTGTTTGAAAGGAGGCCCATATTTTGAAGATAAGTAGCCCACCTTTCACCGGTTACTGGAATCTCAATCAATAGTAAGTCAAATTGGAATCCTACAATCACATTATACATTCAAGCAATTCGGGTAATTGTTTATAGAGATCAATATATAAATCATGAATGCACGCCTGTATGCATCTTAATTACTAATTATCTAAGTTTCAATCTAATTAGAAGAAATTTCCATTTTATATGGTCCTCTAGATTATTTGACTTTTAAATTTTTGTCCGGTGTTCTAATTGGATTATTCAATTTTAGTAAATTATTGTGAACTACCAAATTTTATAAGGAGGTCCGATAACCCATGAGTGGTTTCTAAAATTGTTTAAAGGCTAGATTCTCTCATAATAATTTATGTATTTGAATTCGAAGGTTCAATTAAGCATTATTCTGAAATTTAAACAGCTCTCCTAACGGGTTCGGATCGTACTAATATTTTGCAGAGGTATTCCTAAGGTTCGTGTACACATAGCATAAATTTATGAGGCGTTAATTGATATCATAACTATCGCTATTAGGCTTATATGTTGAACTGGACAGCTTTCGAATACAACTATGGCAGCAAGCTTGGGTGATTTTGGAAAATAGTAAGCGATGTCGATTGGGCTGAAATTTGGTGGACACCTTTATATTGTATTGAGGTAGCTACGGTTAAAATATGAAGGTAATAAAGATCACCACAGCTCCCATGGTTAGCCCACGGTGAATCTAGATTTTGATGTGAATAAAAGTTTTACCTTTCCAATTCCTTGGTTTATATCCATGATTAGATCTTGACTTTCCTACGGTATACATAGGTCTTTACTAGACCTATGACTATATAATTAAGTGTGTATCATTAAATATTGTGAGTAGGTATTTTAGCATTTGATTTCAACATGCGATTACTCGATATAACATGACTCCATATCACCATGTCATGGAACTACCCACATGCAAAGCCATCGATTAAAACTATTCAACTAACAAGTTCCTATAATTTTCATACATTGCAATTTATTAACATCATATTCGATCCAATAAATTAGCTCATATAAACCTGCTCTAATTTACGATATTCACATACAACTCTTAATCTACCAAACCCGTGAACATGACATAAGAGCATCTTAGATTCATCACCTTTATGGGCATGCAAATACATCGGGTTTTAGATCTAGCTACTAAAATCAAGCTCGAAATGCATAAATCGTTTGTCATAGCTTTGGTTATCACGACGACATAAGGAGGTACCGGCAATACCTTGTTTCTAGAAACTTTGGTTCGACAAAGCTAAGGGCTGATCGGATATGTCTTGACCTCCAGGGAGCTTCATTGGAGTTTCTCACTTTCAATCGAGGAAGACTTGACCGTTGGGTCCCGAGTGAATGAATCTGGTGCAACTTGGGAATGTCGATGGGCGAGAGAATCTTGAGTCCTATAGTTGTGTTTGTTCACCATTGCCGATGAGGAGGAAATAGTGGTTCTGACTTTAGTGTGAGAAATGGAGCGGCTTTGGTGGTTCCCAAATGATGTGAGGAAGGTAAAAGTTAAGAGTGAGTGATGGGTTGTGTGGTGTGTAAAGGGAAAAGAGAGGCGGTCGAGGCATCACTGCAAAGCTGCCGGTGGCACCGATGAAGAAGAGGTGGAGGCATGCGTGGGGAAAAGAGGGTGCTTGGTGTGGCTTCATGGACTTAGGAGAATAATGATGTTTTATTCCTTTGTTTGTCCTCTCTACACGACACCACCACACGCACCAATGTCATTCTCTTTTATTATTTTATTACTTGCATATTATTGTGGATCCCATTTTTGTCCTATATACATATATGAATCGAGCCTTGGCTAATTTGTGCTAAGTGGACATTTCTTATTTCTTGTATTAATATGGTACGCACACATATACTCTCTTTTTTTTTTATAAATTATTTGTCGTGCAATTAAAATCTAAGATTAATTAAATGCAAGTATTAGAATCAGATCGCAATTAATATATTATGTACATAATACAACATTGGACATGGTTTCGCACTCCAAGATAATTATCAAATTGGAATTCAAGTAATTAATCTGCAAAACGAATCATTTACTTAATTAATTTTGTAAGCTAAGTCGTTATTTTAGTAAGACAATCAAAATTTTAATCCAAGAAAAATCCTTGCTTTCGGGCTTCTAAATTGAGGTGTCTGCTTAACCTGGGATATTACAAAACGTCTCAAAACGTTCATTATCGACCTATCTCAAAAAGGTCGTAATAAAGTCGTAATCACTTTATTAAATTATTCCATTAATAATGGAATTTAATTCTAAGTTTAATTGCTTAGGAAGAATTTTCGACGTTTTAACTATTGATACGAGATCTCGTTAAAGTAATCCGTCGATCGCTTTATAAACTTCTATTTCTAAATTCACAATTCTCAGTGAATATTAAATAGGAATCCATTCCTTCGTAAACAATCAAACCATTATTCGATGTCTTACTGATTGAATCATTTCAACGAATTTCTAATTTAAGGGTTTTAAATACCGTAATTAGGCATCTAATTCTGCGGGATATTACATCCTACCCCTCTTAAAAGAAATTTCGTCCCGAAATTTGCATACCTCATAAAGTATGGGTATCTTAACTTCATAACATCATAACTTTCCACGTGCTTTCTTTTTGTCCATGGTTCCTTTATTGGGTTTTCATTAAAGACCCAAACTTGATTCTTTAATCGTTGAATCGTACGATCAAATTAGCCGCAGATTTTCATCATAACTTATCTGAGTCAAAGGTCACGTCATCATGTTGGTTTACGTGAATTGGGTCATTTTCGTATTTCCTTAACTGTGACACGTGGAAAACATTTCGTACTTTCCCAAATTTGGTGGAAGTACTAAGCTATAGGCTACTAGGCCTATCATTATGAGGATCGCGTAAGGTTCTATAAAAGACGTGGTCTCATCATTCTTGTATCTGATTTTTTAATTTCTCTAGATGGAGAAATCTTAAGAAATTTAATTCCGCATTTAAAAATGCACTCGATTTCTGGCGTATCGGTAAGACTTTTATCACGTCATAGCTTTTCCTATTCTTTGCCTTGTTGAGCGGATATCTTAGTCGTTTCACTTACGTCGGGACCTCACACTTTCTCTCTCTCTTACTTTATTACAAAAAGTGGTGGTCGATACTTCTTCAAAGACAATGCCTTATAAGGCTCTATATTGTCGTTGTTTGGCTGACTACGGTCGTACATAAACTTATCAAGTGGTACAATCGTTCCCACTTACACTTTGGCGTAACTCATCATAAGATCCATTGCTATATCATTCCATTTTCATTCGCGTATCTCTAGAGATCATAACTTCTTATAAGGCCTTTGATATAATGCCTTCACTTGTTGGTAATCGAGACACGGCTCGACAATCATGGTTACATCTCAATTCATTCCCACTATCTAACCTTTCTCGTAAATCATAACATATCTTAAAGTTGTCTAGTGGGCGGTAAGAGAGGTCATGAACTTCATTCTTGGTTTCATCTCTCGACTTATTATTGCTTGAGATATATATATATATATATATATATATATATATATATATATATATATATATATAATCCTTCTTTAGATGATATAACATTGTCCAATATTCCTTAAAATTCTTCAGCCTTTCATTCCTTATCTTAATTTGTATTCTATTCCCATCTTCATTTTCTCTTTTTAGTCATATGTCACCTTGGGTGTGAGATTACAACTTACGTTCATCACTAAATGCCCGACCATTTCTGTTCTTATTTTATCAAACTTTCCAATGAGTTTTCATTTTCTGTAAGGACATACTATGATCTAGGCTGAATTTTATAACTTAGGTACTAGATTCTACATTTACCATCCTCAGGTGATCATTTATCACACTTATAATCTTTTACTAATTCGAGCCGTCTTTCTCATTCTCAGATCCACATTTCTTTGCTCGAAGAATAAATTCAAACTTCTGCAAATTGAGAAGGGTTCTTAATTTATTGTCATAGGAGTGAAGTCTTCGCGACTTTGGTATTTATACTACGATCACTACTCGAGGTAATAGATTTTGGCACTCGTGAAGTCGTATAATCTTCTTTACATACAATTGGGCTAACTTGTCGATCCATAAGTACTTTGAATTGGTAGGAAGTGAGCACTCTTGGTGAGTCTATCAACAATTACCCATATGGCGGTGTTCCTCTTTTTGATTTGGGTAAGTTCAGAACTAAGTCCATCGTTATTTCATCCCATTTCCACTCGGGTATTTCCAACTACTGTAACTTTCCGTATGGACGTTGGTGTAACGCTTTCACTTGCCGGCAAACAAGACAAAGATTCTACGAAAAAGCTATGTCTCGTTTCATGCCTTCCCACCAAAACTTTTCTTCGGTCTTGGTATATCTTAGTACTACCGAAGGGGCGGTGTAGGGTGTATCGTGAGCCTCGCTCATTATTTCATTTGAAGTTTTGCATTGTGGAGCATATCCTTCCTTCAAACAATAAGGCGTTGTCCGACGCCTCCTGGAAGTTCTTAAATCCTCCAGCCCTTACCCTTTCTCGGATCTTTTCTAACTTTTCCTCCATCCTTTGTCTCTCGACGATCCTTTTTCTTAAATCAGACTCTGTCACTATTTGAGTCATGAGTTGGGAAATTCTATTCATGTGGCCTAAGTCATTGTGATGCATAAGCTATTATCTATCTCATATTAATACATAGCCTTACTTTTATTACTCCACGTAAATTTCATTCCTTTTTGGGGTAGCTATGTTATTGGTCTTGCCACTTTAGAGAGTTTTCAATGGCTCTCGATAATAGTCAATTAATCTAAGCTGCTGATCCTATTTTAGGTCATTGTGACTTTCATTCTTAATTGTTTTGTCCTTTGTAAGATCTATATCGATTTCTTGTAAAGACCTTGTGCTTGAGGAATATTTCTCCTTTAAGCGAAATTCACAATACTGTACTTGGCAAAATTCGCCCGGCTCTTAAAAGTCGTAGGACGGTCCTTCAATGTTCTTTATGTTCTTCCTCGTCCTTTGAATAGATAAGAACATCATCCATAAAGATTAAGATAAAATTTATCTAAGTACGTGTGGAACACTCGACTTTTGAGGTTCATGATCAGGGCTGGTGCATTTGTCAGTCCGAATGGTTTAATTATTATCTTATAGTAGCCATATCTTATTCGGAACAATTCGCCTTCGTATTTCGGATACCATTCTACTAGGACCATATAATATTATACCAAAATGCCTCAATGAGGACTTTTTATACATTAATTACTAGTGGTCGGTGTATTGAGCCGGTGATTACAAGCGTCTAGTTCTTTACACCCAAAATTTTGACACCTCTTTAACATATTCACGAAATATTCCAACTACGTTTATTTTACTTATTCTAACCATATTATATACATATGAGTCTCATATTATCATAGGGTTCTATGTCTCTGAGTGACCTATCCTGCCTTTTGGGTTTTGTTTGTTCTGTTTTCGATTCGAAGTATAGGCTTTGGTCTACGGTGTTCCCGTTTATTTAAGTGAACATCTAATTCATATATCTTTGTCCTTTCCATTGTGACATTATGTTCCCTTGCTACGGCCTTCTGTTGCCGCATTCAACCTATACTTCTCGGTATCAGTATCGTTACGCTTTTACTAATAGCATTTGTGATTAGGTTTACATCTACCCATCCATTGATATTGATATTTTTATAATTAAATCTTATCGTAGAGATCGTCATGTCTCTATCACTGTCATTCATTCCTAATCCAGTATGAATGACTCCATTCCCTTTTTCACTTCATCGATCTTAGGAATATATTTCTCATATATCCTTACTTTAACTCTTTTCAGGGGAAATTCTTATTTATCAAGTCATATGTCTCTGAAGCTTATATCATGTCGTAGACTATCTTATAATTGTATAGCTCATAGTTTCTTTAGCTATTTCCGACATTTGTCCCTTTCTCTTGGACATGGTATTTGAAAGTAATCTTACTTTCGTTATACTTTGATTCCCACTTTCAGGACTAGAACCGTTTTCTTTGTCGTATGGCTTGGTAGGGTAGTACATTCGTACACCATAACTTAAATTCCAAGCATCTTTCTTCTATGTCTTGGCTTTGAAGATATTTTCTTCACACTCGATTTACATACTAGGGCTATCCTCGTCGTTCACACAATCTCAAAGATTATGATTCCTCTGTCTCATTATCATTTGTTTAACTAAGTTTCAATTTCTTGGAATCGATTATGCTCAAGCATAATCTCATTGACTGAGGTATAAGGCGAGAGATCTATTTTTTTGAGACGCTATCATTTCCTTATATATATATATATATATATATATATATATATATATATATATATATATATATCCTTGAAAAGAATATCTTGTAGGCATCTTTATTCTTTTAAACATGTCCAACCTACTAACGAGGTTTCAAAGACAACCAACTATCTTAAAGATAAGTTGTAATCTCTCTTGTTAAAAAAAAAAAAGGGAGTTCATATCCCACGGATATCATATACTTTTCTTGCTTTTACTCTTGCATTCAATGCTAAAGAGTATCTTATTCATAACTTGATTATCGTAACAGTCGTATAAGGTATAACTTCACTGTTATCAATCTTTGCCCATCAAGGGTCATCACATCCATGTGTATTATAAGGAAAATATCTCGTCTCATCGAGATTTTTCTTACATCCTGATTTCCTTATGTCTATCACTTTACTGGTCTGAAACTTTTGGGTGACTGAAATAAGTCAACCTATTTCATGCCTGATGTTTATCGTTTCACTAATTCGTACTTAGGTGACAAAGTAAGTCAACGTTAAATCATACTTGATGGTTTCAAGAGTCGAGAAAGAATTATCACGACTACTTGCAAAAGCGTTGTCTCACAAATCGAAATAACATCTTCTCAAAGATTGAATCGATATGCTTTTAGACCAAATAAATGGGGCTCTAGAGTCCGAAGACCGAATGACGACTACTGAGATTTCTTTGGTCATATGGGCTGGCCAGACCCGTCACAAATATTTTCTCGATCACGCTAGGATTTGGATTCAAAAGGACACTTTATGAATTTTTGGGTTGAAATTTTTTTAGAAAAAGTGAGAAACTCGAATGAATTCTCAATTGGAACTAGGTCATAGAGTTAAACTCAATGACAGAAATTGGGAAATGGATATAATTTGAAAATTTATAGACTCATAATAGGTCATCAACAAAGGTTCTCATGTACGTCGTGGCTCTACTTGTACTCTCGGCAATCTTACTTTCTTAGTAACATTCTAAGATTCGTGTCATACTATAACGTTCTTACTCTCTATAAATCATAGAACTAGCTTCAACTGATCCTCGTGAATTCTGGAGTTGGAATCAGGAATTTGGTCCTTCATAAGAAATGAAGTACAGTGCATTAGGGGCACGTAGGCGAAAACCGTACGTAAATCGGGGTTCACACGATCGAGAACTAATCAAAACAAAATCACTGCGCAATGCAGGAAAATTTTACGCGCGCTCGCGCCGAGGTCATAAGCGATGCCGACACCAGGTCGTGCATGCCGTTACCGATGCCGCGGTAGTACGAGAAATGCCGGCGTCGGGTCGCATAAGCTACCAAGTCGATATGTCAAAGTCGGCGTTATAAATTCCGAAATTAAAGTCGACGATCGGACATGCCGAGGTCGAAGGTCGCACAATTTCGTATAAATCTTTTGCTTTTCGATACTCAAGATGGAATGAAGTTCTCAAATCCATCGTTACGCTTGTTCTTGTAATGGAAGGAAGTTCTTACTTCTATGTTCTTTCGTAAAAGGGATCATGCTTCTTAAAAGTCTACGTTACATTGAGCTAGCATGCTCATCATCATAAACAACTTTGAAGTTTGAAGTAAAACTTGAAATATTCATCGTAGCTCATTTATGCGCATGTACTTACATCGAATTTCACGAATTCAACATATCATTTTGACAAGTCGGTGTCCAATCTCAATCACTTTAAAGCATGAATAACATAACTTTGTTCGTAATAATGAACCCTTATTGAATTCGAGTTTCAAATATTTCATCTTTGGCATATCATGCGAAACTTTCTCACATCATTGTCATCATCTCCTTATATCTTCCTTCTTTTCATAACTTTCTCGACAAATCATTTGTCATAACATTCATTCTCAACCTTTCTCATAGCTTTCATTTCTTTTGAAAGATCATTTCAATCATCCTTCACTTCAAACTTTTCGATTTCAAAATCGAGAAAATCATTTATCTATCATAAATCAAATCCTTTAAGTTTCCTAAATATTCATCCCATACACGCATATTGTGGGAATCTTTGAGCTTTCCTTAAATATGCGGTCCATACACGCATATTGTGGAATCTCTTTTGAAAAAAATCATTTCCATCCTTTTCACTTTCAATCTTTTCATTTTATTTGAGTAAAATCATTTCATAAACATTCATCCGGCGTGGTAATTTTCAAAACTTTGGAAAAGAATCATTTACCTCATTTCGGTTGAGCTTGATGTGATGGAGTGTTGAGCATTGTGGTGACCTTTAGAAGTCTAGTGACTCAATCTAGACATAACCTTAAAGGAAATTTTGGGTTCGAGAGCGAACCGCTCGATAGCACTCTATCACATCCCTCGATCCTAAGTAGGATTTAGAAGGATTGTAACTCTAAACGGTATAATTAAGCGAGAATTCTCCTTAACCAAAGCCGTAATTCATATGACAAGCATGTTCTTGGACTTTAGTACATAACTTAAGTTCTTGCGCAATGAAAACATGTGATATGTACATATGACGATGTACTATCAAGGTATAAATCTTTTAGCGACAATATTCCTATTGCTCAACACTGCTCCATCCATCATCTGCTCAACCTACACATTTAAAAACAAACATGCAGGGCTGAGTACAAGAATGTACTCAGTGGACTCATGCCAAAAACATTTGATAATTTAATTACACTGCCAATATCAGGGTAAGACACAAGGGTTTTAGTCGAAAGGTCTTGTGCTTACTAAAACATTTTCAGTTCGTAAACATCGCTTTGGCGGTATTTTCTTGGTGTGTATGATCCGTATCTCATAGTCACAATTCATAACATGTTAAAAATAAAGCGTCGAGAGGAGGCCTCCTTCTCGACGCCGTGACCGGCCGTAATCCCGCTGACACACAATCGCTCTCACAAGCATATGTTAACATAGCAATAGTTCCAACCTTCACGCCAATCCTAGCTGGGCATTTATCATCCCAAGCACGGACCCGACATTAAAAGGTTGAGCAACCCAAATGACATAATCTGTCATAATATAGTTCCAACCATCACCACAATTTCCTACCCGGCAAAACAGAGTAGGATCCATACACAAAGCGAGAATATTTTGGCGGTAATGTAATAAACATTTATCAACAATTGAAGATAAGCGTAATAAATAAATTCATTTGTAAAGAGTAGCAAAGTCGCTTTTGTTTGAAAGGAGAGCCCATATTTTGAAGATAAGAAGCCCACCTTTCACCGAAGTTACCGGAATCTCAATCAATAGTATACATTCAAGCAATTCAGCTAATTGTTTATAGAGATCAATATATAAATCATGAATGCACGCCGTGTATGCATCTTAATTACTAATTATCTAAGTTTCAATCTATTTATAAATCGATTTTGATCGATTTGAAAACGTAAAGTCCTATTTTTTGATTTATCACGTAAATCGAGGACTTATAAATAATTTCGCATTAAATAAACCTTTTATAAATAAAATGCGTATTTTGGTTTTTAAAACATTATAAAATGAGCGTTAAGTCTCAAACATAGCAATCTATGTTTATAAAATTTTGTAAAATTTAAATCTGTCCAGAATATTAATTTAGCAAATATTTTATTAATAAACTGATTTAAAAGGATTTAAAATCCTTATTAATTATCGAAAACTTGATAATTAATTTAAAATGTCAAATGACTTTTGAAAATTTTCTAAATTAATATAGTGCATTATTATACACTATGGTCCAGAATATGAATTTATAAAATTCATATAATATTATTTGCTATTTATTTATATATATACATATATACATTTACGGTAATTTCAATAATTAGGGAATAATTATCCAAAAATTCCCAAAATTGATATATACCTAGTATAATATCCCAACATCAATATACATCACCAATATAACCTATAGTTCACCATAACCATTCATTTAATAATATATAGCAATTATTCACGGCAATAACTTGATAATTACCAAATAATTAGCAAATAATTTCTAAAAATTCTAAATAAATTCCAACATCATTAAACATTATATTATAACATTGTAACATCATAACATCAACCAAAAACATTTGAATCATCACCATATGGAGCTCAATAGCTCTCGAGCTTCTTTGATTGAATATGTTATTTGATTTTCAAAAATTTCAACAATTATATACTATGTTTATACACTATAGTATAGTAATATAACATCATAATATTTATCAAAACTAATTAAATCATCACCTTCAAGAGCACAAAGCTCACGGCTTATTTGATTTAAAATAGTATTTGATTTCCAAAATTCTAATAATTTCACACAATGTACGAACAATATACTAAAGCATTAATACACCATTGCATGTTCAAAAATAAAATCATACACCAACCTATACTACTATAGTGCTCACGGTATTTTTTTTAAAAAATAGCAATTGGTTTTCAAAAATCCTAATCAATTCATAGAACATATAATCAAGGTTCTAAAGCATTAATACACCATTACAAGATTGAAATAAAAATTATACACTAATGTTCATACATATATTGCTCACGGTATTCATGAGAAATCAAGCTAGGGTTTTCCAAAAATTGCTAAATCCATACATAGTCTTAAATCATAACATAGATCAATAATACATGCTTAGAACATACTAGGAAGCATTCGGTCATCTTGGTACATTTTATAAAATTTTCGAAAATTAATATGAACATGTACTATGGTTCGAAAATCATATATTATCAAGATGCATTCATACATTTCATATACTATGTCCTATGTTCATCTAAACATATTTCTCACATATTTTCAAAATAAAATCCTCAAGAATAATATGAACACATATCTCATGCTTCAAGAACATTTAACACATACATAGATACATATATCAAATTTGAAACCTATACATATATACTAAAAGCAGTTTGATTTTTTGAATAAATGGAGGATGAAATCGGTGTTAATGACCATGTATTACCTTGAGAATGGTATAGTATCCAAGAACAATGCAAGGCTAAGGTTGTGTGAAGAAATGTAGAAGAATGGAAGAAGAAAATCTGAAAAATAGAGAGGAAGCTCTCGGTTTGAGGGCGTAAAAATGGAGAGGAATGAGAGTGTTTTGTGTGTTTGAAATGTTTGTGAGAAGGATAATGAGTAAGATGAAAGCCTCTCCCTATACCTCTCTCTCTCTCGATTTTGGCCAAGAAATGGCACAAAATCTGAAGCACATTGATGAGTATTAGTGTGATGATTAAGGAGTGTTAAGTGAGCTCTTCATGCATTGGTCCTTTTGAAAAGGGATAATCATTTGCAATGGGAAGGGTGAAAGAGCCAAGCATGGGGGTAGGTTTAGGGCTGATTTTAATTTTAATATACACATAATACATTATATATATCATACATGATTCATAGATATAAAATACAGCCATTAAAATAATTAAAACACAACATATGCTCATTTTCGAAAATACCGATACAAATTTGAGAAAATAGGAAATAAAATGTAAATCACACCTATTGTTGATACTCATGTAATTTTCGATCATATATATCATAATATATGATTTAGATATTAAATAATAGCATAGGATAAAATTATTACACATTTTATGCAATAAAAACCCTAATTTCGAAAATAGGGTTTCAAATTTTATAAAAACTGAAACCCTCGATTTATATGGTTAAAAACCTGTTTTAATGCTTAATAATATCCATATATAACATATTATAAAGTTTAGATACCATAGGATAATTTAATGGTATCATTTCATGCCAAAAACCATAGTTTAGAAAACTAGGGTTTTCGAATTCCATTAATTGGAATTATCGAGTTTTATAACTCAATTATTGATTTTAATAATCATTAATACTGTAATTATATAAAATAATAATAGGAAATTAATTATTATAATTTCCTGAGCATTAAACTCATTTTTCAAAACGTCTCTAGACGTTGACGTTCAAAACGTCTCAAAACGTTCAAAGTCGACTCATCTCAAAGTGGTCGCAGTAAGTTCATACTTACTAAATAAATCTATTCCATTTAATAAAGGAATTAAGATGGAAATTAATTCCAAGCTTCACTGCTCAGAAAGTTTCATGAAAAGGCGACGCTCGATCACGCTTTGACGTTAAAATATATTGATGAATCATTTCGTAATATTTCAATCCTTAAATTCACAATCCTTAGTGAATTATGAAAAGGAATTCGTTATAACGATATCGTATCGAAATCACAATATTCGATGTCGTAAAAAGATAATATACGGCAAAACCCTAATTACGGGTTTAGAATACCGTAATCGTATGTTCGTTTCTTTGGAATATTACATTCCACCCCCCTTACGAAAAATTTCGTCCCGAAATTTGTATACCTCTAGAAAAAAGATCGGGGTATTTTTCCCTCATCGCTTCTTCAAGCTCCCACGTGGCTTCTTCTTGTCCGTGGTGTCTCCACAACACTTTGACTAATGGAATCGACTTGCTCCGTAGTTCTTTGAACTTTGTGATCAAGTATGGCCGCGGGTTCTTCCTTATAGCTCATGTCTGGCTCGAGGATCACGTCGTCTTGATGAATCACGTGCTTTGGGTCGTGAACGTATTTTCGTAATTGTGAGACGTGAAAAACATTATGGACATTCCCTAGGTTTGGCGGAAGAGCCAACCTATAAGCCTTCGGACCTATCCTCTCTAGATCTCATAAGGTCCTATGAAGCGGGTCTAAGCTTCCTTTCGTGCCAAACCGACAATCCCTTTCGATGGAGAGACCTTAAGAAATACTTTGTCTCCATCCTCAAGCTGTAGCTTCGGATCTCGCGTATCGTCAGTAAGATTTACATCTCAATCTGAGCCTCTTTTATTCTCATCCTAATTTGTCGAACGATCTCGATCATTTCGCTCACTGCATCAGGCCCTATGATCTTTCTCTCACCGACTTCATCCCAATAAAGTGGTGACCTACACTTTTTGCCATACAAGGCTTCGTATGGGGCCATGCCGATCGTCGCTTGGTAGCTGTTGTTGTAAGCAAATTTAATCAGAGGTAAAATATCTTCCTATTTTGCACCTCGATCAAAAATTACGGTTCTAAGTGTTTGGTATGATTTTGTGATGATTCTTGGTGTTGTTTTACGTGTCATTTTCTATGGTTTGTCCTATTTATGCCGTCGGTTCGATTATTATTTATCGATTCGGACTTACTTCGTTCGTTTCGATGTTTTGTAGGAAAATGGCATAAAATAGGATGAATTGGATTTGACAAGGATCATATATTATTGAAGACCATTTCGACAGGAGTTCGTAGGTGCAAACGGTTCATAAATCGGAGTTCGTGAGGAAGGAGAATGGGTCGAAACGACCAAAGTCGCGCCGACACCTCGTCGCATAGCGCGCGCCGCGACGCCACGCGCCGCCCGCCACAGACCCTGCAGCCAGCCCGCACTCAGCCAACAGACTAACGGCGTGCGTTGTGAATTTTACTCACGCGTTCACTTGAGCGCGCTTCGCCCGCCTCGTCACGCCTTAGCCACGCCTCCGTTGCCCCAGCGCCTCGCCCGCCCGCGATCAAGGCCGGCAACCCGGCCTTTCGGCTGAACCGTAGCGCCAGCTGCGTCTCCCCTGGGCCAGGCGCCCTCTTCCGCGGCGCCAGCCCAAGATGCCAGCGGAGGCCCGGCGCCAGCGCTGCCCTTCGCCCATCGCGCAAACCTCGCCCATGTCGCGCTCTCCGCGGCCGCGTCGCATGCCGTCCGGCACGCCACGATGCTGCCAATTCGCCAAGCGCCACCCGTCAGCGCCTCTTCCCGCCCGCTAGCCCGGTTCACGGAGGCCAGCACCACGCCTCGGCCCGCTTGTTCCAACCGCGTTCGCCCATCTTGCACGCATTGGCATTCCCAGCGGGCGCTTGCTTAACCGGCGCTCGCGCCTTTGCCCGAACGCTGCCCCGACGATTCGCCCAAACCGGCGTTGGAACCCAGCGCCCATTCACATGCCCAGCCACCCCTCCAGCGTTGAGTCTCCACCGGCGTTCATCCATCTCGGTAAGCCTTTCTCGAACCGGGCGCGCATACGTAACCTGCGTTCACTTTGAAGTCGAGCGTTTTACCTGCGCTCATTATGAACCGCGCCACTTTTAATTAATATATATATGCGCGTTTAGGTTTCAGTTTTGGGAGTTCTGATTTCAGATTTTCTCCAGCCGCGGCACGGCTCTCCTATCAGCTTTTCTTCCAGATTTCTTCAGGCAACAACAACAGATACAATTCTTATTTTGATTCTTGTTCTTATTTTCGTCATTGAATAATCTACTTAACAGTTTATGCTTTGGATTCATTTGTTCTTTCGGATTAAATTTCATAGTGTTTTGTTTGATGGTTTCTGTGGGATTCAATTTCATAAGTGACAATGAAGTGTTCTCGTGTTTCTATCGATTTATATTACGTAATGATTTCACCTTTCGTTTATTTGCAATTAGATCTTATTAGGATTGACAAACCCTATGAATAATAGAATTGCTATTGCTTTTATTCTTCTTGATTTATTGCTTTCATAGTTCAACTAGGGATTGACAACCCCGGTTTAGATTTATCGCTTTATTAGTATAGCTCGGGATTGACAACCCCTAGCTTAGGATCTTGTTTAATTCTCAGTATTTCAATTCCTCGTATGTTTCAACCCGTTGATGTTAGAATGTTTAGGATTTAATCGCTTTACGTGTGACATGAACAATCGTCTGTTAAGTTTTCCTCGAGTGACGACTCGTGTTAACTTACCACGCCACGATTACCTCGTCATTTATCATGAGTGAATTTGAGTGTGTTTTAGCTCGAACAAATTTTGGCGGTTGCGGGGAAAACTTTAGGCGTATTGTTTGTGTTGTTTATTTTATGTGTTTCTTTTTGTTCTTTTTGTTATTTTCCCCCCCTGGTGCGTGTAATTTTGTTTTTGTTGTTGTGTGTCATTAATGCGGGGTTACCAACAGATGCAGTATGGTCGACATGGGCGGGGAGGAAGTTCGTCAGATTGGGCAAATTCTTGCGAAGAAGGAGCCCAATACGGTTATTCGAGAAGTATCCGTCGGGCCAGAGCTGATACGGACGAAGGACCCGTTGGATATAAAGATCCAAGAACCCTACGTAAAGAGTTAGGCAATGCCTCCTAGATCGAGAATCCGCTTGATCACCCCTGAGGCGTAGAAACCTCGACCCGTTGACTATATAATTCAGCCAAGAACCGTATGGTTGAACGCCACAAGACCTGCTCAAGTATCTTGATAAGTTCATAAACAAGAGAAATACTCTACAAAGAGGATTTAACTCACAAAGCAAATGCTATTTTCGCTCATATATCAATGTCTCCTCTTACAATGATTTACAAGCTCCTATTTATGTAGTGCAAATAACTTCTTGAGTTCCTCACACTATCACTACTAGACTCTTAAATGACTAATTATTACTCCTAAATGACTAATAATAACATAATTGTAACTCATAAACATAGGTATAACTCTTGGACTCCAAAAGTCACTTTATTAACACACACTTAATTAGCTAGATAGACTCTTCACTGGCCTCCTTCATGCACGAAAATTCAGCCATTTTATTCTTCAATGGGCCTCCAAATGTGATGTAATTGTGAGCCCACACTTCAAGTATAAGTCAACCCATCAACTTGAATAATATTCACCATTTGGCCCAATGTAGATTGGTCTTGGACTTGGGCCCTTATTTCAGCCAAGAACAACATCATGGACTCCTTTATCTTCTTAGCTCTAGCCCAGTAATCGCCCACTTGAATAACCAATGGGTCCATCTTCATGTTGTTGGACAGCTCGTTGGCAGACTGGATGCATCTCCATCATTCCATTCTTCTTCGAAAGGATTCATCCTCGAATCTAGATCACCAAAATAAGGAGATAAATCAGCAACATTGAAAGTAGCACTTACATTATACTCACCCTAAGGTCTAGTTTGTAAGCATTATCATTCACTCTTGCGATCACTGGAGCGGTCCATCTCCCTGGCTCGCAACTTGGACTTTCTTTGAAGGAAATCTCCCTTCTCAAATGAAGCCATACCCAATCTCCGGCTCAAAGATGACTTGTTTTCCGCCTTGTTAGCTTGTTTGACATATTCTTTGCGTTCTCTTCTCAATGTTGAGCCTCACTTTCGTGCAACTTTTCACCAATTCACCTTAGCTTTCCCATCAAGACTCGCACGCTCTTCAATTGGTATCGGGATCGATCTAACGGACTCAATGGATTGAAACCATAAACCACCTCAAAAGGAGAAAAATTAGTAGAATGAACACTTCGATTATAAGCAAATTCAAAAATGGTAAGCATTCTTCCCAACTTTTCAAGTTCTTTTGGATCAAAGTTCAAGTAATCGAGACAAAGTTCTATTAACTACTTCAGTTTGCCCATCACTTGAGGATGACAAGTAGTAGAAAACAAAAGCTTAGTTCCCAATTTGTTCCACAACACACGCCAAAATGACTCACAAACTTAGCATCTCGATCACCACAATTGTTCTTGGAACACCATGCAAACGAACAACTTCTTTAAAAACAAATCAGCAATACGAGATGCATCATCACTCTTATGACATGGAATGAAGTGTGCCATTTCGAAAATCACAACCACCACAAAATCAATCTCTACCTTTCCTTGTTCTAGGCAAACCCAAAACAAAATCCATGGAAATATCCTCCCAAGTGCAGAGGAATTGGTAAAGGTGTATCTGAGCCATGGATGAGATTTAGATTTCGATTGCATGCACAGTGACACCTACTACAAATTCTTTCCACATCAACACGCATTTAGGCCAAAAGAAATGTTCGTGCAAAACTTCTAAAGTCTTATGGACTCCAAAATGACCCATTAAACCACCACCATGAGCTTCACGCATCAAAGAATTCACGATAGAACACTTAGGAATGCACAACTTGTTTTCTCTAAATAAATAGCCCTCATGCTTATAGAACTTGTCAAATGCAAAGATGCTCACAAGCTAAGTAAATAGAAGCAAAATCGTAATCATTGGCATACATCCCTTAATCATTTCAAAACCAAGAAGTTTAGAACTCAAAGTAGTGATCAAAACGTACCTTCGAGACAACGATCGCCACTATGTTTTCCTTCCCTTTTGTACTTGATCACATATGGAAATGATTCAATGAATTCCACCCACTTAACATGTCTCGCTAAGCTTACCAAGAACTTTGAGGTATTTGAGAGATTCATGATCCGTGTGAATTACTTAACTCTCTAGGCCACAAGTAATGCCGCCACGCTCCCAATGCTCTCACCAAAGCATATAGCTCCTCATATGTCGATAGTTCAATCGAGCTCCTTTCAACTTTTCGCTAAAGTAAGCGATTGGCTTTCCATCCGTGATTTTGTTGATTGCTCGACGTCTGTGCACATTCTCCACGATCCATCCTTCTTGGACACAACAATCACCGCACAAAGACATGGACTCATGCTCTCACGATTTTACCTTCTTCAACAACTCTTCAACTTGTCTTTGATCTCTTTGTCTCCTCCGGTTAGCTCTATAAGCTGGTCGGTTGGGTAGGACACTCCGGAACAAAGTCTATTTGGTGCTCAATACCTCTTAAAGGTGGTAATCCACTGGGTCTTCCTCGAAAGACGCCTTCAAAATCCCGTAAAGAGACACAAAGTACTAGGCAAAGATTGGGTTAGCTCGTTAGTGCTAAAGAATGACTCTTATACACCAAGATCAACACACTCTTTCTTCAACTAGTGCACACTTGATTTCTTTGGCTCACATAGAAATTCTTTTTTCTCTTCCCTCATTCTCGCTTTTCTCTCGACTCTTTTTCACTCGACTCTTTTCACTGACTCTTTTCAACTTCCTCGCTTTTTTTGCCCTCAACCTCACGAGCCCTCCTTGAGTGAGACAACTTCACCGGTCTTCTTGCACTTGTTGTGGTGTCAATGAAACAAGCACGATGGATTTGTTGTTGTGCTTAAAGGTGTAGTGATTGCGAAATCCATCATAAAGCACCTCCGGTTGAATCCCACGGCTTCCCCAACGAGATGTGACTTGCATGCATTGAACTACATCACAAAGGACTTCATCTTTATAGTTGCCAATGGAAAACGAAATTATAACTTGTTTTGTCACGAATTTCTCCACATTCATTCAGCCATTGAAGCTTGTACGGGTGTGATGTTTCTCGGTTGTTAAGTTCAATTTCTCCACCATTTCTCGAACTTGCAACGTTAGTACAACTCCCACTATCAATAATCAACATGCAAAGTTTTCTTGGACCAAACATCTTGTGTGGAAGATGTTCTCCTTTGCTGATCGTCAACTTTGGTTTGCACGTTGAGAGCTCTTCGCACCACTAACACTCTCCATGTTCCGTCACAATCTCCTCCAATGGAACATCTTCACCATCATCATCATCTTCATGCTCACTTTCAGATTCTATCTCTCCATCCGGCTTCAAAACCATCACCCTTTGTTTGGACATTGTGATGCAAATGCCCAACTCCTTGACATCGAAAACATTTGATATCTCTATTTCTAACATTAGAATTAGAAGTAGAAATACCTCTCCCTTATCACCTTCATTGTACTTCATTTTGGACCTTCATTTTGAGGTTTAGAGGCTGTCCCAAAAGATGATTTAGATGATGTCCACCTTTTGACTTTGAAGATTGGGAACTTGTTGGAAAGTTCTTTTGAACGCGTTCCTTCTTCTTCAATTGTCGCCCACTTTCATTGCCACATGCACCATATCCTCCAGCCCCACACAATGTCAAGCTCCACGACATGGCAATCTCCTATTCAGCCCACATAAGAACCGAGCCATGGTTGCTTCTCGATCTTCATCAATATTTGCTCTAATCATGGCAATCTCCATCTCTTTATAGTACTCATCAACAGATTTAGTGCCTTGATTCATAGATTGTAACTTTTGATACAATTCACGAAAAATAATGAGTAGTACAAATCTCTTACGCATTATGGCTTTCATCTCTTCCCAAGTTGAAATTGGTATCTCTATAACTTTTCTATTTGTTGTCAATTGATCCCACCAAACTATAGCATAATCCGTGAATTCAATTGCAGCAAGTCTAACCTTTTTCTCCTCGGAGTGGTTGTGACACTCAAAGACGAGTTCCACCTTCGCCTCCCACTCCAAATAAGTTTTCCGATCACTCTTCTTCGAAAGTTGGAATGTTCAATTTGATGCTTCCCAAGTTACGATCAACTTCATTGTGATTTCTTCTTGCACTCTTCCTCCTCGCCTGAACCTTGATGTGAGGATGCTACATCATCTTCTTCTTCGCTCTCACTTTCTTCGTCATGCCTCAGATTCCTCCCAAGTTCCAACCTCTCCATGCTCTCCTAGACTTTCCATAACATTTGTCACCCGTGCAAGATGTTGCTTGCAGAACTTGTAATGTAATTTGATTTGCATTTTCATTATTTGGATTGTCCGCCATCCTCACAATTCACTCGTGTATCACTCGCCGGCTTTTACCTCCCCTCAATGTCCTCACCACTCGAGCCTTTACCACTCAAATCTCACTTGTAGGTATTCAAATGAATAAGAACAAAGCAAGATAGAACAAAGCACACACCACACTTATCCCCTTGATGAAAGAAGAACAAAATTTGAACGTAGTATATAGAAAACAATGTAATTGATTTTTTTCACTTTTTTTCGTTTTTTTTTTTTCGTTTTTTTTTTTTTTTTTAATCTTTTTTCACACTATTACAATGAGGAATAGATATAGAAGAACTTGATGAACGTTTTTTTTTTTGTAAGAATAAAGAAGATGAAGATAAGAACGATAAGATAGAGTTTGGATCAATACAGTTGCTCGATACCAAACGATACTTGGACGAAGGACCCGCTGGATATAAAGATCCAAGAACCCCACGTAAAGAAATACAATCTATAAGTCAACCCATCAACCACCATTTGGCCCAATGTAGATTGGTCTTGCACTATTTCGCCAACAACAACATGATGGATCACGCTTATGATCCCAAGCCACTAATAACCAACGGGACCAACCACCTTCAGCTCGGATGCATCTCCATGAGGATCAAGCCTCCAATGCCCTCTGGGGAGCAACCATATCCTCCACCTCGGTATGAGTACCCACAACAACCACCTCCACCTCGGTATTCATATGCTCGCTCAGCGGCGGCCACACCCGACTCGGGAAGGTGGGAACCGCAACATGATTATGGAGGTGTGATCCACATCGACCACGGCCTCCACAAGGCAGCGGTGGTACGACCATCGGCGAGTATTTTACTCCACCACACCCATCACCACCTCGAGGTATCCGTTGGATGCAATGGGCGCAGTGTTTCGACTCGCCACCAACGGTGGGATCTCGATGACACCAAAATCGGTACTTACAAGCGAAATTAGAAATGATGACCGAGAAGTTGGACGAGTTCTTTAACAAGATGCATAGGGGCCTCCAAGCTCACCCTATGAGGCTCGGCGACCACCCACCATCGAGTTCGCCATTGATGATAGAGGCGCAACTCTTGGCGTTTAGAGGCACAAATGGGACTGGTTGTTGCGATGTGGTTTGAGTATCAACAACAACGCAGCGAGGAACTTCAAACCAATCCGTCGGTCGGTGAGCCTTTGTTCTTGAAAGTGACCCAATTGTTGAGAATGGGTGGGAGACACTGTCGAGCGCAGCAACCGAGAGGAGGTGGAAATGGTGGAAGAATGGAGTGCGTGAGGATGAGGTGCTAGATCGAGCCACGAGGAGTTGTTACCGTGATGATGACGAGGAAGAGTGGGTGCATGAAACCGATGACACGCCAAAACCCACTCACGAAAGTGAAAGAGTTGCCTCGACATGTGAAGTACGGGATCCCGAGGATGACACAATGATAACAAGGTTGAGGTAACTTCAATAATTTGTCAACATCCTAATTCACCAAAGTATCGTGCTTTGGGAATTATAGTTATCTATTTTCTTTGGAGAATAGGATGTTTGACTTGAGCTTAAATGATTCGTTGTTTGCTTCCTTTACTGTCCTCTATGCTTATATGGTTCATACTGATGCTTTGGCCGAGATGGTATTTCTGTAGGTGAAGGACTATGGATAGTCCGTTGTTTACCGGAACACGTCGTGCTCAAGACGTTAAATTGAGTACTTCGTGGGAGTTACCCACGGTTTTTTATTTTGTTTTTCTTTCTTTTTCTTTTTGCTTGTTTTGTTGTTCTTTGATCTATTTGTTATCTTTGTGTTAGTCTTGTTTGAATTTGGGAAGGAAGGATTTGCATATTTTGATCAGTGGTGAGATGAAGTGGGATGCTCCAACTCTCTGCACATTAAATCGATTATCGGGAAGTATCATCCTCTATGGTTATTTTGAGCTTTTAATATTTTGAGCACCGGGACGATTACTCGATTTAAAATGCGGGGGATGTTTACTCGCCAGATGCGTGATGTATTGTTTTATTGCTAATGACGTGCCCTTGTGCTTATTTTGATTGTTTGGACGTAAGCTTTGTCTATCACGAGTAAGTTAGGATCTTGATTTGTGCAACCGAACTACGTGGTATTGATCAAACCGATTTTTAATTTCCTAACTTTTGGTGATATATGATTTGAGTATAATGTGAATTGACGAGACTGTGATTGATAGAAAATGAATAGGGGGAAATTGATGTGATTTTTCCGGCTAATGTTAGGGGGAGTGTTAACATTGTGGTTACCTATATACTCGTTTCTATTAAAAAAAAGTGTGAAAAAGAGTAGAAAAGAAGGAGAATGAAAACTCCAATAAGTTGTTGAGATTGTTGAAATGGAGGATGGGATTCTGTCCCTCTTTCTCGTAATTTGAGAAATGGACATGGAAAACCACGTTAGGAGACTCGAGTTTATCGAGAATGCACCTTTCGAATTTTATTCCAAAATCTGTTAAAACATTCTTTGTGCTTTATAAAAGAAACTTGTTGCTAAAGGTGACCACATTAGTTAGTTCACCCCTAACGGAGAGTTGGGTCTGAGCAGAGATTACCTTTTTATTTATTGGAAGTCGATTGCCGTTCTTGATTTATTTCACATTATCTTTGAATTCGTAAACACCAAGTGTGGGGAAATGCAATAAGGTTTGATTGATTAGAATAAGGGTAAAGTTGCATGAGTTATCTTCCGACTCTTATTAGTATAGACTTTTCTTGAGGACAAGCAAATGGATAAGTGTGGGAGAGTTGTTTGGTATGATTTTGTGATGATTCTTGGTGTTCTTTTTTACGTGTCATTTTCTATGATTTGTCCTATTTATGCCGTCGGTTCGATTATTATTTATCGATTCGGACTTACTTCATTCGTTTCGATGTTTTGTAGGAAAATGGCATAAAATAGGATGAATTTGATCTACCAAGGATCATATATTATTGAAGAGCATTTCGACAGGAGTTCGTAGGTGCAAACGGTTCATAAATCGGAGTTGAGACGAAGGAGAGCGGGTCGAACGACCAAAGTCGCGACGGCACCCGATCGCATGGCGCGCGCGCCAAGCCGCCACGCCCGCGCCGCCCCGCCAAGACGCCACTCCCAGCCAGCGCGCTAACGGCGTGCGTTGTGCTTACTCGCATGTTCAGCGGCGCGCTTTATTCGCTTCGCCCGCTTCGTCACGCCTCGCCGCCGCCCGCCTCGCCGTTGCCCCGGCGCCCTCGCCCAGCCCAGCGTTAACGCTGCTCGCCAGCCCAGCGCCGAACGAATCGCCCCGCTTCGTCTCCCGCCAGCGCCGCGCCTCTTTCGCAGCGCCCAGCCTCAGCGCCAGGAGGCGATGCCCTGCCGCGCCCTCCGCCCGTCGTGCAAACCTCGCCCGTATCGCGCTCCGCAGCCTTGCCGTCGCATCTGCGTCCGTGCCTGCACGCTTCGCCAGCGCCAGCCCAGCCGCGCCCTCTTCCGCCGCCTTGCCCAGCGCCAGCTGAGGCAGCGCCAGCTGCCTCGGCCACGCCCGTTCCAAAGACGCGTTCGCCCATCTTGCACGCCAGATTGGCATTCCGGCGGTGCTTGCTTCCAACCGCGCTCGCGCCTTGCCCAAAGAACGCCCGCGCCCGATCGTCGCCCAAACCGGCGCTGAACCCAGCCCCATTCACATGCCCACCACCCTCCAAATTGAGTCTCCACCGGCGTTCATCCTTCTCGTAAGCCTTTCTGAACCGCAGCGCATACGTAACCGGGCGTTCACTTTGAAGTCGAGCGTTTTACAACTGCGCTCATTATGAACCGGCGCTCACTTTTAATTAATATATATATGCGCGTTTAGGTTTCAGTTTCGGGAGTTCTGATTTCTGATTTTCTCCAGCCGCGGCGCGGCTCTCCCATCAGCTTTTCTTCCAGATTTCTTCAGGCAACAACAACAGATACAATTCTTATTTTGATTCTTGTTCTTATTTTCGTCATTGAATAATCTATTTATCAGTTTATGCTTTGGATTCATTTGTTCTTTCGGATTAAATTTCATAGTGTTTTGTTTGATGGTTTCTGTGGGATTCAATTTCATAAGTGACAATGAAGTGTTCTCGTGTTTCTATCAATTTATATTACGTAATGATTTCCTGATTTCGTTTATTTGCAATTAGATTCAGATTAGGGATTGACAAACCCTATGAATAATAGAATTGCTATTGCTTTTATTTACTGCTTGATTTATTGCTTTCATAGTTCAACTAGGGATTGACAACCCCTGGTTTAGATTTATCGCTTTATTAGTATAGCTCGGGATTGACAACCCCTAGCTTAGGATGCTGTTTAATTCTCCGTATTTCAATTCCTCGTATGTTTCAACCCCCGTTGATGTTAGAATGTTTAGGATTTAATCGCTTTCTGTGTGTGACATGAACAATCGCCCTGTTAAGTTTTCCTTGAGAGACGACTCGTGTTAACTTACCACGCTACGATTGCGAGTGAATTTGAGTGTGTTTTTAGCTCGAACAAATTTTGGCGCCGTTCTTGGGGAAACTTTAGGCGTATTGTTTGTGTTGTTTATTTTACGTGTTTCTTTTGTTCTTTTGTTATTTTCCCCACAGTGCGTGTAATTTTGTTTTTGTTGTTGGTGTCTATAATGCGGGGTTACCAACAGATCTAGTATGGTCGATAGGCCGGGAGGAAGTTCGTCAGATGGGCAAATTCTTCTTGCGAAGAAGGAGCCCAATCTGTTATTCCCGAGAAGTATCCGTCGGGCCGGGAGCAGCCACCTACAATCTATCTTTGGGATCAACCACCTCCACCGCACTATGAGGATCACGCTTATGATCCCAACTGGGACCAACCACCTTCACAGTACTATGAGGATCAAGCCTCCAATGCCTACTGGGAGCAACCATATCCTCCACCTCAGTATGAGTACCCACAACAACCACCTCCACCTCAGTACTCATATGCTCAGCAGCAGCAGCCTCCACAGCCCGACTCGGGAAGGTGGGAACCGCAACATGATTATGGAGGGTGTGATCCACATCACCACATACCTCCACAACAGCGATGAGTACGACCATCAGCAGGAGTATTTTACTCCACCACACCCATCACCACCTCAGAGGTATCCGTTGGATGCAATGGAAGCAGAAGTGTTTCAGACTCGCCACCAACGGTCGGATGCTGACGACACCAAAATCAGGCGCTTACAAGCGAAATTAGAAATGATGACTGAGAAGCTGGACGAGTTGCTGCAACAAGATGCAATAGGGGAGCCTCCAAGCTCACCCTATGAGGCTCAGGCGACCACTGACCATCATTGGATGATAGAGACGCAACTCTTGAGCGTTTAGAGGCACAAATGGGACTGGTTGTTGCGATGTGGTTTGAGTATCAACAACAACGTGCGGCGAGGAACTTCCAAACCAATCCGGTCAGTCCGGTGGTCCTTCGTTCTTGAAAGTGACCCAATTGTTGAGTGGGTGGGAGAGACACCGTCGAGCAGCGCAACGGAGGAGGTGGAAATGGTGGAAGAATGGGTACGTGAGGATGAGGTGCTAGATCAGAGCCACGAGGGAGTTGTTACCAGGATGACTGACGAGGAAGAGTGGGTGCATGAAACCGATGACACGCCAAAACCCACTCTGAAAGTGAAAGAGTTGCCTCAACATGTGAAGTACGGGATCCCAGAGGATGACACAATGATAACAAAGGTTGAGGTAACTTCAATAATTTGTCAACATCCTAATTCACCAAAGTATCGTGCTTTGGGAATTATAGTTATCTATTTTTCTTTGGAGAATAGGATGTTTGACTTGAGCTTAAATGATTCGTTGTTTGCTTCCTTTACTGTCCTCTATGCTTATATGGTTCATACTGATGCTTTGGCCGAGATGGTATTTCTGCAGGTGAAGGACTATGGATAGTCCGTTGTTTACCGGAACACGTCGTGCTCAAGACGTTAAATTGAGTACTTCGTGGGAGTTACCCACGGTTTTTTATTTTGTTTTTCTTTCTTTTTCTTTTTGCTTGTTTTGTTGTTCTTTGATCTGTTTGTTATCTTTGTGTTAGTCTTGTTTGAATTTGGGAAGGAAGGATTTGCATATTTTGATCAGTGGTGAGATGAAGCTGGGATGCTCCAACTCTACAGCGCAGCATTATCTCGATTATCGAAGTATCATCCTCTATGGTTATTTTGAGCTTTTAATGTTTTGAGCATTTGGGGGCGATTGCTCGATTTAAAATGTGGGGATGTTTACTCGGTTTTGTATGCGTGATGTATTGTTTTATTGCTTAATAGCGTGCCTTGTGCTTATTTTGATTGTTTGGACGTAAGCTTTGTCTATCTGCGAGTAAGTTAGGATCTTGATTTGTGCAATCGAACTACGTGGTATTGATCAAACCGATTTTAATTTCCTAACTTTTGGTGATATATGATTTGAGTATAATGTGAATTGACGAGGCGTGATTGATAGAAAATGAATAGGGGAAATTGATGTGATTTTTCCGGCTAATGTTAGGGGGAGTGTTAACATTGTGGTTACCTATATACTAGTTTCTATTAAAAAAAAGTGTGAAAAAGAGTAGAAAAGAAGGAGAATGAAAACTCGAATAAGTTGTTGAGATTGTTGAAATGGAGGATGGGATTTGTCCTCTTCTCGTAATTTGAGAAATGGACATGGAAACCACGTTAGGAGACTCGAGTTTATCGAGAATGCACCTTTCAATTTTATTCCAAAATCTGTTAAAACATTCTTTGTGCTTTATAAAAGAAACTTGTTGCTAAAGGTGACCACATTAGTTAGTTCACCCCCAACGGAGAGTTGGGTGCGAGCGAGAGATTACCTTTTATTTATTGGAAGTCAATTGGCGTTCTTGATTTATTTCACATTATCTTTGAATTCGTAAACACCAAGTGTGGGGAAATGCAATAAGGTTTGATTGATTAGAATAAGGGTAAAGTTGCATGAGTTATCTTTCGACTCTTATTAGTATAGACTTTGCTTGAAAACAAGCAAATGGATAAGTGTGGGGGAGTTGTTTGGTATGATTTTGTGATGATTCTTGGTGTTGTTTTACGTGTCATTTTCTATGGTTTGTCCTATTTATGCCGTCGGTTCGATTATTATTTATCGATTCGGACTTACTTCATTCGTTTCGATGTTTTGTAGGAAAATGGCATAAAATAGGATGAATTGGATCTACCATGGATCATATATTATTGAAGAGCATTTCGACAGGAGTTCGTATGTGCAAGCGGTTCATAAATTGGAGTTGAGACGAAGGAGAGCGGGTCGACGACCAAAGTCGCGCATGGCACCCGTCGCATGGCCGCGCGCCCGCGCGCCACGCCCGCGCGCGCGACGCCCCGCAGCCACGCACTCCCGGCCAGCGCACTAACCGCGCGCGTTGTAATTTACTGCGCGTTCAGCTTGAGCGCTTCGCCGCCCGCCTCGTCACGCCTCGGCGCCGCCCGTGCCTCCGTTGCCCCGGCGCCTCGCCCGGCGCGCGTTGAAGGCAGCCAGCCCAGCAGCATTCAAACCGCGGCGCCCGCTGCGTCTCCCGCCAGCGCGCGCTCTTTCGCAGCGCTTGACCCAGTGCCAGCGGAGGCGGCGCCGCGCCCAGCGCCCGCGCCGTCGTGCAAACCTCGCCCATGTCGCGCCCGCGGCCAGCTTGACGCATACTGTCGGCGTATTGCAGACGCGGCGCTTCGCCAGCGCCGACCAGCAACGCGCCCTCTTCCGCACCGCCCAGCCCAGCGCCAGCCGCCTATCGGCCACGCCTGTTCCAAAGACGTGTTCGCCCATCTTGCAGCGTATTGGCATTCCCAGCGGCGCTTACTTCCAACCGGCCGCGCCTTGCCAAGAACGCCACGCCCGACGTCGCCCAAACCGTGGCTGAACCTAGCGCCCATTCACATGCCCACCACCCTCCGGCTGAGTCTCCACGCGTTCATCCTTCTCGAAGCCTTTCACGAACCGTAGCGCACACGTAACCGGCGTTCACTTTGAAGTCGAGCGTTTTCTAAACTGCGCTCATTATGAACCGGCGCTCACTTTTAATTAATATATATATGCGCCGTTTAGGTTTCAGTTTGAGAGTCTGATTTCTGATTTTCTCCAGCCGCGGCGCGGCTCTCCCATCAGCTTTTCTTCCAGATTTCTTCAGGCAACAACAACAGATACAATTCTTATTTTGATTCTTGTTCTTATTTTTGTCATTGAATAATCTATTTATCTGTTTATGCTTTGGATTCATTTGTTCTTTCGGATTAAATTTCATAGTGTTTTGTTTGATGGTTTCTGTGGGATTCAATTTCATAAGTGACAATGAAGTGTTCTCGTGTTTCTATCAATTTATATTACGTAATGATTTCCTGCTTTCGTTTATTTGCAATTAGATTCAGATTAGGGATTGACAAACCCTATGAATAATAGAATTGCTATTGCTTTTATTTACTGCTTGATTTATTGCTTTCATAGTTCAACTATGGATTGACAACCCCTGGTTTAGATTTATCGCTTTATTAGTATAGCTCGGGATTGACAACCCCTAGCTTAGGATGCTGTTTAATTCTCCGTATTTCAATTCCTCTTATGTTTCAACCCCCGTTGATGTTAGAATGTTTAGGATTTAATCACTTTCTGTGTGTGACATGAACAATCGCCTACATTAAGTTTTCCTTGAGAGCGACTCGTGTTAACTTACCACGCTACGATTACCTCGCGATTTCATTGCGGTGAATTTGAGTGTGTTTTAGCTCGATCACTAAGCATATCTTCTAGCGTTTGGATCGCTCTCCGATCGTCCATCGGTTTGTGGGTGGAATGTTGTCTTGAAGTTTAATCTGTCCCAGTTCTCTCGCAAGCTAATCCAAAACTGGATGTGAACTTGGAGTCTCGATCAGAGGTAATAGATTTTGGCACTCCATGTAGTCGTACAATTTCCTTAACGTACCGTTGGGCCAACTTATCAGATCCATAAGTGCTTTGAATATGTAGAAAGTGAGCACTTTTGGTAAGTCTATCCACAATTACCCATATGGCGGTGTTTCTCTTCTCGATTTGGGTAAGCTTGTAACGAAATCCATCGTTATATCGTCCCACTTCCATTCGTGGATTCCCAGCGGTTGTAACTTCCGTGAGGAACGTTGGTGTAGCCTTCACTTGTTGACAAACAAGACATCGTTCTGAAAAAGAAGCTATGTCTCGTTTCATGCCTTCCCACCAAAACTTTTCCTTTAGGTCTTGGTACATCTTAGTCTTGGCCTAGGTGGGCGGTGTAGGGGTATCGTGAGCCTCACTCATGATTTAGCTTACAAGCTCTGCGTCGTCGACGATATCCTACCTTCAAACAATAAGGCGTTATCCGCGCCTCTTGAAATTCTTGAATCCTTCGACCTTAGTCTTTCTCGATCTTTTCAACTTTTCCTCCATCCTTTGTCTCTCGACAATTCTTTTTCTTAGATCAGATGTCAGTGTGAGTGTAGCGATACAGCTCACAATTGTCTTGGGTGGTTCAACCAGTTCAATCCTCATCCTACCAAACTCTTCAACGAGTTTTTCCTCTTGTATAAAGAGACATCCTAACTTGGTATGGCTCTTACGACTCAAGGCGTCAGCTACTACATTCGCTTTGCCCGGGTGATAGTTAATACCACAGTCGTAATCTTTTACTAATTCTAGCCATCTTCTCTGTCTCATATTCAAATCTCGTTGTTCGAAGAAATACTTCAAACTTTTATGATCCGTGAAGATCTCACATCTCACCCCATAGAGATGGTGTCTCCAAATTTTCAGGGCATGAACTACTGCTGCTAATTCTAAATCGTGGGTTGGGTAGTTCAGTTCGTGGGGTCTGAGTTGTCGGGATGCGTAAGCTATCACTTTTCCTTCTTGCATTAAAACACAACCCAGTCCAGTCTTAGATGCGTCGGTATAGACCACATACCCTTGTCCGCTTCGGGATGCTAGAACCCAGTGCACTAGTCGATTTTTCTTTGAGTATTTGGAAACTCATCTCGCACTCATCTCGTCCAATGAACTTGATTCCTTCCAAGTAGGCGGGTTATCGGCCTTGCAATCTTGGAGAATCCTTCGATGAATCTCCTATAGTAACCAGCTAATCTAGGAAACTTGATCTCGTCTTTGAGTCTTTGGTGATTTCCATTATTGCACGGCCTCTACCTTGGTGGATCTACTTTTATACCTTCATTGAGACACGATGTGTCCAAGGAACATAACTTCCTTCACCAAAATTCACATTTGCTAAACTTAGCAAAGAGTCTTTCATTCTCAAGGTTTGCAAACCGTTCTTAGATGTTCCTTATGCTCCTCCATTCTTTGAATAAATAAGGATATCATCTATGAAGACCAACACAAATTTATCCAAAAATGGATGAAATACCTTGTTCATGAGGTCCATGAATACGGCTGGTGCATTGGTTAATCCGAATGGCATAACTATGAACTCATAGTGGCCATATCTAGTTCGGAATGCAGTCTTAGGTACATCTTCAGGCCGTATTTTTAGTGATGGTATCGACTTAAGATCAATTTTCGAGAATACACCCGCCTCGCAAATTGGTCAAACATGTCATCAATTACGGTAAAGGGTATTTGTTCTTTAGTGTCATCTTATTTAGTTCTCTATAATCGATGCACATCCTCAAAGAACCATCCTTTTCTTAACAAACAAAGCAGCCCCCACGGTGAAACACTCGGCTAATGAATCCTAGATCCAAAAGCTCTTGGTTTGGATTTTCAACTCTTCTAGCTCCTTTGGGGCCATCCTATAGGCGCCGACATCGGGGCTGATCCGGGCTCCAAGTCGATGGTAAACTCTAGTTGTCTATCGTGAGGTAGTCTGGTAGATTCTCGAAATCGTCGAGAAAATTCTTGACGACTTCAATGTCTTCTACCCGCCGGGTTTATCCTCTTCGTTCAAATAAAAAAGGAATCGCTCGATCTCATCTTCCCAATAGGGCTGTTGTGTCTGGGTACTGCAACTACAAAGGCTCCATCTCTTCTTCATTGTAGTCCGCAATCGTGGTTTAGGAGCATTGGGGTTGTTGTCATGCAAAATTACTTTAAACTCAAGATGTAGAATGTATGGGTCAATAACGAAAGACATTTCTTGATTTGGAGGTACTCAAGCTTGCACTTGCTAACGGACTAAATATGTTCGAGTTCATACCGATAAGATCCGAAAGACCGATGGTCTAGAAGAACCGCCCCTCATCTGAGGAGGATGTGACTCTTGAAATGTATGAATCTCATATAAACAACTAGAAATATCAATCAAATTGATGAGACTCGGGAGTTATAACGAGTGTCGGGAGAAGCTGTGTGAATTAGGTAAGAGCCAGAATTACTTGAAACAAAGCTGCTGGGGCCGCCCGAGAAGACACACGGATTAGCAAAATAAATCGAATAAAAAGGCGAGTAAAAACAAGCGGTACTCTAATAGATCGCATCAATTTCGGTATCACCGGATCGGATAAGGAAAAGGAATATTTTCGGTGGAATGCTTATCAACAAACCACGGATCTAAGGCGGGTAAACACCAATCATCGTGACCTGATGGATATCTCGAGTCCATCAATAGAGGAGAATCAAGCGGCTTAACAATGTCGGGAGCTAAAGGAGTACGATCAATCAACATAGACTCATCAAATCTCGAGCAAGGATTTGAAGGTAGTACATCAATGGCGGAGCTAGGGGAAAGATCATCCTACTCACATAATGCTCCATAAGAGGCGACGATCATGAGAATGAAAATGATCGAGAGGAATAGTCACACGGGATGGACCTTGATGTTCCCGATTCTATGCTCGAGCGAGCATGGAATCCAAAGAAATTCCCGACTTTAGGATTTCTAGAAAATCGATATAATCAAAACCTTTGGAAGAAGCCCATCCTTGCGGTGTCTTGGCCGCAAGACTGAATCAACCAATCTTGCGATCGAATTCATTAACCCCATGTCGCCTAATCGAAACCGGTTCAACGGAATTGCCGAGAAATTCCGAGAAGTTTGCATACTGTTCCGGCCTAAGCTCATAGAATATGTCTCAGTCGTCCAATCAAGAACGATCTAACTCTAGTACTATTAAGCGGTAGCCTGCATCCTAATTAATCGTAACAAACATCGGGACAATCATATCGATATGTCCCATTTCTATCTTAGGATACTAATCAAATTGTATGCATAATCATCTTATGTAGCATACAATACTAAACATATAAAGATTACACAAAGCCATAAGCAATACGTAAAGAATTACAACTCTTTATAAAGAATCAACTACTTGTACACAGTTGTCTTTGGAGATGACGGACTTGATATCTCGAGCTCACATGATTTAAGACAACCGGGTTAGACTCAAGAAAGACTCACGGACCGGAGCGAACAATTGCTCGATACCATTCTGTCACACCCGACTTATCTAATCTTGTATTAACTAACTAATCGGAGCGACGGCGAAAGGAAAAGAAATGACTAACTATTTCAAGAGACTACGCAAATATAAACAATCATCATTTTAATGAAAGACGAGTCATTAGACTGTGATTAAACCAATGATCAAAGTTTGATATTTATCAATCATCGCTTCACAACCGATACCATGATCTATGACATGAATTCATACTTGTTTATCAAATGTCTAACCCATCAAAACTCGGATCATGCAATATTTCTGATTGTAAATGAGTTGGCAACAAAGAGTAGGCGAGTTTATGTGTGAAGACATAAACTCGTGGCAAAACATAGACTTTACAAAATAGGTCTTCGCCAAGATTCAATCTCCATTGTAATCTCACCGCACTTACTGCACATTTAGAAATACATGCGGGCGTGAGTACTTGATGCACTCGATGGGCAATTGCCGAAAACAATCGAAACATGCTATTAGAGCTATATAATCGACTTGCCACTTTCTTAGATTCACGGGGTTTTAAGAAATAACCTATGAATCATACTTTCTGAAATCACTTACTTCATGATCAATGCACGTGCTAACAATTCTAATCATAACATGTCTGCAGACGATAAATAAACACCATATCTCGCACTCTTGTGTTGAGAAGTAGGCCTCCTCTCAAACACCTTGCCAAAGGCCACTGTAATACACAAACCCTTACTAGCGGCTAAATCAGCATAGGGCGATATCGTCATTCTCTCGTAGATAGGCAATATGCAATATGCTCAAAAACAGGCAAGTCAATTAACTTTATAAAATTCACATGCTCATTTTCATAAACTTGTACATAAACATATTTTAGTTTAGAAAGCCCACCCAGAAATCTGGCTTACTCGAGACTTTCTGTCTTTCCTTTCTTGATGTCTATTCTGCTTCCACTTGTTCCTTAATAAGGAAATAAGAAGAATAAATACGAGAAAGGGGAACTAAGAGTTTCTAACTCTTGAGCCTCTACTAAAGCTCTCTCGATACTCTATGATTAAGCTAAGCTGCTAGGTCAATGCATCCAAAACTAAACTGTTTAACTTATTAAGAATGTAGTTTATGAGAACTTAAATCTTTTCAACTCCATACATATATATAATACCATAACGATATATATATATATATATATATATATATATATATATATATGAAAATCTTTAGCTTTCTAATCTTTCGTTTGGAAACTTCGATCAAGTAAGTCTTGATCAAGTTATATACTCACAAGAATCTATGTTTTGAAATCAAATTCCAAATATCAAGTTAATATCACAACATCTTTTGCAAATTAGCAAACTAATGAAATCTAAATTTTTCACAATAGTCTAGAAAATCCCAATAATTCAAAAAGCTATTTTCATATACTAGATCATACTTATGAAATTAAACAACTCAAATAAAATCAAATCCATAATTTCTCAAGACTCCATAAGTATAATAAATTAGGGGTTTTCACTCGAGTCGATTTAATTCATATTTCTTTTGCCAAACAAGATCATATACATATAATTACATAGCTACAAGCTTATTGTAAACAAATCAAAGACAAAACATCTTAAAATCATGGCCATAGTTTTCGGTTAACACAAGAAAAATGGAGGGTTCGATTTTTGTTTCCGAAATCGACTCTAAACATGTTTAATCATCTCTAATTTCATAGATCTAAGCTTGATTCAAGAAATCATCATCAATTCCTCAACATAAGAATTAGGGTTCTTTACTAAAGTTTAGGTTTTTCATGAAAATTGATACATGAACCCACAATTCAAGTATAATCACTAGATCTAGCATCAATTGAAGCATAAAATAAAAGATCAACGTTTTTCCCCAAATTTGTTCAAGGGGGCCGAAACCTATGAGGTTTAAAGAAAAGATTTTTCTTTGTTTTCTCCACATAACAACACTTCTAATAGGTAGATCTATGCATGTATAAACTAAAATCAAGAACAAAACTTGTAAAGCAAAGGCGAAATGGCGAAACATATAGGGTTTAGAAATGAATTTTTCATCTTGATTTTTACTTCAAAACTTGATAAGGTTGGAGATCTACCTCCTTAAGACGTCGATCTACCGATTTGAAGAGGTTTGAATGTAATACCCCGACCATCTAAACTTGGTTCAGAATGAACCTAATTTTGAAATTAGATTTTGCATCAGTAATAATAATAAAATATTATATGAATTACATATATGAATAAGAGTATTGTAAGTTGGTAAGATTTTGGGATTGATCCCCAAATGAATTTAACTATTGCAATATATATATATATATATATATACATGCATATATAATGTAAAGCAAATAAGAAAAGAAAAAGACGAAAAAGGTGAATGAAAGAAAAAAAAAAAATATATATGTGTATAGTATGTGTGTGTCGATATATGTAAGTCTTTGAAATTGTGTGTGTGTGTGTGTGTATATATATATATATATATACATATATATATAAATAGTATATGTGTGCAAAGGTGAAATAGTGTGTGTTAGGTGTATGCATGCATGCTTAGTTCTTTGTGTGCGTGTATTTTTGTAAAAAAGTAAGGTAAAAGCAAGAAAGGTAATAGGATCAACTTGTTCCAAAATTTTTATTCTCATGCTTCTTTTTTTCGTAAGTTCTGAGCAGGAGAAAATAATAATAACTTTCTCCTTCAATCTTTCTTTCTCAATTTCTCGCATCGCTTTCGATCTTTCGTTAAATCCGAACCGATACTAAGGTTAGTCTCACATTACCTACATTCCTATGGTTTAAAATTTAAATTTGGTGCATGTTTTGTATTTATGTATTTATTTTGAAATGTATTAAAAATAGGAGATGATGTCAAATGCTAGAAGTCGAGAACTAATGTTGTTCAGATACTCCATATATACTAGGATTATGAATATGGTTAAAAGTTATTAAGGTTAGGTTTTGCTCATTTTAAAGCCGAGCTATAGTCGATTTTTCGATTTTATGGAATGAAATGACTTATTATTCTGGTCTATGTTAGCCTACTAGCATATAGAATTAAATTGGGAATTTTTCGTACGCATTAGGCTAGAAAACTTGTTTGGCTGAAAATCTAAAGCTCCACGTTCGGATTATCCGATCTTTGTTTGTCAAATGTTATCACATATCTGTATTCTATGATATATCTAGCATGACATATAAATTTATCATAATTTTCTGGATATGTTAGGTATTTTCCTAAAAATGTCATGTATCTAAAGTTGGCGTTTGAGGATACCGTAAATGTTATACTGAGTTTAATGTGACATATGAGTTAGACAATGAATAATAAGTAAACGATTAAAGTTTGGAAGAAATTGATCGACGTTTGCTTAGTTAAGTGTGAGAAATCAAGAATAGTTTGTTATTAATATTCGAGCATGTGTGCGTAGAGTTATGATTATCGCACGAGTTATGATTTATGCCAGTTAAATATGGTTTTCTCCGAATAGTTGAAATAGACATGAGATACAAGAAATGAAACGAGGACTTAGAATTTTAATGTAGTTCGATGTTGATGAATGATGTTAATAAATAAACTTGTTCCCAAGCTAAGAATATAAATAAAGTTTAAGCCGATGAGAAAATATAATAAATGGATGAAAATAGTGGCTCCACTATGACCAAGTAGAACCAAATTGAGATATTTTATATCTCTTCTTCAATAACGATGATGCAAAATCCTAAGATATTAAGAGTTGTCTAGTGAGTGCGTTAATGATAATCAACGTTATCCAAGAACCAAATAAAGTACTAAACCTTTCTTTACGTAAAGGTAAAATCTGAAGGTGATGAAGAGAAGGAGAATACTGTTGTGACCGAAAGTATATATCGGTGGGCTTTCTTGTGAAACGATGAACCTAAATTTTCATCCATGATGCTTTATTGAAGTCAGTGATATGAAGTATTTGATGATATTATTGCCAAAATGTTTATGTTTATGTATGAATCCTATCCGTGTTGGTTCGCCAACTATGAATGATAATCGAATTCGGATCCTATGCTAGCCGAAGGTGCCTAGTACGGATTAATGTGTACACTATGGTGATTGTCTTTTGAAAGGTTTTCTCGGCGGTCACAAGTCTGTGGGAGGTGGCCACCTTCCCGCGCATATGTTACTGAATAGGGATCATCTTGACGAAAAATGGTCCGCCCGGCAATTTTATGAAAATGAAAAGTATTTAGTAAGCAGGCATTTCAATAAAACCACATATTGTTCTTGTGATGGGCGATTCAATATATGTTATTCAAAGTTTTGGCATATGTCATCGAGTACCTAGTACTCACCGCATATTCGTTTTTGATGTGCGAGTTGAGCGAGTGTTTGCGATGGTGATGTGTTGAGCGGAGTAATCTTTTGATGATGTAAATATC
The DNA here is from genome assembly GCA_036937905.1 of Salvia rosmarinus. NCBI lineage: Eukaryota > Viridiplantae > Streptophyta > Magnoliopsida > Lamiales > Lamiaceae > Salvia > Salvia rosmarinus. The sequence goes on from JAODLM010000280.1 coordinate 87,484, forward strand.
GTAACCTTGAGTGCATATCATCATATATGTATCTCACACGATTCACCGCAAACACTTGAATATCTTGCTTTTGCTAGAATATGTAAACAATTACTCTTTGTCGAGCATTCTCTTACGGCTCGAATATGTAAATTATAATACCTCGATCATCGAGATCATATGTATATTCAAGATTATCTTTTGTTTCACACGATGAATACTCAACCCTTTATTCCCCGCTTTTATCCCGTCCCGAGTCGCACTCGGCTAAGCCGTCCTTAGGGATAGCGGTCGTGACAGAGTGGTATCGAGCGCAGCTTCATTTGTTACAACCTTAGAAATTTCTTCAAAAGCTATGTTACGATCGAATCTCTTGACTTATAAGAATTTAGTGAACTACGCTCAATACTCCATCGCATCACGCCAACTCAAATGAGGTAAGAACTTCTAAAGATTTAAAGAAAATGTGGTATTAAAGTTTTGAAGGATTGGAGTTCCAAAGTTTTAAATGACATGTCAAATGATGAGGTGAATCTTATTTCAATGATAAAGGAAGTATGTGAATGATTTATGTCCAAATGTCATAAATGCATTCATGATTACGATGAAGCATGAAAGAATGAATGAAGTATGTATATATGAATGAAGCATGAATGCATGAATGATGAATATGAATATGAATATGTCTTTCAAGAACGTAGATTCTTTAATCTGTATGAACCCAGTTGTTACACAATATATAGCTATGAATCAGGATTTCTCTCTTATCCTGTGAACAAGAATGAATGAGAACCCTGAATATTTAAGATTCTATCAAAATAAAATATCATCAACGATATGAGCGAGATGAACCGGAAAGTTATGTACGGTAAGGAATGAAGTGGAGGTGTAGATGCTCGGAAGTATCCAAACGAATGTCACTATGCGATAGTGCCATGAGCATAGTCTTCCTCATTCAGTTGTTCACGCGTGACGGAACTCTGAATTGACTATTGCTTTTCCGATATACCCTAAAAGAAACATAGTAGAGTGATAAGTTAGTTGGTATCGATTGATGGTTATTGGATAGATGAGTCATGGGTTAGTAGAACATAGAATTTAGGAGTTACGATATATGGTTAAGTATGCTTTGTGTAGGTTTACATATGGTTTGTTGAAAACCTTTATTGCTTAAGATTACATGCTATCGGTTATGTTTTCCAACTAACTGATTATAGTACTCTCCGTTTGTAGATGGCGCGGAAGATACATACAGCGAGGAAGAGAATTCCACGAGCTACTCCAGATGAGGTTGTTAGAGAGTATCGTAATTATCAGCAGGACTACGGTGATAATCTAGGAGAGTTTTTAGCGCACTATGTCCACATGTGGACTGCTGCCCATGCCCATGGAGTTACTGATTTTGATGGGTGATGCGTCGATCACACGACTACCTCCCGGTTGGGAGGGATATGCTCGAGAAATATCCGAGACTACATCTTCGCGGCACGATAGTTTCGACTGGAGGAGACCTACCTAGATTTGCTTGTCATCTAGGTTCGTCTTTTCTGTTTGGAAGGCTGCTCCTAGGGGACCCTATCTTCCGCCTAGAGAGTTTACGTGGCGTGACCCGACGCCTGAGTGGTTGTACCAGGAGGTTCCCCGTTTGACTTCTGCTACCCCACGATTTCTGCCGGTATGGCGGGGAGCGACCATGGTGGACCTTCACGTCCCGAGCACCGTGAGATTCCGCTCTTACCTCCACCAGGTTTCGATCTATTTCCATTACCACTACTTCCGCCAGGTCCACCACCACCACCAGCTGAACCGTACCCACCGGCACCAGAACTTCAGGTGCATGACCCCCACCAGCTCGTGGAAGGTTTGATCCGAGATGTTCGTGTTCTCCTCGAGGCTGGCGCAGTTCAGGCACATATGGGTGATGATGAGGAAGAGGATCCAGAGGAGAATCTGGAGGAAAATGAGGAAGATCCCAAGAAGATGAAGAGGTCCCGGATAATGAGTATCAAGAGGAAAAGGAAGCACCGACCTACGGCATGCGTATCATCTCGCTTAGCCCGACATATTTTCCTAAAGACCGACACTCCGAGTCTAGAGTTGTAGGACTCATGGACTCATATGTACATAGTTTTGACTCGTATGTTAGATTTAAACGAGGATCCTGTATGGACCGTTCCGTGGTTATGCTATGACTCTCTCTAGTAGCCTTACGGAGGCGTAGATCTTTTTGCATCGCTCCGTGACTTAGTATATTGGGTAATGTTGATTTTAGATAGATAAAACCTCACGCTATGTACTCAATTTTGACGTCTTTGACGATGTACAAAAAAGTCCTCATTGAGGCAATTTTCGTGATGTATATATATAATGATAATGACCTTTTATGGCTTTTATAGAATTCGAGTATGATTTGAATGAAATGTTTTATCTACAAGCACATTATGATAAGATTATGAGAAACGTTAATGTGTGGGATGTATGTTAAAGAATGTATTGATAATAACTTTACATTGAAAATGCAGTATGCCGCCTAAACGTGGACGACTTAGACGTGTACCGACAGGGAACATAAATATACCACCAGCACATGAAGAAATACCTCCATCACCACAACGTAAGGTGGAAGAATTATTTCTTAGACAAAATCCGCCCACATTTAATGGAACAGGAACTCCAGCTGATGCAGAGTTATGGATAAGGGCAATGGAGAGGATCTTTGATTTTCTCCACTGTACAGCACAGGAGCGTCTGTCTTGTGTTTCTTTCCAAATGATAGGATCAGCAGACTTCTGGTGGGAAGCTAAAAGGAAAACAATGACCCCAGAACAGCTAGCAAATCTTACATGGGAAGACTTTAAGACGAAAGTTTACGATAGGTACATTCCCAAGAGTTTCAGGAAAAACAAAGAAAATGAATTTTTCAGCTTGAAACAGGGAAAAATGTCTGTAACCGAATACGACCGTGTTTTCTGTGACATGTCACGATATGCTCCACAACAAGTGGACACGGATGAGAAGATGTCAGAGAAGTTCCGTTCTGGCCTGAGATATGAGATAAGGATGTCACTTGCCAGTCATGGCGAATTGACTTATAGTGAAGCTCTCAATAGAGCATTGGATGTAGGCGGCAATGCGGAGGACAAACCTGCAACTACTCAAACTCAAATTGCAAGTGATCGAGGAAAAAGAAAATGGGAAGGAAATCACAACAACAACAAATGGAATTACAACAGCCAGACCGACAAGAAGCCTTGGCAGAAATACAGTGGTACAAGGACGACAAATAAACCCGGTACAGTTCGAAAACAACCGTGTACCACAGAGAACCCCACCGCCTAAAATGTCGAAACCACATCTCAAGCGTTTGTCACTTTGGCGATGATAATTGCTATAAATGTGGTCAAAAGGTCATTTGCAAGAACACCCTTTAATACTGCGCAGGAGGGATGAGACGACCAAATCTGGCAGTTCGGGTCCAACCAATTAGGGCGATTCAAGGCCAACCACCACGTCAGCAACAACAACAGCATCGAAATCAGCAACCTCGTCATCTGCAACTACCACAAGCTAGAGCTTTTATACGCATCGAATCAAGCTCCAAAGAATCGGAAACCTAGCGGTATGGAAACTCCTCAACATACCTATTATAATTACATTTGATACGGTGCTTCACATTCTTTTATCGCAGCGCACGCGTGATGCTTTAGAACTTAACTCGAGCAGACGAGATAAAGCTATGAGAATTTCATCACCGATAGGAGGAATTACAACGATTACACATATATGCTTGAACTGAGCTGAACATAGGATCACTTAAGGTTCTAGCTTAACAACTTATATGTCATACCAATGGGACGTTGATATGATATTAGGAATGGACCGGTTGGTGAGAGTTATGCCACAATTTTGTGTAACGAAGGAAGATTTCCTTCCAATTTCCGGAAGGGATGCTACCGCCACGGGATTTACATGGGAAATAGAATACAGTTATATCCGCAATCCAAGCAAGAAAAATGATGAACAAGGTAGGATGTCAAGCTTTCCTTGTTTATCTAAATGGAGAAAATCAAGTCGAGAAGCGGTGAAGATATACCAGTTGTGCGGGAGTTTAAAGATGTCTTTCCTAAAGAATTGCGGGTTTACCGCCTAATAAGCGATTGAGTTTACAATTGATCTAGAGCACAGGTCGGCACCAAGATCAAAGGCACCATATCGAATGGCTCCAAAAGAGCTAGAAGAATCAAGATCCAACTACAAGAGCTTCTAGACCTAGGTTTCATCAGACCTAGCGTGTCCCCATGGGGAGCACCTGTACTGTTCGTGAAGAAGAAAGATGGTACTTTGAGGATGTGCATAGATTACAGAAAGCTGAACAAATTAACACTGAAGAACAAATACCCTCTGCCGAGGATAGATGATTTATTTGATCAGCTCAGGGGAGCAAGAGTATTCTCGAAGATCGACCTAAAATCAGGGTACCATCAATTGAGAATTCGACAAGAAGATATACCCAAAACAGCTTTTCGAACAAGATATGGTCACTATGAATTCATAGTTATGCCATTTGGATTAACAAATGCACCCGCCGTATTCATGGATCTTATGAACAGAGTATTTCATCCGTACTTAGACAAATTTGTCTTGGTATTTATAGATGATATCCTCATCTATTCAAAGGACGAAGAAGAACATGAAGAGCATCTAAGAATAATTTTGCAGACGTTAAGGAGTGAACAACTCTATGCCAAATTTAGCAAGTGCGAATTTTGGCTAAAGGAAGTGACATTTTTAGGACATATTGTGTCGTCGGAAGGAATTAAAGTGGATCCCACTAAGGTGGAAATCGTACAAAATGGAAATCACCAACAACTCCAAGCGAGATCGAAGCTTTCTAGGATTGGTGGTTACTATCGAAGATTCATTGAAGGTTTCTCAAAATAGCAAGGCCAATGACATGACTACTTGGAAAGGAATCAAATTTGTATGGACTACTGAATGTGAAACGAGTTTCCAGAAACTCAAAGAATTACTAACTACGGCTCCAGTATTAGCAGTTCCAGAACCAGATAAGGAATATACTATCTATACAGATGCATCAAAGAATGGACTAGGTTGTGTGTTGATGCAAGAAGGAAGAGTGATCGCTTATGCATCCCGACAACTTAGACCACATGAAATGAATTATCCCACTCATGATTTGGAACTAGCGGCAGTTGTGCATGCCCTGAAAATCTGGAGACACCATCTCTATGGAGTGAGATGTGAAATCTTCACAGATCACAAAAGTTTGAAGTACTTCTTTGAGCAAAGAGACCTGAACATGAGATAGAGAAGATGGCTCGAATTGGTAAAGGACTACGACTGCGGTATTAATTACCACCCAGGAAAGGCTAATGTAGTGGCTGATGCCTTAAGTCGTAAAACTCAATCCAAGTTGGGATGTCTTCTTACAGAAGAGGAAAGATTCATTGATGAATTTGAACGGATGAAAATAGAAGTAATTGATCCAAATTGAAACAATAACAGTCTAATTGCAACACTCATCGCGACACCGACACGAGAGGAAGAATAATTGATGCACAAAGGAAGGACGAGAATTAGAAAAGATGAGAATGAAAATAAGGACGGAAAAGTTAAAGGACTATCAAGAAGCAGATAATCTATCATGTTTGAAGGAAGAATATGTGTTCCATGAGATGAAGGATTAAAAAATGAAATTTTGAGAGAAGCTCATAACACCGCTTACACCGCCCACCCAGGGAGCACAAAAATGTACCAAGATTTAAAAGAGAAATTTTGGTGGGAAGGAATGAAAAGAGATGTAGCTTCGTTCGTCGAACGTTGTCTATCATGTCAACAGGTGAAGGCTTTACATCAACGACCTTATGGGAAGCTGCAACCTTTGGAAATACCTAAATGGAAATGGGATGACATTACAATGGATTTTGTAACTGGCTTACCACGATCAAAACGAGGGAACACATCGATATGGGTAATCATAGATAGACTCACGAAGTGTGCTCATTTTATACCAATTTCGATTACCTATGGGTCTGACAAGTTAGCTCAACTATACGTTCGTGAAATTGTGCGTGCGCACGGAGTACCAAAATCAATCACATCGATAGAGATTCAAAATTTACTTCTAGATTTTGGATCGACCACAAAAGGAGATGGAACAAAATTGAACTTGATCGACTTTTCACCCACAAGCAGATGGTCGATCTGAAAGAACAATTCGAGACTCTTGAAGATATGTTAAGGGCAATTGTGTTAGACCGAGGTGAAAATTTGGGAGTATGTACTACCGCCACCGAATTTGCCTATAACAATAGCTATCAAGCAACAATCGGCATGGCACCATACGAAGCATTATATGGAAAAAATGTAGATCACCACTTTCTTTGGGATGAAGTGGGTGAGAGAAAAGTCTTAGGGCGGATCTGATAGATGAAATGATTAAATTAGTCCATCGATCAAACAAAGGTTAAAGGAGGCCCAAGGCATGTAAGTCGTATGCGGATAAACGAAGAACTGAATTACAATTTGATGTTGGAGATAAAGTTTTTTTGAAAATTTCTCCATCAAAGGGAATCGTTAGATTTGGAATAAGAGGCAAGCTACGACCACGTTTTATAGGGCCCTATGAGATATTAGAAAAGATAGGCCCAGTAGCTTACAAGTTAGCGTTGCCACCAAGTTTTGGGAACGTACACAATGTGTTCCACGGTCGCAATCGAGGAAGTGCGTACGACCCAAACCATGTGATCCATCGGTGATATCACCCTTGATCCGGATATGAGTTATGAAGAAAAGCCCGGCTATCTTAGACCAACATACAAAGTTAAGAAACAACTCAATATCGTTGGTAAAAGTCTTATGGAGACACCATGGGCAAGAAGAAGCGACATGGGAACTAGAGGATCAAATGAAAGAGAAATATCCCAAACTCTTCTAGAGGTATGTAAATTTCGGGACGAAATTTCTTTAAGGGGGGTAGAATGTAATACCCCGACCATCTAAACTTGGTTCAGAATGAACCTAATTTTGAAATTAGGATTTTGCATCAGTAATAATAATAAAATATTATATGAATTACATATATGAATAAGAGTATTGTAAGTTGGTAAGATTTTGGGATTGATCCCCAAATGAATTTAACTATTGCAATATATATATATATATATATATATATATACATGCATATATAATGTGTAAAGCAAATAAGAAAAGAAAAGACGAAAAAGGTGAATGAAAGAAAAATAAAATAAAAAATATATATGTGTATAGTATGTGTGTGTAGTATATATGTAAGTCTTTGAAATTGTGTGTGTGTGTAGTATATATATATATATATATATATATATATATATATATATATAAATAGTATATGTGTGCAAAGGTGAAATAGTGTGTGTGTTAGGTGTATGCATGCATGCTTAGTTCTTTGTGTGCGTGTATTTTGTAAAAAAGTAAGGTAAAAGCGACAAAGGTAATAGGATCAACTTGTTCCAAAATTTTTATTCTCATGCTTCTTTTTTCGTAAGTTACGAGCGTAGGAAAATAATAATAACTTTCTCCTTCAATCTTTCTTTCTCAATTTCTCGCATCGTTTTCGATCTTTCGTTAAATCCAACCGATACTAAGGTTAGTCTAAATCATTACCTACATTCCTATGGTTTAAAATTTAAATTTGGTGCATGTTTTGTATTTATGTATTTATTTTTGAAATGTATTAAAATAGGAGATGATGTCAAATGCTAGAAGTCGAGAACTAATGTTGTTCGTATACTCCATATATACTAGGATTATGAATATGGTTAAAAGTTATTAAGGTTAGGTTTTTGCTCATTTTTAAAGCCGAGCTATAGTCGATTTTTCGATTTTTATGGAATGAAATGACTTCAGTATTCTGATCTATGTTAGCCTACTAGCATATAGAATTAAATTGGGAATTTTTCGTACGCATTAGGCTAGAAAACTTGTTTGGCTGAAAATCTAAAGCTCCACGTTCGGATTATCCGATCTTTGTTTGTCAAATGTTATCACATATCTGTATTCTATGATATATCTAGCATGACATATAAATTTATCATAATTTTCGGATATGTTAGGTATTTTCCTAAAAATGTCATGTATCTAAAGTTGGCGTTTGAGGATACCGTAAATGTTATACTGAGTTTAATGTGACATATGAGTTAGACAATGAATAATAAGTAAACGATTAAAGTTTGGAAGAAATTGATCGACGTTTGCTTAGTTAAGTGTGAAATCAAGAATAGTTTGTTATTAATATTCGAGCATGTGTGTGCGTAGAGTTATGATTATCGCACGAGTTATGATTTATGCCTAGTTAAATATGGTTTTCTACGAATAGTTGAAATAGACATGAGATACAAGAAATGAAACGAGGACTTAGAATTTTAATGTAGTTCGATGTTGATGAATGATGTTAATAAATAAACTTGTTCCCAAGCTAAGAATATAAATAAAGTTTAAGCCGATGAGAAAATATAATAAATGGATGAAAATAGTGGCTCCACTATGACCAAGTAGAACCAAATTGAGATATTTTATATCTCTTCTTCAATAACGATGATGCAAAATCCTAAGATATTAAGAGTTGTCTAGTGCGTTAATGATAATCAACGTTATCCAAGAACCAAATAAAGTACTAAACCTTTCTTTACGTAAAGGTAAAGTCTGAAGGTGATGAAGAAGAGAAGGAGAAATACTGTGTGTGAAAGTATATATCGGTGGGCTTTCTTGTGAAACGATGAACCTAAATTTTTCATCCATGATGCTTTATTGAAGTCAAGTGATATGAAGTATTTGATGATATCGATTTGCCAAAATGTTTATGTTTATGTATGAATCCTATCCGTGTTGGTTCGCCAACTATGAATGATAATCAATTCGGATCCTATGCTAGCCGAAGGTGCCTAGTACGGATTAATGTGTACACTATGGTATTTGTCTTGTTGAAAGGTTTTCTCGGCGGTCACGGCGTCCGTGGGAGGTGGCCACCTTCCGGCGCATATATTATGAATAGGGATCATCTTGACAGAAATGGTCCGCCCGGCAATTTTATGAAAATGAAAAGTATTTAGTAAGCACAGCATTTCAATAAAACCACGTGTTATTCTTGTGATGGGCGATCAATATATGTTATTCAAAGTTTTGGCATATGTCTCATCGAGTACCTAGCCTCGCATATTCGTTTTGATATGCGAGTTGAGCGGTGTTGCGATGGTGATGTGTTGAGCGGAGTAATCTTTTGATGATGTAAATATCGTAACCTTGAGTGCATATCATCATATATATCTCACACGATTCATTGCAAACACTTGAATATCTTGCCTTTTGCTAGAATATGTAAACAATTACTCTTTTGTCGAGCATTCTCTTACGGCTCGAATATGTAAATTATAATACCTCGATCATCGAGATCATATGTATATTCAGTATTATCTTTTGTTTCACACAGATGAATACTCAACCCCTTTATTCCCCGTTTCTTTTATCCCATCCCGAGTCGCAGCTCCGGCTAAGCCGTCCTTAGGGATAGCGGGCTGTGACATTGAAAGCTTGGATCTTGGACTTGAAGAGGAAAATTTTTGAGTGTGTGTGTGTGTGTTCTTCTCGAAAATTTTGAGAGAAATTGGAGAAATTTAGGTTGTGAAAATGGAGCTCTTTTGGAAGCATATATATATATATATATAAAGTCTTAGGTACTATTACAATCTTTCATGAGAAGCTATTAAATGGCTTCTTTGATAAGCTAATCTTTTAGCTTAGTAAGCTACATTTGTTCTAGAATTTTCCTTAGATATACTATAAGCTCAAAATAATGAGATAATGTATCTTTTGAAATTAATAACTCAATATAAATCAAATAGAAATATAGAAATTTCTAGCAAATCGAAACTTTCATAAATCATTCTTTTTAAAACAAATGTTGAAATGAAACAATAAATTGAAATTTATTGTTAAATCCATCAACTTTAGAATTCTAAAATAAATATTTGAGTTAAAACTTTATAAAATCTTATCTGAGGATGCGTTGTCCCTAATCACTCACGTAATTAATTTCTAATTAATTACATACTTAGCGCTTAATCAGAGCTATGAGAATCTGGGGTATTACATTGTTGTAATATTCCAAAGAAACAAACATACGATTACGGCATTCTAAACCCGTAATTAGGGTTTTTCCCGAATATTCTATCTGTATAACATCGAATCGTATTTCGGTTCAGTATCTATATAACGAATTCCTTTTTACAATTCACTAAGGATTGTGAATTGCGGAATTGAAATTTATGAAATAATACGGCAGTATTATTTTAACGTCGAACGCGTATCGAACGTCAACACTTTATGGAAATTTCTGAGCAGTAAGGCCCGGAATTGAATTCCATATTATTTTCAACATTAAATGATATTTATTTATTTAGTAAGTATGAACTTACTGCGACCATTTTGAGATGAGTCGATTTTGAACGTTTTGAGACGTTTTGAACGTAAACGTCTAGAGACGTTTTGAAAAATGAGTTTAATGCTCAGGAAATTATTATAATTAATTTCCTATTATTATTTTATATAATTACAGTATTAATAAATATTAAAATCGAATTTAGCATTTAAAATTCGATTATTTTCGAAAGTAATTTTCGAAAACCCTAATCTTATAAATTATGGTTTTTCACATGAAATGATACCATTAAATTATCATATGGTATCTGAACTATATAATATGATATATATGGATATTATTAAGCATTAAAATCATATTTTGAACCATAGAACTCGATGGTTTCAATTTATAAATTTCGAAACTCTAAACTGATGGAGATGCATCCGAGTCGCCCAACGAAATGTCTAACAACATGAAGATGGACCCATTGGTTATTCGAATGGGCCAATTACAAGGGCTAGAGCTAAGAAGATAAAGGAGTCCATGATGTTGTTGCTAGCTGAAATAAGGGCCCAAGTCCAAGACCAATCTACATTGGGCCAAATGGTGAATATTATTGAAGTTAATGGGTTGACTTATACTTGAAGTGTGGGCTCACAATTACATCACATTTGGAGGCCCAATTGAAGAATAAAATGGTGAATTTTCGTGCATGAAGGAGGCCAAGTGAAGAGTCTATCTAGCTAATTAAGTGTGTGTTAATAAAGTGACTTTTGGAGTCCAAGAGTTATACCTATGTTTATGAGTTACAATTATGTTATTATTAGTCATTTAGGAGTTATAATTAGTCATTTAAGAGTCCTAAGTAGTGCTATGAGTGTGAGGAACTCAAGAGTTATTTGCAGACTATAAATAGGCTTGTAAATCATTTGTAAGAGGACACATTGATATATGAACGAAAATAGCTTTTGCTTTGTGAGTTAAATCCTCTTTGTAGAGTATTTCACTTGTTTATGAACTTATCAAGATACTTGAGCAAGGTCTTGTATGCTCAACCATACCGAGGTTCTTGGTGAATTATATAGTCAACGGTCGAGGTTTCTACGCCTAGGGTGATCAAACCGGATTCTCGATCTAGGAGGCATTGCCTAACTCTTTACGTGGGGTTCTTGGATCTTTATATCCAACGGGTCCTTCGTCCGTATCATTAACTTTCGAATTAGGTTTTATTGCATGAAATGATGCAATAATTTTATCCTATGCTATTATTTAGTATCTAAATCATATATTATGATGTATATGATCGAAAATTACATGAGTATCAATAATAGGTGTGATTTATATTTTTAATCCTATTTTTTTCCAAATTAGCTTCGGTATTTTCGATTATATACCTAAGTGATGATTTAATTATTTTTATGACTTGTATTATATATCTATGATCATGTATTATATATATAATGTATTATGGTACAAAAATGAAATAAAATCAGCCCCTTAAACACATATATGCGCCGGCCACCTTTCCCCATAAGCATGGGATCCTCTTTTCAAATGGACCAATACATGAAGAGCTCCCAAAACACTCTATAATCATCACACCACACTTCCCAAGTGCAGCAATTATTTTCTTCTTTGTTGTGTGTGTGTAACCGTGTAGAGAGAGAGAGGTATTAGGGAGAAACTCTTCACCTTACACTCTATTACACTCTACCACACTCAATAACCATTTCAAACACTCTACACTCTCTCATTATCCTCTCCATCCTCTCCCAAATTCTGCCCAAAACCGAGAGCACTCTCTCTCATTTTTAAAATTTTTCTCTTCTATTCTCTTCTTCATTCATTCACCAAAGTTGATACCTAGCATTGTTCTTGTGATCCCATACCATTTCTAAGGTAAATATGGACCATAGTACCGATTTCCTTCTTCGTTTATTCAAGAAAATTGAAACTGTTTTGATACATATGTTTAAATGTTCTTGAGCATGAGCTATTGTTTATTTACATATTCTTGAGGATTTTATTTACAAATACATGTGAATATAGGTTAGATGAGCATAGGAGTTGTATATTAAAATTTTGGAATGACCTAGCATGTTTATGACATTTTCGAATGTC
>JAODLM010000276.1:0-353593 GCA_036937905.1 Salvia rosmarinus
ACAACAACCTACTTAATTATGGCTATGTTAAAGAGTATCATTTATTTTCATATAGTTTAAATCTTAAATTGAACGGTACTTACCTTGAGAAGTTTTTACATAGTCCAAATATCGCTTTAATTTAGGTAAATGTCACTTCATGAAAATATCATAAACTATAGGAAATTTCATCAGAACCCCAAACAATTAACTTTGTATCCAAAATATCACGCCACATTTTCCTGCTTAAATACCGAGTGGCTCATCTGGACGAGATTAAGATATCCCACGTCCAATTTTGGGAGATGAAAATGGACTGGATATTTTGATACAAAGTTAATAGTTTGAGGTTTAGAGTGATATTTTGAAAGTTCGAATATTTTTGATAAAACGAGTACAAATATTTTTAAGTTTAGGATATTTTGATAAAATAGATATAGTTTGGGGTTTAAAGTGATATTTACCCTTAATTTAATAATCTATTCGAGTGGTAATGGTCTAATAAAACCGACTTAATTATGCGATGTTATAAAATATTATTCATCCGATAAAATATTAATTATTCATTTTGGGTGAATATAACTAAATCTCAAATTATTTCGACACTAGCAAAATATTTTTGAAAATCCCAACTACGATTTCGTATCAATTGTGCCGATCCATTCTTCGCTCAAAACTTGCATGCCATGCCGGATTGCAAAGGTATTAAATGTAAGTTTAAAATAATTATTAAATAACCATGGTATCGTGCAGCTACGCCAACTTTTCGATATCGAAAATTAGGTTTATCCCAAGCTACGCCATTTCCGAAATCAAAAATAAATGGGAGAACAATTGATATAAAATCAAAAATTAGGATATAATGGAAAATATCATAATAGTTTAATGTTTAAAGTGACATTTGCCTTTATTTTCATAGTAGTTGTCACATCCCTCAATCCTAAGTAGGAATTAGAAGGGATCAGAACTCTAAACGTATAATTAAACAGGGAATTCTCCTTAACAAAAGCGTAATTCATATGACAAGCATGTCCTGGACTTTAGTACATAACTTAAGTTCTTGCAATGAAACATGTGATATGTACATACGACGAGTACTATCAAGGTATAAACTTTTCAAATGACAATATTCCTATTGCTCAACACCGCCCATCCATCATCCGCTCAACCGCACATTTAAAACAAACATGCAGGCTAAGTACAATTATTGTCCAGTGGACTTATGCCAAAACATTTGATAATTTTAATTACGCCGCCAATATCGAGTAAGTCACAGGTTTTAATTTGGCGGCTACTAAAATCATTTCAGTCATAAAGAGTCGCCAAGCATTTTCGTGTATATGGTCCATATCTCATAGTCACAATACATAATAATAATAAATAATAAACGCCGAGAGGAGGCCTCCCATCTACGACGCCGTGACCGCCGTAATCCCGACAACAGACATCTGCAAGCATATGTTAAACAGATAGTTCCAACCTTCACGCCAATCCTAGCGTGCATTTATCATCCGCAAGAGACCGACATTTAAAAGGTTTGCTACCACAACAAATGATATAATAGTTCCAACTATCTCCACAGCTCTACCCGGCATAACAGATAGATCTATACACAAACGAAATATTTTGCGTGTAATGCAAGAAACATTTGATAACAGTAGAATAAGTATCGAATAAACTCATTTGGAATAACAATAAAGTCACATTTTAGTGGGTAAGAAAAGGCCCACATTTTGTAGATAAGAAGCCCACCGGACCGTAGATTGCTAACCGATTGATCTGAGTCCTAAAGCTATTATCTATTCCTCGGCTTGAGGTTTTGGAGTTGAAACATCCATCGGGTCTTAGAACCCATATTTCTACTTGAGTGTATATCATGGCATGATATACAATCAATTGTTCATGTAGTAGCACCTAGTCAAATATTTCACGCTAAGACGTGCTCCGTAAAAATATCATATATTGTTTTATCCTAAATTCTGCATCTTATTAATGCTTTAATGTACCTTATGACATATCATATGAATGCATCAATTAATAGCATGTTAGTCACATAAGGCATGTTTCACATAGGGAGTTTTAACACTTAGTTAAATTTCAGCGTTAATTTTCAAAGAAACTTAAACAACCCAAGTGTCAACTTTGACTATCTATAACTCTCGATTAAAAATACGTATGACCGCACAAAGACACATTCTGAAACCTCTAAACATGTACTGTAAGTTCTAAGAAGGAAGGCGACCCAAAAGAGTCGTGGTTCTGGAGATATAGGGTCTCAAAGGGCAACTCGAACTGACTTCTATACTTAGAATATTTTCAGAATTTCCAGATTTAGAGTGTCATACTTTGACGATTCATAACTCTTGATTAAAAATACGTATGACCGAAAAGACACATTCTGGAAATCTCTAAATATGTACTATAAGTTCTAAGAAGGAAGTCGACCCAAAAGAGTCGTGGTTCTGGAGATATAGGCTCTCAAAGTGGGCAACTCGAACTGACTTCTTCTATACTTAGAAAATTTTCAGGATTTCCAGATTTAGCTTAACGACGAGGATTTTGCGAGGCTCGTAACTTTTGACTCACAATACCAAAATGACTGAAAGATACCATTTTAGAAACCTTGTAATAAGAACTACATGTTTCATGAAGACCGACTGGAAGATACTTGATGCATCGAAATACGTAAGTTCAAAGTTGACTAGTTGGAAAGGACAACATTCAAGTAGGTGACTTTGGGTCAGTGAACAGTATACTTATAAGGCTTGGTTTGGGATCAAACTTTCCAGATCACAACTAGACATGGTAAGGAACATTTCTTATGAAGAAACCAAAGTCAAAATCGGATTACAAACGGCTCGAATATCTCACGCAAAAGTCGTACACGGACAGTCATTTAGCATAGAATTTTACTAAGGCAGTTTGTCCAAAAAGCTTACTGTAATACGTCAACTTTAAAAATTCTCCGTGAGTTCATTATAAGGAATCTAGGAATGCAACCAATCATATTGAAAAGCCACTTAAGTCTAGTTTAATCCAGAAAATCTTACTCAATGATTCAAAATAGATTGGGAGATAAAAATATTTTACTACAAGCTATCACTACAGTGACAGTTTTGTGCAGTTCGTTTGAAAAATCTGGAATAAATAGTAAACATTTTTAGAAAATTCTGAAAATTTACATAGATCTTCTAGACATGCTAATTTATGTTTATGCCAATTTTAGAGTTTTACCATTAGCCAAACTCGAAACGAAAGCCACGGACCGTGGGTGATGAACACCGAAATTTTACAGATTTGTGCAGTGTTTTTGCAAAATAGAATTAAAATAGAAAATCAAGTTGGATTGACTTAAAATTTTACAGAGACGTAATAGACATGTTTAATTTCAACATAGTAAAATTTCACATTCATCGGACCACTGTAACTTAGTCAAATAATTTTATGAAGTTACTGTTTTCGTAACATACTTCCAGTTTTCAGTTTTAAGCTTATTCTTTTGTATGCATTTCATATAACCACGAAAATGGTGAATCTATCACCCCAAATCACCACCAAGATCATCAATCTAACCATGCAAGTATGATTTAATCATGTCTAAGAGTCATAGGAGATAGTTATACCTTAGTCACGAATTTGAAGATGAATGAGAGAGATGGAGCTTGAGCTCTCTTCCATGGTGGAAATGGTGTAGGAGAAGAAGAGAGGAAAGGAGAGAGAGGTCTGAAAATTTTGGGGAGAGAGGGAGAAATGTATTATGAGTGAAATGAAGTGTATGGGAAGAGTTTCTCCCATGTTCTCTCTCTCTCTTAGGACACACACACACACAATAGGAATCATGGTTGAGTGTAGAGTGTGGTATGATTAGGGTAGCTAGAAAGCTTTTCATGCATTGGGTGTTAAAGGAGGTGATAAGCATGCCTTGTCCATTCATGATGGCCTAAGGTTTAGGGGTCCAAATAGGTAGGATTTATTTTCTTTTGTACATTAATGCAATATATATATCATACATGATCATAGGTATAAAATACAAGTCATAAAATAATTAAATCATACCTTAGCCAATAATTCAAAATTATCAAGCTAAATTGAAAAATAGGATTAAAATATCAATTACACCTATTATTGATACTCATGTAATTTTCGATCATATATATCATAATATATGATTTAGATAATAATTAATAGCATAGGATAAAATTATAGCATATTTTGCAAGGAAAACCCTAATTTGTATAATTAGGTTTTCAAACCCATTTCATAAATATCGAGTTTTAATAACTCAAAATTGATTTTAATATTTAATATATGTAATTATATAAATTAATGATAGGAAATTAATGATAATTTCCGGATCATTGAACTCATCTCTCAAAACATCTCTAGACGCTAACGCTCAAAACGCCTCAAATGATCATAATCGACTCATCTCAAATGGTCGCAGAAGTTTGAACTTACTTTATAATTAATATTCTAGTAACATAGGAATTAATATGAAAATTAATTTCAATTCGTCTCGAAAATTTCACAAAATACCACTAAGTGTAATCCATAAATATAATGTCGATATGCTTTACAAACTTCTATTTCTAAATTCACAATTCTCGAATATAAATAGGAATTGCCTTCAGAATACTCAAACCATTATTCGCTATCTATCGATTGAATCATCTCAATAATTTCTAATTTACGTTTTTAAATACCGTAATTAGCATCTAATTTTGGATATTACATCCTACCCCTTAAAAGAAATTTCGTCCCGAAATTTGCATACCTCATAAAGTAGGGTATCTTAACGTCATAACATCATAACTTTTCACGGCTCTTTTGTCCATGGTTCTTCATCGGGTTTTCATTAAAGACCCAAACTGATTCTTTAATCGTGAATCGACGATGAAATTAGTCATAGATTTTCATCATAACTCATCTCGAGTCAAAGGTCACGCCATCAGTTTAGTGAATGGGTCATTTTCGATTTCTTAACCGCTACATGTGGAAAACATTTCGACTTTCCCAAATTGGTGGAAGACTCAGCTATAAGCTACTAGGCCTATCATTATTGGATCTCGAAGGTTCTATAAAACGTGGTCTCGACGCTCGATTCGATTTTGTAATTCTCTAGAGGAGAAATCTTAAGAAACTTAAATTCGCATTTAAAATGCACTCAAATTTATGGTATTAGCGTAAGACTTTTCACGTCCTAGCTTTTCTTATTCTTGCCTTATGGGATAGATATCTCACGTGTCGCCACGACGCGACTTTATACCTTTCTCACCTACTTTGTTATAATAAAGTGGTGGTCAATACTTCTTCCGCAATATGCCTCATAAGGCTATACGATCGTTATTCACCACGTACGACATCAACTCACCAAGTGGTACAATACGCCCCACTTACACTTTGATCTAACATTAATGTTCTATCGATGCTTAAACGCTTTGGTTGTCCTTCCCGATTGTCTATCCGTCGTGAGTGGACATCTATGTTAAGGCTCAATCTCTGTCAAACTCCTTTTCTGAGTTAGTTCAAAATCTGTGGGTACTCTCAAGTCTCTATCCGACACGATAGGTTTTGTACTCCCCAAATATACAATTTCCTTTTGTACGAGAGCTAACTTTTCGGTCTACGAGTCATCCGAATAGGCAGACAAAACATAATTGGTGAGTCAATCCACTACTACCCATATAGTAGGCGGCTTTATGTGTAACTCGCTATAAGATTCATGCTACATCATTCCTTTTCATTCGTAGCTCTAGATTGTAACCTCTTATAAGGCCTTTGATACAATGTCTTCACTTGTGGTAAACGAGACACGGTTCGACAATCATGGTTACATCTCAATTCATTCCTTACTATCTAACCTTTCGTAAATCATAACATATCTTAAAGTTTCCTAAGGGCGGTAGGAGAGGGTCATGAACTTCATTCTTGTTTCATCTCTAAGCTTATTATCGCTTGAGATATATATGTATATATAATCCTTCCTTAGACGACTTTAAATTCTTCAACTTTCCTTCCTTATCTTAATTTGCATTCTATTCCCATCTCCATTCTCTTTAGTCATATGTCACCTGGGGGAGAGTACAACTTACGCTCGTCACTAGATGCCCGACTATTTCGTTTCATTTTCTTAAACTTTCCAATGAGTTTTCCTTTTTGTTGGGACATACTATGATTTAGGCAATTTTATAACTCGTATTAGATTCTACATTTACCATCCTCGTGATCATTTATCACACTTATAATCTTTACTAATTCGAGTCTTTCTCATCCTTGATCCACATTTCCTGCTCAAGAATAAATTCAAACTGCAAGTTGAGAAGGATTCTTAACTTATATCATAAGAGTGATGTCTTCAAGACTTGTATTTACACTATTGTCACTATTTCAAGTCATGAGTTGAGAAATTCTATTCAGTGGCCTAATTCATTGTGATCATAAGCTATTATCTTTCACTATTAATACATAGCCTCTCTCATATTACTCCACTAATTTCATTTCTTTGGGGCAAAATCGCTCAGCTCTTTAAAATTGTAAGACATTCTTCAATGTTCTTTATATTCTTCTTCGTCCTTTGAATAGGTAAGAACTTTATCTATAAAGATTAAGATAAAATTTTCTAAGCACGTGTGGAACACTCGACTTTTGAGGTTCATGATCGGCAGATTTTATCTGAATGGCTTAACTCATTATCTCATAGTAGCCATATCTTATTCTGAACATCGTTTTCACTTGACACCATTCTATAAAGGCCATATAATATTTCATCAAATGCCTCAATGAGGACTTTTCATACTTTACTTACGAGGGTCGGTCTATTAAGCATCGATTACACTGGTTCAGTCTCTTACACCCAAAATTTTGACACCTCCACAACATATTCATAAAATTTTCCAAACTACGCTTATTTTACATATTATAATCACAGCTTTCATCATGATCCATTTTCTACATATAAGTCTTATAGGATCCTAGGATTCTATGTCTCGAGTGACCTTCGCGAGTCGCATTCTCCCTCGAAACTTGCCTTCTCTAAGACGCTTTTGTTTCATACTCCGATGATTATTCTCCGAGAGCTGTGGGTCCACTGCCTCGCTTCTTCTTCAATACCGGTTGGTGTTACTTTTATCGAGAGTATGGCCGGGTTGGAACGGTAATCCGCCAGGCGATAAGATCCCGCCCTGCCCTTCTCGCCTCTTTATGTACCATCGACAGTGACGGTGGCATTAAACATTAGGGTGTCATCGTGTAATTCCACGAGACTAGGACAAGTACTTGTAGGTGCTGCTCCATACGTAATGGGTATACGAGCTCGTGACAAATCCGTAAGTTCACTTTGAATTTTTATCATGGAGAAAATATTCTTTCAAATCTTTTGCAAAACCCCTAATCTGGCAAACATGTAAGTCGTTGGATACCATCCTCATTTGTCACTCTATAACTTTAAGCGTCATCTAGAGGTATAAAATTTTCTCCAAATGTCTAAATCCATGCCTAGCTCATAATAAAAGAGCCGACGCTACGTGCGAGTCCCATGCTTGTAGCCCGTGGTTAATCTCTTACCGTTAAACTTCGCTCGCCATTTGTAAACGGATATTTCTAGATGAGTCCGACTTAATTTAAGCAATGGAGGAATTTTAAACAAGAAGGATCTCTTAAAGTATACACTTTAAGACGATATAACTGTAGATACTTACGACAACTCATGACACTCATCTTAATACTCATTTTAGCTCTACACCCTTAGTCGATATCGCCTAAATTTATTCTCGATGGATAGTGGGTACTAATATCCTATCCAGAAACCTTTCATCGAAAAGATTAGGTCCAGTCACGATCACTGAATTAACCATTTTGAAACTTCTTGTTTCTAAAATTATATCTATGTTCCTCATAAATATAGTGATCCAAATCTTGGGTAGAACTTTGCGATTCTAGGCTCGATTCTCCTTGAGCAACTTTTGCATGGCCATAAGCGCCTTAAATGTTCTATCGCTTTATATGTAAAAGCTTAAGCACCTAAATTGAAAAAATCTTATAGTATTCTCGAGAAATTTTCCTCATACCTATCCCGCCTTTGGCTTTGTTTGCTTCTGTCCTGTAAGATAGCTTTGGTACGGTGTTCGCTTATTCAAGTGAATATCTATTTCATATGTCACTCCTTTCCATCGGGACATTCGCTCCCTGCTATGGCCTCGTGCCTCATTCACCTTATACTCTCATTCAGATCTATGCTTTACCAATAGCATTTGTGGAGTCTACATCAACCCCTGATATTGATATTTCGATAATTAAGTTCAGAGAATCGTGTCGTGTCTACTACCATTCATTCCTAATCCAAGATGAATGACTCCATTCCCTTTTCACTTCATCGATTTTAGAATATATTTCATATATCCTTACTTTAACTCTTCTCAAAAATTCTCATTTATCAAGTCATATGTCTCTCAAGCTTATATTATGTCATGCTATCTTATAATCGTATAGCTCCTAGTTCTTTTAGTTTTTTTTCCGACTTTTGTCCCTTTTCGACACGGATTTGAAAGTAATCTTACTATTAATCTCCCACTTCCGGACTAGAACCGTTATCATTGGCTGTATGGGTAGATATTCAGACACCATAACTTAAATTCCAAGCATCTCTTCCATGCCTCGTCAAGATATTTTCTTCACACTGATTTAATACTAGGGCTATCCTCGTTGTTCACACAATCTCAAAGATTATGATTCCTCCATCCCATTATCATTTGTTAACCAAGTTTCAATTACTTGAATCGTTATGCTCAATCATAATCTCATGATCGAGGCGATGGATCTATTTTCCGAGATGCTATCATTTCCTTATATATATATATTCTGAAAGGAATATTTTGTATGCATCTTTATTCTTTTAAACATGTCCAACCTACTAACGAGGTTTCAAGGACAACCAACTATCTTAAGGATAAGTTGTAATCTCTCTATAAAAGAGAGTTCATATCCCACGGATATCATATACTTTTCTTGCTTTTACTTGTATTCAATGCTAAAGAGTATCTTACTCATAACTTGATTATCGTATAATGATGAAGGTATAACTTAATCATATCAATCTTTGTAAAGCCCATCAAGGTCATCACATCCAGTGTATCATAGGAAAAATATCTCATCTCATCGAGATTTTTTCCCGATTTCTTGATGTCTATCATTTTACCGGTCTGAAACATTTGGGTGACTGAATAAGTCAACCTATTTCATATCGATGTTTATCGCTTCACTAATTGCACTTAGGTGATGAGGTAAGTCAACGTCATTATTTGATGTGTTTCTAGTCGGAAGGAATTATCACGACTATTTAAAAAAGGTTGTTTCACAAATCAAAATAACATCTTTTCAAAGATTGAATCGATATGCTTTTATACCGAATTGGGCTCTAGGTCCAGACTGAATTACACTGAGATTTCTTTGTCATATGGGTCACTGCACACAAATATTTTCTCATCACGCTAGGATTTGGGTTCAAAAGGATACTTTATGAATTTTTTTTTTTGTGAAAATTTTCTTAAGTGAGAAACTCTGAATGAATTCTCAATTGGAACTAGGTCATAGAGTTAAACTCAACGAGTAAATTGGGTGATGAATATAATTTTGAAAGCTCATATACCCATAATAGGTCATCAACCAAGGTTCTTATGTACATCGTGGCTCATTGTATTGTCTGAAATCTTACTTTCTTAGTAACATTCTAAGATTCGTGTCATACTATAACGTTCTTACTTTCTATAAATCATAAGCTAGTTTCAACTGATCCTCGTGAATCCGGAGTAGGAATCAGAATTTGGTCCTTCATAATAAAAAAGCATTAGGGCACGAGGAAAACCGACGAAATCGGAGTTCACACGATCGAGAACTAATCAAAACAAAATCACTGCGCAGCAGCAAAATTTCGTCGCACCGAGGTCATAAGATGCCGACGCCAAGTCGCATGCCGTTACCTAGTCAGAGAAATGCCGAGGTCGCATAAGCTACCAAAGTCGATATGTCAAAGTCGGCGTTATAAATTCCAAATCAAAGTCGACAACATGCCGAGGTTAGTAGGTCGCATAACGATAAATCTTTTGCTGATACTCAAGATAGAATGAAGTTCTCAAATCCATCACATTTTGTTCTTGTAATGGAAGAAAGTTCTTACTTCTATGTTCTTTCGAGGATCATGCTTCTTAAAAGTTCACGTTTATGAGCTAGCATGCTCATCATCATAAACAACTTCAAGTTTAGTAAAACTTCAAATATTCATACGTAGCTCATTTGTATCGTATTCGTCAATTTCACGAATTCAACATATCATTTTCGACAAATCGGTCCAATCTCAATCACTTTAAAGCATGAATAATATACTTTGTTCATAATAAGAACCTTATCAATTTCGTGATTTCAAATATTTCATTTCGCATATCATGCGAAACTTTCTCACATTAGTCATCATCTCCTTATATCTTCCTTCTTTTCATAACTTTCTCGAAATCATTTGTCATAACATTCATTCTCAACCTTTCTCATAGCTTTTATTTCGAAAGATCATTTCAATCATCCTTCACTTCAAACTTTTCGATTTCAAACCGAGAAAATCATTTATCTATCATAAATCAAACTTTGTTTCCTTAAATATGCATCCCATACCGCATATTGTGGGAATCTTTGAGTTTCCTAAATATGCATCCATACCGCATATTGGGAATCTCTTTGAAAAAATCATTTCCATCCTTTTCACTTTCAATATTTTCATTTTATTTGAATAAAATCATTTCATAAACATTCATCCGCGGAAATTTTCAAAACTTTGAAAAGAATCATT
This sequence comes from Salvia rosmarinus, assembly GCA_036937905.1. Classification (NCBI taxonomy): domain Eukaryota; kingdom Viridiplantae; phylum Streptophyta; class Magnoliopsida; order Lamiales; family Lamiaceae; genus Salvia; species Salvia rosmarinus. Next base: position 10,814 of record JAODLM010000276.1, read on the forward strand.
TACCTTATTTCTGCGAGCTTGATGTGATGGAGTGTGAGCATTGTCACCGACCTTTAGAAGTCTAATGACTCAATCTAGACTTAATCTTAAAGGAGATTTTGGGTTCAAGAAACCGCCTGATACACTCACACATCCCTCAATCCTAAGTAGGAATTAGAAGGATTGTAACTCTAAACGGTATAATTAAACAGGGAATTCTCCTTAACAAAAGCCGTAATTCATAGACAAGCATGTCCTTGGACTTTAGTACATAACTTAAGTTCTGCATGAAAACATGTGATATGTACATATGACGACTATCAAGGTATAAACTTTTCAAACAATATTCCTATTGTCAACACCGCTCCATCCATCATCTCTCAACCCGCACATTTAAAAACAAACATGCGGTGGTACAATTATCCCAGTGGACTTATGCCAAAAACATTTGATAATTTTAATTACGCTCAATATCGTGAGTAAGTCACATGGGTTTTAATTGAAAAGGCCTCAGGCTTACTAAAATCATTTCGTCAAAAAGTAGTTCGCCAGCATTTTCGTGTATATGGTCCATATCTCATAGTCACACATAATAATAATAAATAATAAACCGAGAGGCCTCCATCTACGACGCCGTGACCGTCAGAATCCCGCATACTTAACACTGCAGAGTCTCAAACCTTCACGCCAACCTTAGCTGCGATTTATCATCCCGACAAGACCCGACATTTAAAAATGGGTGCTACCACAACAAATGATATAATAGTTCCAACTATCTCCACATACCCGGCATAACAGATAGATCTATACAAAACGAAATATTTTGGTAAGCAGAAACATTTGATAACAGTAGAATAAGTAATGTAATAAACTCATTTGGAATAACAATAAAGTCACATTTTAGTGGGTAAGAAAAGGCCCACATTTTGTAGATAAGAAGCCCACCGGACCGTAGATTGTCTAACCGATTTCTTGAAGTCCCTAGCCTATCTATTCCCTCGGAGGTTTTGAGTTGAAACATCCATCGGGTCTTAGAACCCATATTTCTACTTGAGTGTATATCATGGCATGATATACAATCAATTGTTCATGTAGTAGCACCTAGTCAAATATTTCACGTTAAGACGCGCCGTAAAAATATCATATTGCTTTATCCTAAATTGCATCTTATTAATGCTTTAATGTTCCGACATATCATATGAATGCATCAATTAATAGCATGTTAGTCACATAAGGCATGTTTCACATAGGGAGTTTTAACACTTAGTTAAATTTAGCGCTTAATTTTCAGAAACAAAAACAACCCAAGTGTCATACTTTGACTATCTATAACTCTCGTATTAAAATACGTATGACCGCACAAAGACACATTCTGAAACCTCTAAACATGTACAAGTTCTAAGAAGGAAGGCGACCCAAAAGAGTCGTGGTTCTGGAGATATAGGGTCTCAAAGTGGGCAACTGAACTGACTTCTATACTTAGAATATTTTTAATTCCAGATTTAGAGTGTCATACTTTGACGATTCATAACTCTTGATTAAAATACGTATGACCGACAAAGACACATTCTGAAATCTCTAAATATGTACTATAAGTTCTAAGAAGGAAGTCGACCCAAAAGAGTCGTGGTTCTTGAGATATAGGCTCTCAAAGTGGGCAACTCGAACTGACTCTTCTATACTTAGAAAAATTTTCAGGATTTATTTAGCTTAACGACAGGATTTTGAGGCTCGTAACTTTGACTCACAATACCAAAATGACTGAAAGATACCATTTTAGAAACCTTGTAATAAGAACTACATGTTTCATGAAGACCGCTTGGAAGATACTTGATGCATCGAGAAACGTAAGTTCAAAGTTGACTAGTTGGAAAGGACAACATTCAAGTAGGTGACTTTGGGTCAGTGAACAGTATACTTATAAGGCTTGGTTTGGGATCAAACTTTCCAGATCACAACTAGACATGGTAAGGAACATTTCTTATGAAGAAACCAAAGTCAAAATCGGATTACAAACGGCTCGAATATCTCACGCAAAAGTCGTACACGGACAGTCATTTAGCATAGAATTTTACTAAGGCAGTTTGTCCAAAAGCTTACTGTAATACGTCAACTTTAAAAATTCTCCGTGAGTTCATTATAAGGAATCTAGGAATGCAACCAATCATATTGAAAAGCCACTTAAGTCTAGTTTAATCCAGAAAATCCTTACTCAATGATTCAAAATAGATTGGGAGATAAAATATTTTACTACAAGCTATCACTACAGTGACAGTTTTGTGCAGTTCGTTTGAAAATCTGGAATAAATAGTAAACATTTTAGAAAATTTGAAAATTTACATAGATCTTCTAGACATGCTAATTTATGTTTATGCCAATTTTAGAGTTTTACCATTAGCCAAACTCGAAACGAAAGCCACGGACCGTGGGTGATGAACACCAAATTTTACAGATTTGTGCAGTGTTTTGCAAAATAGAATTAAAATAGAAAATCAAGTTGGATTGACTTAAAATTTATAGAGACGTAATAGACATGTTTAATTTCAACATAGTAAAATTTCACATTCATCGGACCACTGTAACTTAGTCAAATAATTTTATGAAGTTACTGTTTTCGTAACATACTTCCAGTTTTCAGTTTTAAGCTTATTCTTTTGTATGCATTTCATATAACCACGAAAATGGTGAATCTATCACCCCAAATCACCACCAAGATCATCAATCTAACCATGCAAGTATGATTTAATCATGTCTAAGAGTCATAGGAGATAGTTATACCTTAGTCACGAATTTGAAGATGAATGAGAGAGATGGAGCTTGAGTCTCTCTTCCATGGTGGAAATGGTGTAGAGAAGAAGAGAGAAAGGAGAGGAGAGGTCTGAAAATTTTGGGAGAGAGGAGAAAATGTATTATGAGTGAAATGAAGTGTATGGGAAGAGTTTCTCCCATGTATCTCTCTCTCTCTTAGGCACACACACACACACAATAGGAATCATGGTTGAGTGTGTAGAGTGTTGAGATTAGGTAGAGCTAGAAAGGCTTTTCATGCATTGGGTGTTAAAGGAGGATATGCCTTGTCCATTCATGATGGCCTAAGGTTTAGGGTCCAAATAGGTAGGATTTATTTTCTTTTGTACATTAATGCAATATATATATCATACATGATCATAGGTATAAAATACAAGTCATAAAATAATTAAATCATACCTTAGCCAATAATTCAAAATTATCAAGCTAAATTGGAAAATAGGATTAAAATATCAATTACACCTATTATTGATAATGTAATTTTCGATCATATATATCATAATATATGATTTAGATAATAATTAATAGCATAGATAAAATTATAGCATATTTGTGCAAGGAAACCCTAATTTGTATAATTAGGGTTTTCAAACCCATTTCATAAATATCGAGTTTAATAACTCAAAATTGATTTTAATATTTAATATTACTGTAATTATATAAATTAATGATAGGAAATTAATGGGATATCCGGATCATTGAACTCATCTCTCAAAACATCTCTAGACGTTAACGTCAAATGATCATAATCGACTCATCTCAAAATGTAAGTTTGAACTTACTTTATAATTAATATTCTAGTAACATAGGAATTAATATGAAAATTAATTTCAATCTTCGCTTTCAAAATTTCACAAAATACGTATGATGTGTAATCGCGTAAAAATATACGCGAATGCTTTACAAACTTCTATTTCTAAATTCACAACTCGTGAATATAAAATAGAATTGTCTTCAGAATACTCAAACCATTATTCGCTCTTCATCGATTGAATCATCTCAATAATTTCTAATTTACGGTTTTAAATACCTGAATTAGCATCTAATTCATATTATAGTTTGCTTTCAATATCCTAAAATATTGAATGGCGTACCATCATTAAATTTTATAATACTAGTTTATGTATTTATGAAAACAATTCATTTTAGTCATTTTGTACAAAGCGGACCTCAATTATCAATTTGAACACTTATTTTTATATATATTTTTAATATTATATGACATATTAACATTTGAAAAATTAAGTCCTCATACCATTAATAAGTTTAGATGAAAACAAGAGTGAAGAAATCAAAATTATAAAAATCTCATGAAGCTAACTACTAAGTTATAGATAACGAAGATTACATAGATCAAGACTTTCATCGATCTTGAGATGTTTGATGTACAAATCTTATAAATCGATAAGTGATTAGTGGAACTAACACCGACGATTTGGCTTCAAGAATATTCATTTTATATTGAGTCATTCCAAAAGGATAATAACTAATTCTTCTCTTTTCTCTTGTGTTTTTCCTTATTTTATGTTTTACATAAACCAATATGGAGTTATTATTCTATGTTAAGTTTTCAACAAGTTAAGTATTTAGAAATTGTATACTAAAACCTAACTCGTAATATAATAAAATAAATTCATCATATGTATCAATTATTAAATTTATGTTATGCTCATACAAATTTTTAGAGAAATTATATTATTTACTTGATATTAGATTTTTGGTGAGTTATTTTATAAATACACTCTATACTCAGTACATGACAATCTAAATAAAAATAAGAATTAATATACATGATAAAAGGTCCCATTATTTAATAAAAACTTATCCTATAAGGTAACTTACAAGGCCGTGTTCAAAACTTTCAATCACACGTCAAAATTTATTATTTCTCATCATTTATAATGACGAATATGAACACACAAGATAATATTATCCGAAAATTAAAAATAAAAAAGGAAAGGTTTCAAATGATCATTGTGATATATGGAGTTGTATGGATAGAAATTCTTAAGCAAAATATATTCCAGCAGATAATAATCATAAATAAATAAGTCATTAAAAAATACCGGATGTAGTAATTGGACTCTTTTAAAACCGCCCAAACATTATATAAGACTCAAATCTTAAAAAGAAAATTGACCCATCATTATAATTGAAGGCCCTTTTATTTTTATTTTATATCATTATTATTTTTATTTTAAATACTAAAGCCCGACATTTTTCCGTAAAATACATTTAGTCATGGAATTAAATTCCTAAGTTTATAATTGACTTCACATAAACACGCAATGCTATTTAATTTTATATAAGCACATAAATTAAATTAATCGGATTTTGTTACAAACATTATTAATTTTATATAGAATCAACTTAATTAATATAAATCTAAAAATTTCAGAAATTCTATGACAAAACCAAGGGTACTGCACTTTCAATCCCATGAAAAAGTTATTATTTCACTAATTTATAATGAAATTAATATAAGGTACAATATAATATTAGAAAATTAAAAAATAAAGAAAAGAGTTTGTTAAACGACATATGTGAGGAGTTACATGGATATGAATTCTCAAGTATTTTTAAGCATGCCCGTAAGAATATAAGCTCTTTCTCAAGACATCATCGAAAGTCACAACGATTCATCATACGGCTTTCAACCAAGAAATCCATACAACCTACACCAAGAACCTTAAAATAACCACAACAAGGATTTTTCGCGGATCAACGGTGGTTATAACAAAATCCATCAAGAATTGTGTCCAAGCAACCGAGGTCGTTAAATTTTGATAGTGTGTCGCTATCTTTATTTATTAATGGAGCTATTATTGAATCCATCAACTCAATGTCGCGATTTTCTTGGGATTCACCCACAATCGCACCACTAATAGCCGAGAAATTAGGATATGAATCATGATATTAAATTTGAAAATCATAATGAGGTGTTTATAATACTCCTTTAGATGTTTTCAAATGTTGGGTTCTTTGAGTTCTTATAACTATTCGTAAAAACTAGATGGTTTGGGCTTCAATTCAATTAAATTCTCTCAATTGAAACCTACGAGATATCAATTAATTTATAAACTCTCAACACACACACACACACACACAATATATATATATATATATATATATATATATATGTATGTGTATATATATGTATGCATTTGTGTGGACTGGCCCCGCTTACTTTGAAAGGAAGAACATTTATATGAAGATCCCTTACATGCTTATTATCATAATACGTAAACAAATCAACATAGCTTGTAGAAAATCTATCAATTTGCTTAATTTAATTATCTATTTGTGCGGCAATGCTTAGAAACAACAACCTACTTAATTATGGCTATGTTAAAAGAGTATCATTTATTTATTATAGTTTAAATCTTAAATTGAACGTACTTACCTTGACAAGTTTTTACATAGTCCAAATATCGCTTTAATTTAAGGTAAATGTCACTTCATGAAAATATCATAAACTTTAGGAAATTTCATCAAACCCCAAACAATTAACTTTGTATCCAAAATATCACGCTACATTTTCCTGAAATACCGTGGGCTCATGACGAGAAGATATCCCACGTCAATTTTGGGAGATGAAAATGGACTCGGATATTTTTGATACAAAGTTAATAGTTTGAGGTTTAGAGGATATTTTGAAAGTTCGAATATTTTGATAAAACGAGTACAAATATTTTTAAGTTTAGGATATTTTGATAAAATAGATATAGTTTGGGGTTTAAAGTGATATTTCCCTTAATTTAATAATCTATTCGAGTGGTAATGGTCTAATAAAACCGACTTAATTATGCGATGTTATAAAATATTATTCATCCGATAAAAATATTAATTATTCATTTTGGGTGAATATAACTTGAAATCTCAAATTATTTGACACTAGCAAAATATTTTGAAAATCCGAACTACGATTTCAGATCAATTGTGCCGCATCCATTTTCGTCAAAAATGCCAGCCGATTGCAAAGGTATTAAATGTAAGTTTAAAATAATTATTAAATAACCATGGCTATCCGCAAGCTACGCCAACTTTTCGATATAAAATTAGGTTTATCCGCAAGCTACGCCACCAAATCAAAAATAAATGGGAGAACAATTGATATAAAATAAAAAATTAGGATATAATGGAAAATATCATAATAGTTTAATGTTTAAAGTGACATTTGCCTTTTATTTTTCATAGTAGTTTCGCTTCAATATCCTAAAATATTGAATGGCGCTACCATCATTAAATTTTATAATACTAGTTTATGTATTTATGAAAACAATTCATTTTAGTCCTTTGTACAAAGCGGACCTCAATTATCAATTTGAACACTTATTTTTATATATATTTTTAATATTATATGACATATTAACATTTGAAAAATTAAGTCATCATACCATTAATAAGTTTAGATGAAAACAAGAGTGAAGAAATCAAATTATAAAAAATCTCATAAGAAGCTAACTACTAAGTTATAGATAACGAAGATTACATAGATCAAGATTTATCGATCTTGAGATGTTTGATGTACAACTTATAAAATCGCGATAAGTGATTAGTGAACTAACACCGACGATTTGGCTTCAAGAATATTCATTTTTATACGAGTCATTCCAAAAGGATAATAACTAATTCTTTCTTTCTCTCTGTGTTTTTTTCCTTATTTTATGTTTTACATAAACCAATATGGAGTTATTATTCTATGTTAAGTTTTTCAACAACTTAAGTATTTAGAAATTGTATAATCAAAAACCAACTCGAATATAATAAAAATAAATTCATCATATGTATCAATTATTAAATTTACAACAACCTACTTAATTATGGCTATGTTAAAAGAGTATCATTTATTTCTTGCGATAGTTTAAATCTTAAATTGAACGGTACTTACCTTGAGAAGTTTTTACATAGTCCAAATATCGCTTTAATTTAAGGGTAAATGTCACTTCATGAAAATATCATAAACTATAGGAAATTTCATCAGAACCCCAAACAATTAACTTTGTATCCAAAATATCACGCCTACATTTTCCTGCTTTGAAATACCGATGTGGCTCATCTGGACGAGATGAAGATATCCCACGTCCAATTTTGGGAGATGAAAAATGGACTCGGGATATTTTTGATACAAAGTTAATAGTTTGAGGTTTAGAGTGATATTTTTGAAAGTTCGGAATATTTTTGATAAAACGAGTACAAATATTTTTTAAGTTTAGGATATTTTTGATAAAATAGATATAGTTTGGGGTTTAAAGTGATATTTACCCTTAATTTAATAATCTATTCGAGTGGTAATGGTCTAATAAAACCGACTTAATTATGCGCATGTTATAAAATATTATTCATCCGATAAAATATTAATTATTCATTTTGGGTGAATATAACTTGAAATCTCAAATTATTTCGACACTAGCAAAAATATTTTTGAAAATCTCAACTACGATTTCGTATCAATTGTGCCGCATCCATTCTTCGCTCAAAACTTGGCATGCCATGCCGGATTGCAAAGGTATTAAATGTAAGTTTAAAATAATTATTAAATAACCATGGCTATCGTGCAAGCTACGCCAACTTTTCGATATCGAAAATTAGGTTTATCCCAAAAGCTACGCCACTTTCCGAAATCAAAAATAAATGGGAGAACAATTGATATAAAATCAAAAATTAGGATATAATGGAAAATATCATAATAGTTTAATGTTTAAAGTGACATTTGCCTTTTATTTTTCATAGTAGTTGTCACATCCCTCAATCCTAAGTAGGAATTGAAGGATCAGAACTCTAAACGTATAATTAAACAGGGAATTCTCCTAACAAAAGCCGTAATTCATATGACAAGCATGTCCTTGGACTTTAGTACATAACTTAAGTTCTTGCAATGAAAACATGTGATATGTACATATGACGATGTACTATCAAGGTATAAACTTTTCAAATGACAATATTCCTATTGCTCAACACCGCCCATCCATCATCCGCTCAACCGCACATTTAAAACAAACATGCAGGCTAAGTACAATTATTGTACCCAGTGGACTTATGCCAAAACATTTGATAATTTTAATTACTGCGCCAATATCGTAGTAAGTCACAAGGTTTTAATTGAAAAGGCTCAGGCTTACTAAAATCATTTCATTCATAAAAGTAGTTTCGCCAAGCATTTTCGTGTATATGGTCCATATCTCATAGTCACAATACATAATAATAATAAATAATAAACGCCGAGAGGAGGCTCCCATCTACGACGCCGTGACCGTCCGTAATCCCAGACAACAAGACAAATACTCTCTGCAAGCATATGTTAACACAACAGATAGTTCCAACCTTCACGCCAATCCTAGCTGGCATTTATCATCCGACAAGACCCGACATTTAAAAGGTTGGGTGCTACCACAACAAATGATATAATAGTTCCAACTATCTCCACAGCCCTACCCGGCATAACAGATAGGATCTATACACAAAACGAAATATTTTTGCGGTGTAATGCAAGAAACATTTGATAACAGCTAGAATAAGTAATCAGAATAAACTCATTTGGAATAACAATAAAGTCACATTTTAGTGGGGTAAGAAAAGGCCCACATTTTGTAGATAAGAAGCCCACCGGACCGTAGATTGTCTAACCGATTGGATTGCGAGTCCTGAGCTTAGCCTATCTATTCCTCGGCTTTGAGGTTTTGGAGTTGAAACATCCATCGGGTCTTAGAACCCATATTTCTACTTGAGTGTATATCATGGCATGATATACAATCAATTGTTCATGTAGTAGCACCTAGTCAAATATTTCACGCTAAGACGTGCTTAGTAAAAATATCATATTGTTGTTTTATCCTAAATTCGTGCATCTTATTAATGCTTTAATGTACCTTATGACATATCATATGAATGCATCAATTAATAGCATGTTAGTCACATAAGGCATGTTTCACATAGGGAGTTTTAACACTTAGTTAAATTTCAAGCGTTTAATTTTCAAAAAAACAGCTTAAAACAACCCAAGTGTCATACTTTGACTATCTATAACTCTCGATTAAAAATACGTATGACCGCACAAAGACACATTCTGAAACCTCTAAACATGTACTGTAAGTTCTAAGAAGGAAGGCGACCCAAAAGAGTCGTGGTTCTGGAGATATAGGGTCTCAAAGTGGGCAACTCGAACTGACTTCTATACTTAGAATATTTTCAGAATTTCCAGATTTAGAGTGTCATACTTTGACGATTCATAACTCTTGATTAAAAATACGTATGACCGACAAAGACACATTCTGGAAATCTCTAAATATGTACTATAAGTTCTAAGAAGGAAGTCGACCCAAAAGAGTCGTGGTTCTGGAGATATAGGCTCTCAAAGTGGGCAACTCGAACTGACTTCTTCTATACTTAGAAAATTTTCAGGATTTCCAGATTTAGCTTAACGACGAGGATTTTGCGAGGCTCGTAACTTTTGACTCACAATACCAAATGACTGAAAGATACCATTTTAGAAACCTTGTAATAAGAACTACATGTTTCATGAAGACCGTACTGGAAGATACTTGATGCATCGAAATACGTAAGTTCAAAGTTGACTAGTTGGAAAGGACAACATTCAAGTAGGTGACTTTGGGTCAGTGAACAGTATACTTATAAGGCTTGGTTTGGGATCAAACTTTCCAGATCACAACTAGACATGGTAAGGAACATTTCTTATGAAGAAACCAAAGTCAAAATCGGATTACAAACGGCTCGAATATCTCACGCAAAAGTCGTACACGGACAGTCATTTAGCATAGAATTTTACTAAGGCAGTTTGTCCAAAAAGCTTACTGTAATACGTCAACTTTAAAAATTCTCCGTGAGTTCATTATAAGGAATCTAGGAATGCAACCAATCATATTGAAAAGCCACTTAAGTCTAGTTTAATCCAGAAAAATCCTTACTCAATGATTCAAAATAGATTGGGAGATAAAAATATTTTACTACAAGCTATCACTACAGTGACAGTTTTGTGCAGTTCGTTTGAAAAATCTGGAATAAATAGTAAACATTTTTAGAAAATTCTGAAAATTTATATAGATCTTCTAGACATGCTAATTTATGTTTATGCCAATTTTTAGAGTTTTACCATTAGCCAAACTCGAAACGAAAGCCACGGACCGTGGGTGATGAACACCGAAATTTTACAGATTTGTGCAGTGTTTTTGCAAAATAGAATTAAAATAGAAAATCAAGTTGGATTGACTTAAAATTTTACAGAGACGTAATAGACATGTTTAATTTCAACATAGTAAAATTTCACATTCATCGGACCACTGTAACTTAGTCAAATAATTTTATGAAGTTACTGTTTTCGTAACATACTTCCAGTTTTCAGTTTTAAGCTTATTCTTTTGTATGCATTTCATATAACCACGAAAATGGTGAATCTATCACCCAAATCACCACCAAGATCATCAATCTAACCATGCAAGTATGATTTAATCATGTCTAAGAGTCATAGGAGATAGTTATACCTTAGTCACGAATTTGAAGATGAATGAGAGAGATGGAGCTTGAGCTCTCTTCCATGGTGGAAATGGTGTAGGAGAAGAAGAGAGGAAAGGAGAGAGAGGTCTGAAAATTTTGGGGAGAGAGGGAGAAATGTATTATGAGTGAAATGAAGTGTATGGGAAGAGTTTCTCCCATGTATCTCTCTCTCTCTTAGGCACACACACACACAATAGGAATCATGGTTGAGTGTGTAGAGTGTGTGATGATTAGGAGTAGGCTAGAAAGGCTTTTCATGCATTGGGTGTTAAAGGAGGTGATAAGCATGCCTTGTCCATTCATGATGGCCTAAGGTTTAGGGGTCCAAATAGGTAGGATTTATTTTCTTTTGTACATTAATGCAATATATATATCATACATGATCATAGGTATAAAATACAAGTCATAAAATAATTAAATCATACCTTAGCCAATAATTCAAAATTATCGAAGCTAAATTGGAAAAATAGGATTAAAATATCAATTACACCTATTATTGATACTCATGTAATTTTCGATCATATATATCATAATATATGATTTAGATAATAATTAATAGCATAGGATAAAATTATAGCACATTTGTGCAAGGAAAACCTAATTTGTATAATTAGGGTTTTCAAACCCATTTCATAAATATCGAGTTTTAATAACTCAAAATTGATTTTAATATTTAATATACTGTAATTATATAAATTAATGATAGGAAATTAATTGGGATAATTTCCGGATCATTGAACTCATCTCTCAAAACATCTCTAGACGTTAACGCTCAAAACGCCTCAAAATGATCATAATCGACTCATCTCAAATGGTCGCAGAAGTTTGAACTTACTTTATAATTAATATTCTAGTAACATAGGAATTAATATGAAAATTAATTTCAATCTTCGCTGTTCGAAAATTTCACAAAATACCGACGTATGATGTGTAATCGGCGTTAAAATATATGTCGATATGCTTTACAAACTTCTATTTCTAAATTCACAATTCTCGTTGAATATAAATAGGAATTGCCTTCAGAAATACTCGAAACCATTATTCGCTATCTTACTGATTGAATCATCTCAGCGAATTTCTAATTTACGGGTTTTTAAATACCGTAATTAGGCATCTAATTCTGCGGGATATTACATCCTACCCCCCTTAAAAGAAATTTCGTCCCGAAATTTGCATACCTCATAAAGTATGGGTATCTTAACGTCATAACATCATAACTTTTCACGTGCTTTCTTTTGTCCATGGTTCCTTCATTGGGTTTTCATTAAAGACCCAAACTTGATTCTTTAATCGTTGAATCGTACGATGAAATTAGTCATAGATTTTCATCATAACTCATCTGAGTCAAAGGTCACGTCATCATGTTGGTTTACGTGAATTGGGTCATTTTCGTATTTCCTTAACTGTGACATGTGGAAAACATTTCGTACTTTCCCAAATTTGGTGGAAGTACCGAGCTATAGGCTACTAGGCCTATCATTATTAGGATCTCGAAAGGTTCTATAAAACGTGGTCTCGACGTTCTTGTATCTGATTTTGTAATTTCTCTAGATGGAGAAATCTTAAGAAACTTAAATTCCGCATTTAAAAATGCAACTCAAATTTATGCGTATTAGCGTAAGACTTTTGTCTGTCCTTAGCTTTTCTTATTCTTTGCCTTATGGGATAGATATCTCACTCGTGTCGCCTACGACGTCAGGACTTTATACCTTTTCTCACCTACTTTGTTATAATAAAGTGGTGGTCAATACTTCTTTCCGCAATATGCCTCATAAGGCTATATCGATCGTTATTCGACACCACGGTCGTGACATCAACTCACCAAGTGGTACAATACGCCCCACTTACACTTTGATCTAACATTAATGTTCTATCGTATGCTTAAACGTTTGGGTTGTCCTTCCTGATTGTCTATCTGTCTGTGAGTGGACATCTATGTTAAGGCTCAATCTCGTGTCAAACTCCTTTTGTGAGTTAGTTCAAAATCTAGGGTACTCTTGAAGTCTCTATCCGATACGATAGGTTTTGTACTCCCGAAAATATACAATTTCCTTTTGTACGATGTAGCTAACTTTTCGGTCTACGAGTCATCCGAATAGGCGAGACAAAACATAATTGGTGAGTCAATCCACTACTACCCATATAGTAGTGCGGCTTTATGCCTTTGGCGTAACTCGCATAAGATTCATTGCTACATCATTCCTTTTCATTCGTAGCTCTAGAGATTGTAACCTCTTATAAGGCCTTTGATACAATGTCTTCACTTGTTGGTAACCGAGACACGGTTCGACAATCATGGTTACATCTCAATTCATTCCTTACTATCTAACCTTTCTCGTAAATCATAACATATCTTAAAGTTTCCTAAGTGGGCGGTAGGAGAAGGGTCATGAACTTCATTCTTGGTTTCATCTCTAAGCTTATTATTGCTTGGAGATATATATGTATATATAATCCTTCCTTAGACGACTCCTTAAAATTCTTCAGCCTTTCCTTCCTTATCTTAATTTGCATTCTATTCCCATCTCCATTCTCTCTTTTTAGTCATATGTCACCTTGGGTGTGAGAGTACAACTTACGTTCGTCACTAGATGCCCGACTATTTCTGTTCTCATTTTCTTAAACTTTCCAATGAGTTTTCCTTTTTTTGTTGGGACATACTATGATTTAGGCTGAATTTTATAACTCAGGTATTAGATTCTACATTTACCATCCTCAGGTGATCATTTATCACACTTATAATCTTTTACTAATTCGAGCCATCTTTCTCATCCTGTATCCACATTTCCTTGCTCGAAGAATAAATTCAAACTTTCGCAAGTTGAGAAGGATTCTTAACTTATTGTCATAAGAGTGATGTCTTCAAGACTTTGGTATTTACACTATTGTCACTATTTCAAGTCATGAGTTGAGAAATTCTATTCATGTGGCCTAATTCATTGTGATCATAAGCTATTATCTTTCTCATATTAATACATAGCCTCTCTGTTATTACTCCACGTAATTTCATTCCTTTTTGGGGGCAAAATCTGCCCGGCTCTTAAAATTCGTAAGACAGTCCTTCAATGTTCTTTATATTCTTCTTCGTCCTTTGAATAGGTAAGAACTTTATCTATAAAGATTAAGATAAAATTTTCTAAGTACGTGTGGAACACTCGACTTTTGAGGTTCATGATCAAGGCTGGTGCATTTGTCAGTCTGAATGGCTTAACTATTATCTCATAGTAGCCATATCTTATTCGGAACGATTCGTTTTCGTACTTCGGACACCATTCTATAAAGGCCATATAATATTTCATCAAAATGCCTCAGCGAGGACTTTTCATACTTTACTTACGAGGGTCGGTCTATTAAGCAGACTGATTACACGGTGTCTAGTTCTGTTTACACCCAAAATTTTGACACCTCCACAACATATTCATAAAATTTTCCAAACTACGTTTATTTTACATATTATAATCACACCGTTTTCATCATGATCCATTTTCTACATATAAGTCTTATAGGATCCTAGGATTCTATGTCTCTGAGTGACCTTCGTCGGAGTCGTACTCCTCCCTTGGAAACTTGCCCTTTCTCTAAGTACGTTTTTGTTTCATACTCCCGAGGATTATTCTCCTCCAGAGCTGTGGGTCCACTGCTCCGCTTTCTTCTTCAATACCGAAGTTGGTGTTACTTTTATCAGAGAGTATGGCTGGGTTGGTAGCGGTAATTCTCCTAATCCGCGAGGGCGATAAGATCCTGTCCTTTTGCCCTTCTCGTCTCTTACTGGTACCATTGACGGCACAGGACGTGGGGTGGCATTTGAAACATTAGGTACGAACATTCTATCATGCCGTGCGGTGTAACTTGCGAGGACTAGGACAAGTACTTGTAGGTGCTGCTCCATACGTATTATGGGTATACCGAGCTCGTTGACAAATCCTGTAAGTCCTTGACCTTTGAATTTTATCATGGAGAAAATATTCTTTCAAACTTCTTTTGCAAAACCCTCGCTAATCTGGCAAACGATGTAAGTCGTTGGATACCATCCTCATTTGTCACTCTATAACTTTAAGCGTCCATCTAGAGGTATAAAATTTTCTCCAAATCTGTTCTAAATCCATGCCTAGCTCATAATAAAAGAGCCGATGCGCTCGTGTAGTCCCATGCTTGTAGGCCTGTGGTTAATCTCTTACCGTTAAACTTCCGCTTTACGCCATTTGTAAACGGATATTTCTAGATGAGTCCGACTTAATTTAAGCAATGGAGGAATTTTAAACAAGAAGGATCTCTTACAAGTATACACTTTAAGACGATATAACACAGTAGACTACTTATGACACAACTCATGACACTCATCTTAATACTCATTTTACGCTCTACACCCTTAGTCGTATATCGCTCTAAATTTATTCGCATATGCGGATAGTGGGTACCAATATCCTATCGCGTAAAACCTTTCATCGAAAAGATTAGGTCCAGGTCACTGATCACGTGAATGACAACCATTTTCGAAACTTCTTGTTTCTAAAATTATATCTATGTTCCTCATAAATATAGTGATCCAAATCATTGGGTAGAACTTTAGGCGATTCTAGGCTCGATTCTACGCTTGAGCAACTCTTGCGATGGCCATGATTTCGATGCGCTTACCCTAAATTGGGTTCTATCGCTTCTTTGCGTACTTGCGCGATGTCAAAAAGCGAAGCACCTAAATTGAACAAAATCTTATAGGTATTCTGAGGAAATTTTCCTCATACCTATCCTGCCTTTTGGGCTTTGTTTGTTCTGTTTCCGGTGCGAAGTATAGGCTTTGGTCTACGGTGTTCCCGTTTATTCAAGTGAATATCTATTTCATATGTCAACGTCCTTTCCATTGGGACATTCTGCTCCTTGCTATGGCCTTCGTGCCTCATTCACCTTATACTTCTCGGGTATTCAGATCGTTATGCTTTTACCAATAGCATTTGTGGTTAGGTCTACATCAACCTATCCGTTGATATTGATATTTCGATAATTAAGTCTTCACCGTAGAGATCGTGTGTCTCTAGCACTACCATTCATTCCTAATCCAAGATGAATGACTCCATTCCCTTTTCACTTCATCGATTTTAGGAATATATTTCTCATATATCCTTACTTTAACTCTTCTCAAGGGAAATTCTCATTTATCAAGTCATATGTCTCAAGCTTATATTATGTCATGGCTATCTTATAATCGTATAGCTCATAGTTTCTTTAGTTTTTTTTTTTTTCCGACTTTTGTCCCTTTTCTTGGACACGGTATTTGAAAGTAATCTTACTTTGTTATAATTCGGTTCCACTTCCGGACTAGAACCGTTATCATTGTCGTATGGCTTGGTAGGGTCGTATATTCAGACACCATAACTTAAATTCCAAGCATCTCTCTTCCATGTCTTGGCTTTGAAGATATTTTCTTCACACTTGATTTACATACTAGGGCTATCCTCGTTGTTCACACAATCTCAAAGATTATGATTCCTCCATCCCATTATCATTTGTTTAACCAAGTTTCAATTACTTGGAATCGGTTATGCTCAATCATAATCTCATTGACTGAGGTATAAGGCGATGGATCTATTTTCTGAGATGCTATCATTTCCTTATATATATATATTCCTGGAAAGGAATATTTTGTATGCATCTTTATTCTTTTAAACATGTCCAACCTACTAACGAGGTTTCAAGGACAACCAACTATCTTAAGGATAAGTTGTAATCTCTCTTGTTATAAAAAGAGGAGTTCATATCCCACGGATATCATATACTTTTCTTGCTTTTACTCTTGCATTCAATGCTAAAGAGTATCTTACTCATAACTTGATTATCGTAATGATCGTATGAAGGTATAACTTAACTATTATCAATCTTTGTAAAGCCCATCAAGGGTCATCACATCCATGTGTATCATAGGAAAAATATCTCATCTCATCGAGATTTTCCTTACATCCTGATTTCTTGATGTCTATCATTTTACTGGTCTGAAACATTTGGGTGACTGGAATAAGTCAACCTATTTCATATCTGATGTTTATCGCTTCACTAATTCGTACTTAGGTGATGAGGTAAGTCAACGTTCGTCATACTTGATGGTTTCTAGAGTCGGGAAGGAATTATCACGACTATTTACAAAAGGTACTGTTTCACAAATCAAAATAACATCTTTTCAAAGATTGAATCGATATGCTTTTTATACCGAATAAGTGGGGCTCTAGGGTCCGAAGACCAGAATGACGACTACTGAGATTTCTTTGGTCATATGGGTTGGCCAGACCCGTCACAAATATTTTCTCAGTCACGCTAGGATTTGGGTTCAAAAGGATACTTTATGAATTTTTTTTTTTTTGGTTGAAAATTTTCTTCAGAAGAAGTGAGAAACTCGAATGAATTCTCAATTGGAACTAGGTCATAGAGTTAAACTCAACGACAGAAATTGGGTGATGAATATAATTTTTGAAAGCTCATATACCCATAATAGGTCATCAACCAAGGTTCTTATGTACATCGTGGCTCTACTTGTATTGCTGGAAATCTTACTTTCTTAGTAACATTCTAAGATTCGTGTCATACTATAACGTTCTTACTTTCTATAAATCATAGAGCTAGTTTCAACTGATCCTCGTGAATCCTGGAGTAGGAATCAGGAATTTGGTCCTTCATAAGAAATGAAGTACAGTACATTAGGGGCACGTAGGCGAAAACCGTACGTAAATCGGAGTTCACACGATCGAGAACTAATCAAAACAAAATCACTGCGCAGTGCAGCAAAAATTTATGCGCGCTCGCACCGAGGTCATAAGCGATGCCGACGCCAAGGTCGTGCATGCCGTTACCGATGCCGCGGTAGTACAGAGAAATGCCGACGTCGAGGTCGCATAAGCTACCAAAGTCGATATGTCAAAGTCGACGTTATAAATTCCCGAAATCAAAGTCGACAGTCGCACATGCCGAGGTTGAAGTCGAGGTCGCACAATTTCGTATAAATCTTTTGCTTTTCGATACTCAAGATAGAATGAAGTTCTCAAATCCATCGTTACTCTTGTTCTTGTAATGGAAGAAAGTTCTTACTTCTATGTTCTTTCGTAAAAGGGATCATGCTTCTTAAAAAGTCTACGTTCTATTGAGCTAGCATGCTCATCATCATAAACAACTTTGAAGTTTGAAGTAAAACTTCAAATATTCATACGTAGCTCATTTGTACGCATGTACTTCGTCGAATTTCACGAATTCAACATATCATTTTTGACAAATCAGTGTCCAATCTCAATCACTTTAAAGCATGAATAACATAACTTTGTTCATAATAATGAACCCTTATTGAATTTCAGGATTTCAAATATTTCATCTTTGGCATATCATGCCGAAACTTTCTCACATTATTGTCATCATCTCCCTTATATCTTCCTTCTTTTCATAACTTTCTCGACAAATCATTTGTCATAACATTCATTCTCAACCTTTCTCATAGCTTTCATTTCTTTTGAAAGATCATTTCAATCATCCTTCACTTCAAACTTTTCGATTTCAAACCGAGAAAATCATTTATCTATCATAAATCAAACTTTAAGTTTCCTTAAATATGCGGTCCCATACCGCATATTGTGGGAATCTTTGAGCTTTCTTAAATATGCATCCCATACATGCATATTGTGGGAATCTCTTTGAAAAAATCATTTCCATCCTTTTCACTTTCAATATTTTCATTTTATTTGAATAAAAATCATTTCATAAACATTCATCTGGCCAGGGAAATTTTCAAAACTTTGGAAAAAGAATCATTTACCTTATTTCGGTTGAGCTTGATGTGATGGAGTGTTGAGCATTGTCAGCTGACCTTTAGAAGTCTAATGACTCAATCTAGACTTAATCTTAAAGGAGATTTTGGGTTCAAGAGCGAACCGCTCTGATACCACTCTGTCACATCCCCTCAATCCTAAGTAGGAATTAGAAGGGATTGTAACTCTAAACGGGTATAATTAAACAGGGGAATTCTCCTTAACAAAAGCCGTAATTCATATGACAAGCATGTCCTTGGACTTTAGTACATAACTTAAGTTCTTGCAGCGGAAAACATGTGATATGTACATATGACGATGTACTATCAAGGTATAAACTTTTCAGCGACAATATTCCTATTGCTCAACACTGCTCCATCCATCATCTGCTCAACCTGCACATTTAAAAACAAACATGCAGGGCTAAGTACAATTATTGTACCCAGTGGACTTATGCCAAAAACATTTGATAATTTTAATTACGCTGCCAATATCAGAGTAAGTCACAAGGGTTTTAATTGAAAAGGCCTTGTGCTTACTAAAATCATTTCAGTTCGCAAAAGTAGCTTGGCCAAGCATTTTCTTGGTGTGTATGGTCCATATCTCATAGTCACAATACATAATAATAATAAATAATAAACGTCGAGAGGGAGGCCTCCCATCTACGACGCCGTGACCGTAATCCCGTCAACAGACGATCGCTCTCTGCAAGCATATGTTAACACAGCGTATAGTTCCAACCTTCACGCCAATCCTAGCCAGGCATTTATCATCCGGCACAGGACCCGACATTTAAAAGGTTGGGTGCTACCACAACAAATGATATAATAGTTCCAACCATCTCCACAGCCCTACCCGGGCATAACAGATAGGATCCATACACAAAACGAAATATTTTTGGCAGG
The DNA here is from genome assembly GCA_036937905.1 of Salvia rosmarinus. Lineage (NCBI taxonomy): Eukaryota > Viridiplantae > Streptophyta > Magnoliopsida > Lamiales > Lamiaceae > Salvia > Salvia rosmarinus. The sequence continues at coordinate 30,795 of JAODLM010000276.1, forward strand.
TAATGCAGTAAAACATTTGATAACAGTTGTAGAATAAGTACTGTAAATAAACTCATTTGGAATAACAATAAAGTCACATTTTAGTGGGGTAAGAAAAGGCCCACATTTTGAAGATAAGAAGCCCACCTGGACTGTAGATTGTCTAACCGATTTCTTGGATTGCGAGTCCCAAACTTAAATTTATCTATTCCTGGCTTTGAGGTTTTGGAGTTGAAACATCCATCGGGTCTTAGAACCCATATTTCTACTTGAGTGTATATCATGGCATGATATACAATCAATTGTTCATGTAGTAGCACCTAGTCAAATATTTCACGTTAAGACGTCTTGGTAAAAATATCATATTGTTGTTTTATCCTAAATTGTGCATCTTATTAATGCTTTAATGTACCTTATGACATATCATATGAATGCATCAATTAATAGCATGTTAGTCACATAAGGCATGTTTCACATAGGGAGTTTTAACACTTAGTTAAATTTCAAGCGTTTAATTTTCAGCAAAACAGCTTAAAACAACCCAAGTGTCATACTTTGACTATCTATAACTCTCGATTAAAATACGTATGACCGCACAAAGACACATTCTGAAACCTCTAAACATGTACTGTAAGTTCTAAGAAGGAAGGCGACCCAAAAGAGTCGTGGTTCTGGAGATATAGGGTCTCAAAGTGGGCAACTCGAACTGACTTCTATACTTAGAATATTTTTCAGAATTTCCAGATTTAGAGTGTCATACTTTGACGATTCATAACTCTTGATTAAAATACGTATGACCGCACAAAGACACATTCTGAAATCTCTAAATATGTACTATAAGTTCTAAGAAGGAAGTCGACCCAAAAGAGTCGTGGTTCTGGAGATATAGGCTCTCAAAGTGGGCAACTCAACTGACTTCTTCTATACTTAGAAAAATTTTCAGGATTTCCAGATTTAGCTTAACGACGAGGGATTTTGCGAGGCTCGTAACTTTGACTCACAATACCAAAATGACTGAAAGATACCATTTTAGAAACCTTGTAATAAGAACTACATGTTTCATGAAGACCGTACTGGAAGATACTTGATGCATCGAGAAATACGTAAGTTCAAAGTTGACTAGTTGGAAAGGACAACATTCAAGTAGGTGACTTTGGGTCAGTGAACAGTATACTTATAAGGCTTGGTTTGGGATCAAACTTTCCAGATCACAACTAGACATGGTAAGGAACATTTCTTATGAAGAAACCAAAGTCAAAATCGGATTACAAACGGCTCGAATATCTCACGCAAAAGTCGTACACGGACAGTCATTTAGCATAGAATTTTACTAAGGCAGTTTGTCCAAAAGCTTACTGTAATACGTCAACTTTAAAAATTCTCCGTGAGTTCATTATAAGGAATCTAGGAATGCAACCAATCATATTGAAAAGCCACTTAAGTCTAGTTTAATCCAGAAAATCCTTACTCAATGATTCAAAATAGATTGGGAGATAAAATATTTTACTACAAGCTATCACTACAGTGACAGTTTTGTGCAGTTCGTTTGAAAATCTGGAATAAATAGTAAACATTTTAGAAAATTCTGAAAATTTACATAGATCTTCTAGACATGCTAATTTATGTTTATGCCAATTTTAGAGTTTTACCATTAGCCAAACTCGAAACGAAAGCCACGGACCGTGGGTGATGAACACCGAAATTTTACAGATTTGTGCAGTGTTTTTGCAAAATAGAATTAAAATAGAAAATCAAGTTGGATTGACTTAAAATTTTACAGAGACGTAATAGACATGTTTAATTTCAACATAGTAAAATTTCACATTCATCGGACCACTGTAACTTAGTCAAATAATTTTATGAAGTTACTGTTTTCGTAACATACTTCCAGTTTTCAGTTTTAAGCTTATTCTTTTGTATGCATTTCATATAACCACGAAAATGGTGAATCTATCACCCCAAATCACCACCAAGATCATCAATCTAACCATGCAAGTATGATTTAATCATGTCTAAGAGTCATAGGAGATAGTTATACCTTAGTCACGAATTTGAAGATGAATGAGAGAGATGGAGCTTGAGCTCTCTCTTCCATGGTGGAAATGGTGTAGGAGAAGAAGAGAGAAAGGAGAGGAGAGGTCTGAAAATTTTGGGGAGAGAGGAGAAAATGTATTATGAGTGAAATGAAGTGTATGGGAAGAGTTTCTCCCATGTATCTCTCTCTCTCTCTTAGGCACACACACACACACATAGGAATCATGGTTGAGTGTGTAGAGTGTGGTGATGATTAGGTAGGCTAGAAAGGCTTTTCATGCATTGGGTGTTAAAGGAGGTGATAAGCATGCCTTGTCCATTCATGATGGCCTAAGGTTTAGGGTCCAAATAGGTAGGATTTATTTTCTTTTGTACATTAATGCAATATATATATCATACATGATCATAGGTATAAAATACAAGTCATAAAATAATTAAATCATACCTTAGCCAATAATTCAAAATTATCGAAGCTAAATTGGAAAATAGGATTAAAATATCAATTACACCTATTATTGATACTCATGTAATTTTCGATCATATATATCATAATATATGATTTAGATAATAATTAATAGCATAGGATAAAATTATAGCACATTTTGTGCAAGGAAAACCTAATTTGTATAATTAGGGTTTTCAAACCCATTTCATAAATATCGAGTTTTAATAACTCAAAAATTGATTTTAATATTTAATATTACTGTAATTATATAAATTAATGATAGGAAATTAATTGGGATAATTTCCGGATCATTGAACTCATCTCTCAAAACATCTCTAGACGTTAACGTTCAAAACGTCTCAAAATGATCATAATCGACTCATCTCAAAATGGTCGCAGTAAGTTTGAACTTACTTTATAATTAATATTCTAGTAACATAGGAATTAATATGAAAATTAATTCCAATCTTCGCTGCTCCGAAAATTTCACAAAATACTGACGTATGATGTGTAATCGGCGTTAAAAATATACTGTCGATATGCTTTACAAACTTCTATTTCTAAATTCACAATTCTCAGTGAATATAAAATAGAATTGTTCCTTCAGAATACTCGAAACCATTATTCGCTATCTTCTTGATTGAATCATCTCGTAATTTCTAATTTACGGGTTTTAAATACCGTAATTAGCATCTAATTCAGGATATTACAGTGAGTTTCGTTTCAATATCCTAAAATATTGAATGGCAGTTACCATCATTAAATTTTATAATACTAGTTTATGTATTTATGAAAACAATTCATTTTTAGTCATTTTGTACAAAGCGGACCTCAATTATCAATTTGAACACTTATTTTTTATATATATTTTTTAATATTATATGACATATTAACATTTGAAAAATTAAGTCCTCATACCATTAATAAGTTTAGATGAAAACAAGAGTGAAGAAATCAAAATTATAAAAAAATCTCATAAGAAGCTAACTACTAAGTTATAGATAACGGAAGATTACATAGATCAGTACTTTACTCTGATCTTGGAGATGTTTGATGTACAAATCTCTATAAAATCAGCATAAGTGATTAGTGGAACTAACACAGGACGATTTGGCTTCAAGAATATTCATTTTATCTTGAGTCATTCCAAAAGGATAATAACTAATTCTTTCTCTTTTCTCTTGTGTTTCTTTTCCTTATTTTATGTTTTACATAAACCAATATGGAGTTATTATTCTATGTTAAGTTTTCAACAAGTTAAGTATTTAGAAATTGTATCTTGAAAACCTAACTCGTAATATAATAAAATAAATTCATCATATGTATCAATTATTAAATTTATGTTATGCTCATACAAATTTTTAGAGAAATTATATTATTTACTTGATATTAGATTTTTGGTTGAGTTATTTTATAAATACACTCTATCTTGAGTACATGACAATCTAAATAAAATAAGAATTAATATACATGATAAAAGGTCCCATTATTTAATAAAAACTTATCCTATAAGGTACAACTTACAAGGCCCGTGTTCAAAACTTTCAATCACACGTCAAAATTTATTATTTCTCATCATTTATAATGACTGAATATGAACACACAAGATAATATTATCTGAAAATTAAAAATAAAAAAGGAAAGGTTTCAAATGATCATTGTGATATATGGAGTTGTATGGATAGAAATTCTTAAGCAAAATATATTACGTGTGCATAATAATCATAAATAAATAAGTCATTAAAAAATACCGGATGTAGTAATTGGACTCTTTTAAAACCCCAAACATTATATAAGACCCAAATCTTAAAAAGAAAAATTGACCCATCATTATAATTGAAGGCCCTTTTTATTTTTATTTTATATCATTATTATTTTTATTTTAAATACTAAAGCCCGACATTTCTCTTTCGTAAAATACATTTAGTCATGGAATTAAATTCCTAAGTTTATAATTGACTTCACATAAACACGCAATGCTATTTAATTTTATATGTAAGCACATAAATTAAATTAATCGGATTTTGTTACAAACATTATTAATTTTATATGCGAGAATCAACTTAATTAATATAAATCTAAAAATTCCCAGAAATTCTATTGACAAAACCAAGGGTACTGCACTTTCAATCCCATGAAAAAGTTATTATTTCACTAATTTATAATGAAATTAACATGAAGGTACAATATAATATTAGAAAATTAAAATAAAGAAAAGAAAAGGTTTGTTAAACGATTATTGTGATGGAGTTACATGGATATGAATTCTCAAGTATTTTTAAGCATGCCCGAGAAGAATATAAGCTCTTTCCTCAATGACATCATCGAAAGTGCCACAACGATTCATTACTACGGCTTTCTCAACCAAGAATCCATACAACCTACACCAAGAACCTTAAAATAACCACAACAAGGATTTTTCGCGGGATCAACGGCGGGTTATAACAAAATCCATCAAGAATTGTGTCCAAGCAACCGAGGTCATTAAATTTTGATAGCGGTGTCGCTATCTTTATTTATTAATGGAGCTATTATTGAATCCATCAACTCAATGTCGCGATTTTCTTGGGATTCACCCACAATTGCACCACTAATAGCCGAGAGAATTAGGATATGAATCATGATATTAAATTTGAAAATCATAATGAGGTGTTTATAATACTCCTTTAGATGTTTTCTTAAATGTTGGGTTCTTTGAGTTCTTATAACTATTCGTAAAAACTAGATGGTTTGTGCGTTTCAATTGATTAAATTCTCTCAATTGAAACCTACGAGATATCAATTAATTTATAAACTCTCAAACACACACACACACACACACATATATATATATATATATATATATATATATATATATATATATATATATATGTATGCATTTGTGTGGATGTGTGCCCCGCTTACTTTGAATGAGGAAATCGACATTTATATGAAGATCCCTTACATGCTTATTACATAATCGTAAACAAATCAACATAGCTTGTAGAAAATCTATCAATTTGCTTAATTTAATTATCTATTTGTGCGGCAATGCTTAGAAACAACAACCTACTTAATTATGGCTATGTTAAAAGAGTATCATTTATTTCTTGCGATAGTTTAAATCTTAAATTGAGCGGTACTTACCTTGACAAGTTTTTACATAGTCCAAATATCGGTTTAATTTAAGGGTAAATGTCACTTCATGAAAATATCATAAACTTTAGGAAATTTCACTTTGTAAACCCCAAACAATTAACTTTGTATCCAAAATATCACGCCTACATTTTCCCTTTGAAATACCGATGTGGCTCATCTGGACGAGATGAAGATATCCCACGTCCAATTTTGGGAGATGAAAATGGACTCGGGATATTTTGATACAAAGTTAATAGTTTGAGGTTTAGAGTGATATTTTGAAAGTTCGAATATTTTGATAAAACGAGTACAAATATTTTTAAGTTTAGGATATTTTGATAAAATAGATATAGTTTGGGGTTTAAAGTGATATTTACCCTTAATTTAATAATCTATTCAGTGGTAATGGTCTAATAAAACCGACTTAATTATGCGCATGTTATAAAATATTATTCATCCGATAAAAATATTAATTATTCATTTTGGGTGAATATAACTTGAAATCTCAAATTATTTTGACACTAGCAAAAATATTTTGAAAATCTGAACTACGATTTCGTATCAATTGTGCGCATCCATTCTTCGTTCGAAAACTTGGCATGCCATGCCGGATTGCAAAGGTATTAAATGTAAGTTTAAAATAATTATTAAATAACCATGGCTATCCGGCAAGCTACGCCAACTTTTCGATATCGAAAAATTAGGTTTATCCGGCAAGCTACGCCAGCTTTACGAAATCAAAAAATAAATGGGAGAACAATTGATATAAAATAAAAAAATTAGGATATAATGGAAAATATCATAATAGTTTAATGTTTAAAGTGACATTTGCCTTTTATTTTTCATAGTAGTTTCGTTTCAATATCCTAAAATATTGAATGGCAGTTACCATCATTAAATTTTATAATACTAGTTTATGTATTTATGAAAACAATTCATTTTTAGTCCTTTTGTACAAAGCGGACCTCAATTATCAATTTGAACACTTATTTTTATATATATTTTTAATATTATATGACATATTAACATTTGAAAAATTAAGTCATCATACCATTAATAAGTTTAGATGAAAACAAGAGTGAAGAAATCGAAATTATAAAAAATCTCATAAGAAGCTAACTACTAAGTTATAGATAACGGAAGATTACATAGATCAAGATTTCTCGATCTTGGAGATGTTTGATGTACAAATCTCTATAAAATCAGCATAAGTGATTAGTGGAACTAACACCGGACGATTTGGCTTCAAGAATATTCATTTTATCTTGAGTCATTCCAAAAGGATAATAACTAATTCTTTCTCTTTTCTCTTGTGTTTCTTTTCCTTATTTTATGTTTTACATAAACCAATATGGAGTTATTATTCTATGTTAAGTTTTTCAACAACTTAAGTATTTAGAAATTGTATCTTGAAAACCTAACTCAGTATATAATAAAAATAAATTCATCATATGTATCAATTATTAAATTTATGTTATGCTCATACAAATTTTTAGAGAAATTATATTATTTACTTCGATATTAGATTTTTGGTTGAGTTATTTTATAAATACACTCTATACTGAGTACATGACAATCTAAATAAAAATAAGAATTAATATACATGATAAAAGGTCCCATTATTTAATAAAAAACTTATCCTATAAGGTACAACTTACAAGGCCCGTGTTCAAAACTTTCAATCACACGTCAAAATTTATTATTTCTCATCATTTATAATGACTGTAACATGAACACACAAGATAATATTATCTGAAAATTAAAAATAAAAAAAAGGAAAGGTTTCAAATGATCATTGTGATACATGGAGTTGTATGGATAGAAATTCTTAAGCAAAATATATTACAAAGCGCATAATAATCATAAATAAATAAGTCATTAAAAAATACCGGATGTAGTAATTGGACTCTTTTAAAACCGCCCAAACATTATATAAGACTTAAATCTTAAAAGAAAAATTGACCCATCATTATAATTGAAGGCCCTTTTTATTTTATTTTTATATCATTATTATTTTTATTTTAAATACTAAAGCCCGACATTTCTCTTTCCGTAAAATACATTTAGTCATGTGGAATTAAATTCCTAAGTTTATAATTGACTTCACATAAACACGCAATGCTATTTAATTTTATATGTAAGCACATAAATTAAATTAATCGGATTTTGTTACAAACATTATTAATTTTATATGCGAGAATCAACTTAATTAATATAAATCTAAAAATTCCCCATAAATTCTATTGACAAAACCAAGGTACTTGCACTTTCAATCCCATGAAAAGTTATTATTTCACTAATTTATAATGAAATTAACATGAAGGTACAATATAATATTAGAAAATTAAAAATAAAGAAAAGAAAAGGTTTGTTAAACGATTATTGTGATGGAGTTACATGGATATGAATTCTCAAGTATTTTTAAGCATGCTGCGAGAAGAATATAAGCTCTTTCCACAATGACATCATCGAAAGTGCCACAACGATTCATTACTACGGCTTTCTCAACCAAGAAATCCATACAACCTACACCAGAACCTTAAAATAACCACAACAAGGATTTTCGCAGGATCAACGGGGGTTATAACAAAATCCATCAAGAATTGTGTCCAAGCAACGTAGGTCGTTAAATTTTGATAGCGGTGTCGCTATCTTTATTTATTAATGGAGCTATTATTGAATCCATCAACTCAATGTCGCGATTTTCTTGGGATTCACCCACAATTGCACCACTAATAGCCGGAGAAATTAGGATATGAATCATGATATTAAATTTGAAAATCATAATGAGGTGTTTATAATACTCCTTTAGATGTTTTCTTAAATGTTGGGTTCTTTGAGTTCTTATAACTATTCGAAAAAACTAGATGGTTTGGTGCGTTTCAATTCAATTAAATTCTCTCAATTGAAACCTACGAGATATCAATTAATTTATAAACTCTCACAACACACACACACACACACACACACATATATATATATATATGTGTGTATATATATATATATGCATTTGTGTGGATGTGCCCCGCTACTTTGAATGAGAATCGACATTTATATGAAGATCCCTTACATGCTTATTACATAATACGTAAACAAATCAACATAGCTTGTAGAAAATCTATCAAATTGCTTAATTTAATTATCTATTTGTGCGTGAATGCTTAGAAACAACAACCTACTTAATTATGGCTATGTTAAAAGAGTATCATTTATTTCTTGCGATAGTTTAAATCTTAAATTGAGCGGTACTTACCTTGTGAAGTTTTTACATAGTCCAAATATCAGTTTAATTTAAGGTAAATGTCACTTCATGAAAAATATCATAAACTTTAGGAAATTTCATCTGTAAACCCCAAACAATTAACTTTGTATCCAAAATATCACGCTACATTTTCTGCTTTCGAAATACCGATGTGGCTCATCTGACGAGATGAAGATATCCCACGTCCAATTTTGGGAGATGAAAAATGGACTCGGGATATTTTGATACAAAGTTAATAGTTTGAGGTTTAGAGTGATATTTTGAAAGTTCAAATATTTTGATAAAAGCAGTACAAATATTTTTAAGTTTAGGATATTTTGATAAATAGATATAGTTTGGGGTTTAAAGTGATATTTACCCTTAATTTAATAATCTATTCGAGTGGTAATGGTCTAATAAAAGCCACTTAATTATGCGCATGTTATAAAATATTATTCATCCGATAAAAATATTAATTATTCATTTTGGGTGAATATAACTTGAAATCTCAAATTATTTTGACACTAGCAAAAATATTTTTGAAAATCCTGAACTACGATTTCGTATCAATTGTGCGCATCCATTCTTCGTTCGAAAACTTGGCATGCCATGCCGGATTGCAAAGGTATTAAATGTAAGTTTAAAATGATTATTAAATAACCATGGCTATCCGCAGCTACGCCAACTTTTCGATATCGAAAAATTAGGTTTATCCGGCAAGCTACGCCAGCTTTCCGAAATCAAAAAATAAATGGGAGAACATGTAATATTCCAAAGAAACGAATATACGATTACGGTGTTCTGAGCCCGTAATTAGGGTTTTGCTGTGTATTAACTTTTACGACATCGAATCTTGTGACTTCGATACAATATCGTTATAACGAATTCCTTTTCATAATTCAATAAGGATTGTGAATTAAAGGATTGAAATATTACGAAATGATTCGTCAATATTTTTAAACGTCAAGCGCGTATCGAACGTCAGCTTTTCATGAAAATTTCTGAGCAGTGAAGCTTGGAATTAATGTCCATCTTAATTCCTTTATTAAATGGAATATATTTATTTAGTAAGTATGAACTTACTGCGACCATTTTGAGATGAGTCGATTTCGAACGTTTTGAGACGTTTTGAACGTTAACGTCTAGAGACGTTTTGAAAAATGAGTTTAATGCTCGGGAAATTATAATAATTAATTTCCTATTATTATTTTATATAATTACTGTATTAATGATTATTAAAATCGATAATTGAGTTATTAAACTCGATATTTCTTATTTACCATTTCGAAAACCCTAATCTAATAAATAAGGGTTTTATCACATGAAATGATACCATTAAATTATCCTATGGTATCTAAACTTTATAATATGATATATATGAATAATATTAAGCATTAAATCAGATTTCCAGCCATGAAAATCGAAGGATTCAGTTTTTATAAAATTTAAATTCAAGCTTTCGAAATTAGGGTTTTTAATTCATGAAATGTGTAATAATTATATCCTATGCTATTATTTAATATCTAAATCATATATTATGGTATATATGTGTATATTTGGGACGAAAATTACATGAGTATCAATAATAGGTGTAATTTATATTTTTAATCCTATTTTTCTAATTTTCGATCGATAATTCCAAATTTATACATAAGTGATGTTTTAATTATTTTATTGGCTTGTATTATATATCTATGAACTATACTATGATTAATACATATATTAGGTGTAGAGATGAAATAAAATCAGCCCCTAAACCCCTCCTATGTGTCGCCCATAATTACCCCAACAAGCATGGGAGCCTTTTTAATTTGGACCAATGCATGGCCTAGCTTTTGCTCTAGCCAAATGATCATCTCTCACTCCCCAATGTGCTGCAGATTTTGTGCCAATTCTTGGCCAAAATCGAGAGAGAGAGAGAGATAGGTATAGGTGAGACTCTTCCCATTCAAGCCATACACTCTTTACACATTTTCAAACACTCAAACACTCCCTCAAACACTCCATTCTCTCCTATTTTCTGAAAAAAAATCGAGAGCCATCCTCCCATTATTTTTCAGATTTTCTTCTCTTCTTCTTCTCCATTTCTCTTCCAAACCTTGATACTATATTGTTCCTTGTGATTCAACACCATTCCTCAAGGTAAATATGGATCATAGCTTCGATTTTATCCTCCCATATGCTGAAAATTTCAAACTGTTTATATATATTTATAGGGTTCAAAGTTATATATATATGTGCACACATGTGTTTAAATGTTCTTGAGCATGAGCTATGGATATGTCATGTTCTTGTTGATTTTATTTTCAAAATATGAACATATATGTTGAAATGAACATAGGTTATCATATATGACATGTTTGTAAGGATTTAGCATGAATATGAAATAATCGAACCATAGTATGTATTGAAATAATTTTCGAAAATAGTTAAAAATGATATGGTAGTGACCGAGCATGTTTTAATTATTTTAAGAATGGATTATTTGTTCTATATCATGTTTAGAGTTTATATATATGATTTAGAAAATTTTTGAAAACCCTAGGCTATTTTTCTTGAAAATGCCGTGAGCTATATATGTATGTACCTTGGTGTATAATTTTTATTTCAAGCATATAATGACATATTAATGCTTTAGAACCTTGATTATATGTTCTATGATTTAATTAGAATTTTTGAAAATCATATACTTTATTTTACAAAATTACCGTGAGCAATTTAATTTCATAGGTTGGTGTATGATTTTATTTTTGAACATGCAATGGTGTATTAATGCTTTAGTATATTGTTTATACATTGTGTGAAATTATTAGAATTTTTGAAAATCATTTACCTAATGGAATCAAATAAACCGAGAGCAATGAGCTCATATGGTGATGATTTAATTGGTTTTTGATAAATATTATGATGTTATATTGCTTTACTATAGTGTATAAACATAGTATATAATTGTTGGAATTTTGAAAATCAAATACCATTTTAAATCGAAAAAGCCGAGAGCTTGCAAAGCTCATATGGTGATGATTTAAATTATTTTGGTTGATGTTATAATGTTACAATGTTATAATATAATGTTTAATGATGTTGGAATTTATTTAGAATTTTTAGAAATTGTTTACTATTTATTTGGTAATTATCCTATAATTACCGTGTGAAATATTGTTATATATATAGAAATAAATAGTTATGATGAACTATGGGTTATGAGAATATTATATACTGATGTTGGGATGTTATAATAGGTATATACCAATTTTGGGAATTTTTAGATGATTATTCCCTATTTATTGGAATTTACCGTGAATATTTATATATGTATACATATAAATAAATAGAAAACAGTGTTATATGAATTTCATAAATTCATATTCTGGACCATAGTGTATAATAATACACTATATTAATTTAGAAAATTTTTCAAAGATCATTTAGTATTTTTAATCTAATTATCGAAATTATCGATAATTAATAAGGATTTTAAAATCCTTTTTAAAACAGTTTATTTATGAAAATTTACTAAAATGATATTCTGGACAGTTTTCAAATGTTACAAAATTTTATAAACATAGATTGCTATGTTTGAGACGAACGTTCATTTTGTAACGTTTTAAAAACCATAATACGCTTTTAATTATAAAAAGAATTATTAAAAATGCGAAAATAACTATAAGTCCTTGATTTACAAGATAAATCGAGGAATAGGACTTTACGTTTTCAAATCGATTAAATTCGATTTATAAAGCAAAATAGTAAGAAATTACTATTTAAAAGTCAAAATCATTGACTTTGTTGACCAATGTTGACTTCGTTGACTTTTCAAAATCAAACGTACGATTAAACGGTTGTAAATACGTCAGTACGCGTAAGATATACTAATTGAGTATAATACCTCATTAGTAAGAAAGGATTTCATAAATGAAATCCATATATCGAAAAACGTACTTATACGTTGAACGTATCTCGAGGAACGAGAAAAGTCAATCGTATACGTATTAGAGACGTATTGAATTCACTAAGGAATTCAGTCTCACATCGATATGAAATATCAAAGTTATCTTAAGTTTTCGAAAGTCTCGATAGACTTGAGCGACGTACTAAAGCCTCGCTTTTTCATAAAGGTGTGGGCCTTGAAAGCGACGATCGGATTTTGACGTGAACGATCGAACTAGTACTTTTACAACAAACCGTAGTCCAGGTGGGCTTCTTATCTTTAAAATGTGGGCCTTCTCTTACCCCACTAAAACGTGACTTTACTGCTATTTCAAATGAGTTTATTTACAGCACTTATCCTACAATTGTTATTCAAATGTTTTACTGCATTACCTGCCAAAAATGTTTCGTTTTGTGTATGGATCCTATCTGTTATGCCCGGGTAGGGCTGTGGAGATGGTTGGAACTATTATATCAATTGTTGTGGTAGCACCCAACCTTTTAATGTCGGGTCTGTCTTGGGATGATAAATGCACGCTAGGATTGGCGTGAAGGTTGGAACTATCTGTTGTGTTAACATATGCATGCAGAGAGTATTGTGTGTCTTTGTCGGGATTACGGCGATTCTGGCGTCGTAGATGGGAGGCCTCCTCTCGACGTTTATTTATTTATTTATTATTATGTATTGTGACTATGAGATACGGACCATACACACCAAGAAAATGCTGGCGGCTATGTTCTGACGAAAATGATTTGGTAAGCCAAGGCATTTTAACTAAAACCACGCGACTTACTCGATATTGGCGTAATCCAAATTCTATCAAAATATTTTCGGCATAAGTCCACTAAGTGCAATTCCTTGTACTTAGCCACGCATGTCTGTTTTTAAATGTGCGTTGAGCTCGATGGTGATGATGGGGGATGTGTTGAGGAGTCTAGTGTCCTTGACCGATTTACTTGAATGTTTGGGTTTTACCTTGAATGCATATCGTCATATATGTATTCACACACTTTCCGCTGCTATACTCTGAACTCCTTTATTTATGTTTTATGTTGTGAATTATCAAGGCCCATCGGATCAGGCCAAGTTTTGGGGTCCGATGGCTAAACCTTTTCAAAAACATTATAACCTCACCTTATATTCTCGCTCAAGCATGTTAGCTTATTCTTATGCATTTTATTTTACCGTGTAATCCCTAAAATACTACTCCTAGTATTAGTCGCCTCCGGTTCGGGTTGGTCCGGATTGGGGTCGTGATGATGTATGGTATCGAGGCGCTTTTGCTCTTTGAAAACCCAAGACCTTTTATTCTAAGTCTAGATCGAGTCATTGGACTTCTAGAAACCCACTTGACTCTCTCAACACTCCATCACATCGAGCTCAACCGAAAAAGGTAACTGCATTTCTTTCTCAAACTCATGAAATGGAAAATTTCTGCATGATGAGCAAGTTAGAGGAACTTTTGAGAAATTTTATTATTTTGAAAATTTTTGAAGTCGAGAAAGAAATTTTTCCAAAATTTTTGAATTGAACCAATACAATTACTCAGGTATTGAGATGGAAGTGTATGGTAGTATCGAGTTGAATGATCAACATGAAACGAACGAATTCATTTTAAAATGTATATGGATTGATCATGACTGTCTTTTGAAATCATACTTCCAAATTTGCAAATAAAACTTTACTCTCCGACTTTCAAAATCTTATTTATGATGAATGATATGTTATCATGAAACGAACTTAGACTCTAAGGAGCATGCTCACGTATCGTGAAAGAGCGTAGAATCACGAACTTCTTTTCCTTATGCGAACAAAAGAACGATAGGAAGAATGAAAGTAATGATACCGCGAGCACGGACGATGGAAGGCGGCGAGGGCGACCCCAACCTCTAAGTCGAATGACGTCGGCACTCCATCATCACTTCGACACAAGTGACCAGCAACACGAATCACGACATGGACGTCACTTACGGCTTCAGGATGTGCAGCCTCGACTTAAGAACCGAAGATGATAGACGTACGTCGACATACACCTTGAGTGATATTTTGCACAATCGCGCAAATTTCCTGCACTGCGCAGTAGATTTGTTTTAGCTAGATCTCCTCGTTAGGACTCCGATTTACGCATGGTTTGCACCTACGTACTCCTAACGCACTGATCTTCATTTGTTATGAAGAACAGAATCCTAATTCTGTCCCCAGAATACGATAGAGTCTGTTGAACTCTAGCTTAAGTGTTTGATATAAGACAAGGATCTCGTGGCGTATATTGAGATATCATTAGCTATATGTATGTGTTTGGGTAAGACTAAGAAGGTAAGTTGTGATATATATTGTACATTATGATGATACCTACCTTATAGAATTGTTAGTTCTAGCCTAGTTGCTTCTCGTTATGCTATCCTTTCATTTTAAGATGGCGATAGTTGGCTTACGTTAGTTTTCTTTTCTTTTACCGTGGCAGATGGAGGAGATGCGCTATATCGCTAGGAGGAGGGTAGGACCTCATGCCCCACCCGAGGAGTTGATGCGCACCTATAGGGAAAGTTGGATGTGTGCCGGGGAAGACCTAGGTGAGTTTCTGGCGTACTACCTTCGGTTGTGGAGGAGCGCCCGAGCCTATGGCGCAACCGACTACGATGGCATCAAGAGACTCCTAGCTATACTCCCTTGTACCTGGGATGGTTATGCCCGAGAGGTATCGGGAGACTACATCTATCGCATTCCCCGAGGTTATGATTTGATTGGGGATCTGCCTAGGTTCGTGAGTCACCTGACTTACGTGTACAGTATCTATGGAGCCGCACCGATGGGACCCTATCTCCCTCCACGGGAGTACACTTGGCGTGATGAGTCGCCAGAGTGGCTGTACCTTGAGGTTCCGAGACAGGTTGATCCAGTGATACCCCTGTACCGAGTGGACGAGGGTAGGATGTACGAGGTGGATAGAGCAGCACGCCCTAGAGCCTTGGGAGAGCCCGTGTTGCCACCGGCAGTTTTTGGACACCCAGTACGTCCGCCACTACCGCCTCTACCACCTGCATCCGATCCACCACCACCCGAAGACGAAGAGCCCTTCCGCCGAACAGCGCGGATGAGAGTATTAGATACCTTCCCTGGATATGACCCGACCCGAGTATGCTACAGTCCGATCCGCCACAACTACGACTTATACGGTAGCGGATAACTTTGGACCCTGCGCGACATACCGATGATGGAAACCACAGTGCGGGACCATCCAGTGCGACCTCGTGAGGACGATTCGGATGAGGAAGACGACTCCGAAGAGGAGGAAGACCCTGAGGAAGACGCGGAGTAGGAAGGAAACTCGTGGAGACCTTAGGCGATGTTTTAATTAGAATCTGTTTTGTTATGACTAGCATGTGTGCTAGCTTTTTCCTTTATTTCAATACCATGGTTCTAAGACTTGGATTTTTTTTTGGCCATGTGGGCCCGAAACCTTGTTATTTCAATTTTCTATGATTCTCTATGTTAGACACCGTGTTTTTGACAAACCTTGGTTATCTATCCACATATATTTTGACCCAAGTGGGGCCTATTTATTGACAATTGTCTATGCTATGGATGAATTGTTTTACTCTTATATCGCTTTAAGGAGAAGCTATGAAAACCTTATTTTGTTAAGTTGTAAGCGTTTAATAATTAACGATGGTATGTTTTATATAGCAGAATGCCTCCGAGAAGAAACCCAGAAAGAGAACCCAGAGGTCGAGGAAGACCTAGAGGAAGGGGTAGAATCCCCGAACAAGAACCAGAAGATAATCCCCAACCACAGCCTCCACCTCAACCCGATCGCAGGATCGAAGAACTATTCTTGAGGCAAAACCCTCCTGTTTTTAACGGAAAAGGGAGCCCGGAAGAAGCCGAACAATGGGTTAGGGCCATTGAACGGATTTTCACTTTCCTAAGGTGCACGGCACAGGAAAGGATGTCGTGTGTTACCTTCCAGCTCATCGGACCAGCTGACTTCTGGTGGGAGGCCAGGAAGAAGACCTTTACAGCTGAACAACTAGAAGAGTTCTCGTGGGAGGATTTCAAGAGAGAGCTGTACGAAAAATATATCCCCAAAAGTTATAGGGGGAAAAAGAGGCAGGAATTTTTCCTGCTAAAACAAGAAAGATTATCCGTAACCGACTACGATCGCACTTTCTGCGAGATGTCGAGATATGCGCCAGATCTGGTAGACACCGACCTGAAAATGTCGGAAAAGTTCGGTCGTACGAGAATGGAGATACGCATGTCTCTTGCCAGCCATGGAGACCTATCTTACACCGAAGCTCTAGCACGAGCTTTGGATATTGAAGCAGCTATGAGCGAGAATAAGACAGTGTCGTCTCAGGCACACGGAAATTCGGATAAGGGAAAAGGGAACTGGGAGCCCAACCGCGGGAATAACAACCGCGGAAACTATGGAGAAGCAAGTCACAAGCGCCCGTGGCAAGGAAACCCGGCGCAGCAGGGACAAAGCTGGAAGAGAGCAGCTCATGCTCCACCGGCAAGGGGACCACAGGACCAGTCAAGGGCACCTCAATGCCCTAGATGCCATAGAGCACACAGGGGTGTGTGCACGGCAAACGTGGTTAGCTGTTACAAATGCGGGGTGAACGGGCATTACGCCAATAATTGCCCGATGTCACGTTCGGATGGAAGGCCGAACCAACCGGCAATGCTCACCATTGAGGGCTATCTGACTTGACCCCAACCACCGCAGCGGCCCAAATTTCAACCCCAAAGAACTCCGGTGGCAAACACCCCACCTCAACAACAACAACTCCGGCGCAAATAATGGCAGCCGCCACAACAACAAATCCCAAGCAAAGCGATGGCGGCGACCACCGCCACCACAACAAAGAGGGCGATACCACCGCCCACGCCAACGGCCAGCGGCAAGAACAAGCCAGCAAAGAACCGCCAAATCAACAAGGACCAGCGCCCGTCGGCCTCGGCCGCTCTCGGGCGAGCCTACGCCACAGACAGGGAGGCGAGCAAGCAGAACCAAGGAAACTTGGCAGGTATGGGAGTTCTTCTCAACCTACCTATTATAGTACTGTTCGATACGGGTGCTTCGCATTCCTTCATTGCAAAATCATGCGTAGAAATGCTGAACCTTAGGTCTGAAAGGTCAAGCCAGGATATGAGAATCTCATCGCCTATAGGAGGAATTATGACCGTTACACATTTCTGCTCGAACCTAGAGTTGACATTAGGATCACTTGAGGTTCTGGCTAACGAACTAAACATAATACCCATGGACGATGTAGACATAATCCTAGGAATGGACTGGTTAGCTAGGAATCATTCCACGATTCTCTGTAAGGAAAGGAAAATTTCGTTTCACTTTCCTGGACAAGAAGCTACGCATTTCCATGGGATCAGCATGGGAAGAAGAGTGCCAATAGTGTCAGCACTACAAGCTAGGAGGATGATGAACCAGAAGGGATGCCATGCATTCCTTGTTTATTTAAATGATGAAGATAAACCCGAAGCACGGGTAGAAGACATTGAAGTTGTCCGAGAATTTCCGGACGTGTTTCCCGAAAATCTGCCAGGACTACCTCCTAACAGACAACTAGAGTTTACCATCGACTTGGAGCCAGGATCAGCCCCAGTGTCGAAGGCGCCCTATAGGATGGCCCCAAAGGAGCTAGAAGAGCTGAAAATCCAAATCCAAGAGCTTCTGGATCTGGGATTCATTAGACCGAGTGTTTCACCTTGGGGAGCACCTGTTTTGTTTGTTAAGAAGAAGGATGGTTCTTTGAGGATGTGCATCGATTATAGAGAACTAAATAAGATGACACTAAAGAACAAATACCCTTTACCCAGAATTGATGACCTGTTTGATCAATTGCGAGGAGCGGGTGTATTCTCGAAGATTGATCTTAAGTCAGGATACCACCAACTGAAAATACGGCCTGAAGATGTACCGAAGACTGCATTCCGAACCAGATATGGCCACTATGAATTCATAGTTATGCCATTCGGATTAACCAATGCACCAGCCGTGTTCATGGACCTCATGAACAGAGTATTTCATCCATTTTTGGATAAGTTTGTTTTGGTCTTCATAGATGACATCCTTATTTATTCAAAGAATGAAGAGGATCATAAGGAACATCTGCGAACGGTTTTGCAAACCTTGAGAAATGAAAGACTCTTTGCTAAGTTTAGCAAATGCGAGTTTTGGCTGAAGGAAGTTATGTTCCTTGGACACATTGTGTCTGCTGAAGGTATAAAAGTAGATCCAGCCAAAGTAGAGGCCGTGCAAGAATGGAAATCACCTAAAACACAGCACGAAATTAGAAGCTTCCTAGGATTAGCTGGCTACTATAGGAGATTCATCGAAGGATTCTCCAAGATTGCAAGGCCAATAACCCAGCTACTCCGGAAGGGAATCAAGTTCAATTGGACAGACGAGTGCGAGATGAGTTTCCAAATACTCAAAGAGAAATTGACCAGTGCACCAGTTCTAGCAGTCCCAGAAGCAGACAAGGGGTATGTGGTCTATACCGACGCATCTAAGACTGGACTGGGTTGTGTTTTGATGCAAGAAGGAAAAGTGATAGCTTACGCATCTCGACAACTCAGACCCCACGAGCTGAACTACCCAACCCACGATTTGGAATTAGCAGCTGTAGTTCATGCCCTAAAAATTTGGAGACACCATCTCTATGGTGTGAGATGTGAGATCTTCACGGATCATAAAAGTTTGAAGTATTTCTTCGAACAAAGAGATCTGAACATGAGACAAAGAAGATGGCTAGAATTAGTAAAGGATTACGACTGTGGTATTAACTATCACCCGGGCAAGGCGAATGTAGTAGCTGACGCCTTGAGTCGTAAGAGCCATACCAAGTTAGGATGTCTCTTTGTACAAGAGGAAAAACTCGTTGAAGAGTTTGGCAGGATGAAGATTGAACTAGTTGAACCACCCAGAACAATCGTGAGCTGTATCGCTACACTCACACTGACCTCTGATCTCAGAAAAAGAATTGTCGAGAGACAAAGGATTGAGGAAAAGTTGGAAAAGATCCGAGAAAGACTAAGGTCTGAAGGATTCAAGAGTTTTCAAGAGGCACCGGATAACGCCTTATTGTTTGAAGGTAGGATATGCGTTCCTGACGACGCAGAGCTCCAGAACGAAATCATGAGTGAGGCTCACGATACACCCTACACCGCCCACCCAGGTAGTACTAAGATGTACCAGGACCTGAAGGAAAATTTTTGGTGGGAAGGCATGAAACGAGACATAGCTTCCTTCGTAGAACGCTGTCTTGTTTGCCAACAAGTGAAGGCTTTACACCAACGACCCTATGGGAAGTTACAACCGTTGGAAATCCCCGAATGGAAGTGGGACGATATAACGATGGATTTCGTTACAAGCTTACCCAAATCAAGAAAAGGGAACACAGCCATATGGGTAATTGTGGATAGGCTTACCAAAAGTGCTCACTTTTTACCTATTCAAAGCACTTATGGATCTGATAAGTTGGCCCAGCTGTATGTTAAGGAAATTATACGACTACATGGAGTGCCAAAATCGATTACCTCTGATCGAGACTCCAAGTTCACATCCAGATTTTGGATTAGTTTGCAGAGAGAACTGGGTACAAGATTAAACTTCAGTACAGCATTCCACCCACAAACCGACGGACAATCGGAGAGAACGATCCAAACGCTAGAAGATATGCTTAGAACTGTAATTTTGGATCGCGGTACAAAATGGGAAGATATTTTACCGCTGATTGAATTTGCTTACAACAACAGTTATCAAGCGACGATCGGCATGGCCCCATACGAAGCCTTGTATGGCAAAAAGTGTAGATCACCACTTTATTGGGATGAAGTCGGTGAGAGAAAAGTCATAGGGCCCGATGCGGTGGGTGAAATGATCGAAATCGTTCGACAAATTAGGATGAGGATAAAAGAGTCTCAGGACAGACAGAAATCTTACGCTGATACGCGTAGATCTGAGCTACAGTTTGAGGATGGAGACAAAGTATTTCTTAAAGTCTCTCCATCAAAAGGGATTGTCAGGTTTGGCCTGAAAGGAAAGCTTAGACCCCGTTACATAGGACCTTATGAGATCCTAGAAAGGATAGGTCCAGTAGCTTATAGGTTGGCTCTTCCGCCAAACCTAGGAAATGTCCATAATGTTTTTCACGTCTCACAATTACGAAAATACGTTCACGACCCAAGGCACGTGATTCATCAAGACGACGTGATCCTCGAGCCAGACATGAGCTATAAGGAAGAACCCGCAGCCATACTGGACCACAAAGTTCAACAACTACGGAGCAAGTCGATTCCGTTAGTAAAAGTACTGTGGAGACACCACAGACGAAGAAGCCGTGGGAGCTTGAAGAAGCAATGAGGAAAAATACCCCGATTTATTTTTCTAAGAGGTATACAAATTTCGGGACGAAATTTTTCGTAAGGGGGGTGGAATGTAATATTCCAAAGAAACGAATATACGATTACGGTATTCTGAGCCCGTAATTAGGGTTTTGCTGTGTATTAACTTTTACGACATCGAATCTTGTGACTTCGATACAATATCGTTATAACGAATTCCTTTTCATAATTCAATAAGGATTGTGAATTAAAGGATTGAAATATTACGAAATGATTCGTCAATATTTTTAAACGTCAGCAGCGTGTCGAACGCCGACTTTTCATGAAAATTTCGGCGGTGAAGCTTGGAATTAATGTCCATCTTAATTCCTTTATTAAATGGAATATATTTATTTAGTAAGTATGAACTTCTCATGACCATTTTGAGATGAGTCGATTTGAGCGTTTGAGACGTTTTGACGTTAACGTCTAGAGACGTTTTGAAAAATGAGTTTAATGCTCGGGAAATTATAATAATTAATTTCCTATTATTATTTTATATAATTACTGTATTAATGATTATTAAAATCGATAATTGAGTTATTAAACTCGATATTTCTTATTTACAATTTCGAAAACCCTAATCTTATAAATAAGGGTTTTATCACATGAAATGATACCATTAAATTATCCTATGGTATCTAAACTTTATAATATGATATATATGAATAATATTAAGCATTAAATCAGATTTCCAGCCATAAAAATCGAAGGATTCAGTTTTTATAAAATTTAAATTCAAGCTTTCGAAATTAGGGTTTTTAATTCATGAAATGTGTAATAATTATATCCTATGCTATTATTTAATATCTAAATCATATATTATGGTATATATGTGTATATTTGGGACGAAAATTACATGAGTATCAATAATAGGTGTAATTTATATTTTTAATCCTATTTTTCTAATTTTCGATCGATAATTCCAAATTTATACATGTTGATGTTTTAATTATTTTATTGGCTTGTATTATATATCTATGAACTATACTATGATTAATACATATATTAGGTGTAGAGATGAAATAAAATCAGCCCTAAACCCTCCTATGTGTCGCCCATAATTACCCCAACAAGCATGGGAGCCTTTTTAATTTGGACCAATGCATGGCCTAGCTTTTGCTCTAGCCAAATGATCATCTCTCACTCCCCAATGTGCTGCAGATTTTGTGCCAATTCTTGGCCAAAATCGAGAGAGAGAGAGAGATAGGTATAGGTGAGACTCTTCCCATTCAAGCCATACACTCTTTACACATTTTCAAACACTCAAACACTCCCTCAAACACTCCATTCTCTCCTATTTTCTGAAAAAAAATCGAGAGCCATCCTCCCATTATTTTTCAGATTTTCTTCTCTTCTTCTTCTCCATTTCTCTTCCAAACCTTGATACTATATTGTTCCTTGTGATTCAACACCATTCCTCAAGGTAAATATGGATCATAGCTTCGATTTTTATCCTCCCATATGCTGAAAATTTCGAAACTGTTTATATATATTTATAGGGTTCGAAAGTTATATATATATGTGCACACATGTGTTTAAATGTTCTTGAGCATGAGCTATGGATATGTCTATGTTCTTGTTGATTTTTATTTTCAAAATATGAACATATATGTTGAAATGAACATAGGTTATCATATATGACATGTTTGTAAGGATTTAGCATGAATATGAAATAATCGAACCATAGTATGTATTGAAATAATTTTCGAAAATAGTTAAAAATGATATGGTAGTGACCGAGCATGTTTTAATTATTTTAAGAATGGATTATTTGTTCTATATCATGTTTAGAGTTTATATATATGATTTAGAAAATTTTTGAAAACCCTAGGCTATTTTTCTTGAAAATGCCGTGAGCTATATATGTATGTACCTTGGTGTATAATTTTTATTTCAAGCATATAATGACATATTAATGCTTTAGAACCTTGATTATATGTTCTATGATTTAATTAGAATTTTTGAAAATCATATACTTTATTTTACAAAATTACCGTGAGCAATTTAATTTCATAGGTTGGTGTATGATTTTATTTTTGAACATGCAATGGTGTATTAATGCTTTAGTATATTGTTTATACATTGTGTGAAATTATTAGAATTTTGAAAATCATTTACCTAATGGAATCAAATAAACCGAGAGCAATGAGCTCATATGGTGATGATTTAATTGGTTTTGATAAATATTATGATGTTATATTGCTTTACTATAGTGTATAAACATAGTATATAATTGTTGGAATTTTGAAAACCAAATACTAATTAATTCGAAAAAACCGAGAGCTTGCAAAGCTCATATGGTGACGATTTAAATTATTTTGGTTGATGTTATGATGTTACAATGTTATAATATAATGTTTAATGATGTTGGAATTTATTTAGAATTTTTAGAAATTGTTTACTATTTATTTGGTAATTATCCTATAATTACCGTGTGAAATATTGTTATATATATAGAAATAAATAGTTATGATGAACTATGGGTTATGAGAATATTATATACTGATGTTGGGATGTTATAATAGGTATATACCAATTTTGGGAATTTTTAGATGATTATTCCTATTTATTGGAATTACCGTGAATATTTATATATGTATATATATAAATAAATAGAAAACAGTGTTATATGAATTTCATAAATTCATATTCTGGACCATAGTGTATAATAATACACTATATTAATTTAGAAAATTTTCAAAAGATCATTTAGTATTTTTAATCTAATTATCGAAATTATCGATAATTAATAAGGATTTTAAAATCCTTTTTAAAACAGTTTATTTATGAAAATTTACTAAAATGATATTCTGGACAGTTTTCAAATGTTACAAAATTTTATAAACATAGATTGCTATGTTTGAGACGAACGTTCATTTTGTAACGTTTTAAAAACCATAATACGCTTTTAATTATAAAAAGAATTATTAAAAATGCGAAAATAATTATAAGTCCTTGATTTACAAGATAAATCGAGGAATAGGACTTTACGTTTTCAAATCGATTAAATTCGATTTATAAAGCAAAATAGTAAGAAATTACTATTTAAAAGTCAAAATCATTGACTTTGTTGACCAATGTTGACTTCGTTGACTTTTCAAAATCAAACGTACGATTAAACGGTTGTAAATACGTCAGTACGCGTAAGATATACTAATTGAGTATAATACCTCATTAGTAAGAAAGGATTTCATAAATGAAATCCATATATCGAAAAACGTACTTATACGTTGAACGTATCTCGAGGAACGAGAAAAGTCAATCGTATACGTATTAGAGACGTATTGAATTCACTAAGGAATTCAGTCTCACATCGATATGAAATATCAAAGTTATCTTAAGTTTTCGAAAGTCTCGATAGACTTGAGCGACGTACTAAAGCCTCGCTTTTTCGTAAAGGTGTGGACGCAAACGCAACGACGGATTTTGACGTACGATCGAACCTAGGACTTTTACTACGAACCATAGTCCAAAGTGGGCTTCTTATCTTTAAAATGTGGGCCTTCTCTTACCCCACTAAAACGTGACTTTACTACTATTTCAAATGAGTTTATTTACAGCACTTATCCTACAATTGTTATTCAAATGTTTTACTGCATTACCTGCCAAAAATGTTTCGTTTTGTGTATGGATCCTATCTGTTATGCCGGGTAGAAATGTGGAGATAGTTGGAACTATTATATCAATTGTTGTGGTAGCACCCAACCTTTTAAATGTCGGGTCTGTGCGGATGATAAATGCACAGCTAGGATTGGCGTGAAGGTTGGAACTATACGCTGTGTTAACATATGCATGCAGAGAGTGACTGTGTGCTGTACGGGATTACGGCCGGTTACGGCGTCGTAGATGGGAGGCCTCCCTCTCGACGTTTATTTATTTATTTATTATTATGTATTGTGACTATGAGATACGGACCATACACACCAAGAAAATGCTCGGCGAGCTATGTTTACTGACCGAAAATGATTTGGTAAGCACAAGGCATTTTAACTAAAACCCTTGTGACTTACTCGATATTGGCAGCGTAATCCAAATTCTATCAAAATATTTTCGGCATAAGTCCACTAAGTGCAATTCCTTGTACTTAGCCCTGCATGTTTGTTTTTAAATGTGCAGGTTGAGCTCTGATGGTGATGATGGGGGATGTGTTGAGGAGTCTAGTGTCCTTGACCGATTTACTTGAATGTTTGGGTTTTACCTTGAATGCATATCGTCATATATGTATTCACACACTTTCCGCTGCTATACTCTGAACTCCTTTATTTATGTTTTATGTTGTGAATTATCAAGGCCCATCGGATCAGGCCAAGTTTTGGGGTCCGATGGCCTAAACCTTTTTCAAAAACATTATAACATCACCTTATATTACTTTGTCAAGCATGTTAGCTTATTCTTATGCATTTTTATTTTACCCTAGTGTAATCCCTAAAATACTACTCCTAGTATTAGTCGCCTCCGGATTCGGGTTGGTCCATGGCTATCCGTGGGCCAACTTTTCGATATCGTCCGTGATTTCGAAATCAAAAATAAATGGGAACAATTGATATAAAATCAAAAAATTAGGATATAATGGAAAATATCATAATAGTTTAATGTTTAAAGTGACATTTGCCTTTTATTTTTCATAGTAGTTTCGTTTCAATATCCTAAAATATTGAATGGCAGTTACCATCATTAAATTTTATAATACTAGTTTATGTATTTATGAAAACAATTCATTTTTAGTCCTTTTGTACAAAGCGGACCTCAATTATCAATTTGAACACTTATTTTTTATATATATTTTTTAATATTATATGACATATTAACATTTGAAAAATTAAGTCCTCATACCATTAATAAGTTTAGATGAAAACAAGAGTGAAGAAATCGAAATTATAAAAAAATCTCATAAGAAGCTAACTACTAAGTTATAGATAACGGAAGATTACATAGATCAAGATTTCTTCGATCTTGGAGATGTTGATGTACAAACCTCTATAAAATCGAGATAAGTGATTAGTGGAACTAACACCGGACGATTTGGCTTCAAGAATATTCATTTTATCTTGAGTCATTCCAAAAGGATAATAACTAATTCTTTCTCTTTTCTCTTGTGTTTCTTTTCCTTATTTTATGTTTTACGTAAACCAATATGGAGTTACTATTCTATGTTAAGTTTTTCAACAACTTAAGTATTTAGAAATTGTATCTTGAAAAACCTAACTCGTAATATAATAAAATAAATTCATCATATGTATCAATTATTAAATTTATGTTATGCTCATACAAATTTTTAGAGAAATTATATTATTTACTTTCATATTAGATTTTGGTTGAGTTATTTTATAAATACACTCTATTAGAACATCTGAGAGGAGTACATGACAATCTAAATAAAATAAGAATTAATATACATGATAAAAGGTCCCATTATTTAATAAAAAACTTATCCTATAAGGTACAACTTACAAGGCCCGTGTTCAAAACTTTCAATCACACGTCAAAATTTATTATTTCTCATCATTTATAATGACTGTAACATGAACACACAAGATAATATTATCTGAAAATTAAAAATAAAAAAAAGGAAAGGTTTCTGAAATGATCATTGTGATATATGGAGTTGTATGGATAGAAATTCTTAAGCAAAATATATTCTGGTGCGCATAATAATCATAAATAAATAAGTCATTAAAAAAATACCTGGATGTAGTAATTGGACTCTTTTAAAACCGGCCCAAACATTATATAAGACCCAAATCTTAAAAAGAAAAATTGACCCATCATTATAATTGAAGGCCCATTTTTATTTTTATTTTTATATCATTATTATTTTTATTTTTAAATACTAAAGCCCCGACATTTCTCTTTCCGTAAAATACATTTAGTCATGTGGAATTAAATTCCTAAGTTTATAATTGACTTCACATAAACACGCAATGCTATTTAATTTTATATGTAAGCACATAAATTAAATTAATCGGATTTTGTTACAAACATTATTAATTTTATATGCGAGAATCAACTTAATTAATATAAATCTAAAAAAATTCACAATAAATTCTATTGACAAAACCAAGGGGTACTGCACTTTCAATCCCATGAAAAAAGTTATTATTTCACTAATTTATAATGAAATTAACATGAAGGTACAATATAATATTAGAAAATTAAAAATAAAGAAAAGAAAAGGTTTGTTAAACGATTATTGTGATGGAGTTACATGGATAGGAATTCTCAAGTATTTTTTAAGCATGCCTGCAGAAGAATATAAGCTCTTTCCTCAATGACATCATCGAAAGTGCCACAACGATTCATTGCTACGGCTTTCTCAACCAGTAAATCCATACAACCTACACCAAGAACCTTAAAATAACCACAACAAGGATTTTTCGCAGGATCAACGGCAGGGTTATAACAAAATCCATCAAGAATTGTGTCCAAGCAACCAGAGGCTGTTAAATTTTGATAGCAGGTGTCGCTATCTTTATTTATTAATGGAGCTATTATTGAATCCATCAACTCAATGTCGCGATTTTCTTGGGATTCACCCACAATTGCACCACTAATAGCCAGAGAAATTAGGATATGAATCATGATATTAAATTTGAAAATCATAATGAGGTGTTTATAATACTCCTTTTAGATGTTTTCTTAAATGTTGGGTTCTTTGAGTTCTTATAACTATTCAGAAAAACTAGATGGTTTGGTGCGTTTCAATTCAATTAAATTCTCTCAATTGAAACCTACGAGATATCAATTAATTTATAAACTCTCACAACACACACACACACACACACACATATATATATATATATATATATGTATATATATATATATATGCATTTGTGTGGATGTGTGCCCCGCTTACTTTGAATGAGGAAGTCGACATTTATATGAAGATCCCTTACATGCTTATTACATAATCGTAAACAAATCAACATAGCTTGTAGAAAATCTATCAATTTGCTTAATTTAATTATCTATTTGTGCGGCAATGCTTAGAAACAACAACCTACTTAATTATGACTATGTTAAAAGAGTATCATTTATTTCTTGCGATAGTTTAAATCTTAAATTGAACGGTACTTACCTTGAGAAGTTTTTTACATAGTCCAAATATCAGTTTAATTTAAGGGTAAATGTCACTTCATGAAAAATATCATAAACTTTAGGAAATTTCACTGTAAACCCCAAACAATTAACTTTGTATCCAAAATATCACGCCTACATTTTCCTGCTTTCGAAATACCGATGTGGCTCATCGGACGAGATGAAGATATCCCACGTCCAATTTTGGGAGATGAAAAATGGACTCGGGATATTTTTGATACAAAGTTAATAGTTTGAGGTTTAGAGTGATATTTTTGAAAGTTCGGAATATTTTTGATAAAACGAGTACAAATATTTTTTAAGTTTAGGATATTTTTGATAAAATAGATATAGTTTGGGGTTTAAAGTGATATTTACCCTTAATTTAATAATCTATTCGAGTGGTAATGGTCTAATAAAAACCGACTTAATTATGCGCATGTTATAAAATATTATTCATCCGATAAAAATATTAATTATTCATTTTGGGTGAATATAACTTGAAATCTCAAATTATTTTGACACTAGCAAAAATATTTTTGAAAATCCTGAACTACGATTTCGTATCAATTGTGCCGCATCCATTCTTCGTTCTGAAAACTTGGCATGCCATGCCGGATTGCAAAGGTATTAAATGTAAGTTTAAAATAATTATTAAATAACCATGGCTATCCGGCAAGCTACGCCAACTTTTCGATATCGAAAAATTAGGTTTATCCGGCAAGCTACGCCAGCTTTCCGAAATCAAAAAATAAATGGGAGAACAATTGATATAAAATCAAAAAATTAGGATATAATGGAAAATATCATAATAGTTTAATGTTTAAAGTGACATTTGCCTTTTATTTTTCATAGTAGTTTCGTTTCAATATCCTAAAATATTGAATGGCAGTTACCATCATTAAATTTTATAATACTAGTTTATGTATTTATGAAAACAATTCATTTTTAGTCATTTTGTACAAAGCGGACCTCAATTATCAATTTGAACACTTATTTTTTATATATATTTTTTAATATTATATGACATATTAACATTTGAAAAATTAAGTCCTCATACCATTAATAAGTTTAGATGAAAACAAGAGTGAAGAAATCGAAATTATAAAAAAATCTCATAAGAAGCTAACTACTAAGTTATAGATAACGGAAGATTACATAGATCAAGATTTCTTCGATCTTGGAGATGTTGATGTACAAATCTCTATAAAATCAGCATAAGTGATTAGTGGAACTAACACCGGACGATTTGGCTTCAAGAATATTCATTTTATCTTGAGTCATTCCAAAAGGATAATAACTAATTCTTTCTCTTTTCTCTTGTGTTTCTTTTCCTTATTTTATGTTTTACATAAACCAATATGGAGTTATTATTCTATGTTAAGTTTTTCAACAAGTTAAGTATTTAGAAATTGTATCTTGAAAAACCTAACTCGTAATATAATAAAAATAAATTCATCATATGTATCAATTATTAAATTTATGTTATGCTCATACAAATTTTTACAGAAATTATATTATTTACTTCGATATTAGATTTTTGGTTGAGTTATTTTATAAATACACTCTATTAGAACATACAGGAGGAGTACATGACAATCTAAATAAAAATAAGAATTAATATACATGATAAAAGGTCCCATTATTTAATAAAAAACTTATCCTATAAGGTACAACTTACAAGGCCCGTGTTCAAAACTTTCAATCACACGTCAAAATTTATTATTTCTCATCATTTATAATGACTGTAACATGAACACACAAGATAATATTATCTGAAAATTAAAAATAAAAAAAAGGAAAGGTTTCTGAAATGATCATTGTGATATATGGAGTTGTATGGATAGAAATTCTTAAGCAAAATATATTCTGGTGCGCATAATAATCATAAATAAATAAGTCATTAAAAAAATACCTGGATGTAGTAATTGGACTCTTTTAAAACCGGCCCAAACATTATATAAGACCCAAATCTTAAAAAGAAAAATTGACCCATCATTATAATTGAAGGCCCTTTTTTATTTTTATTTTTATATCATTATTATTTTTATTTTTAAATACTAAAGCCCCGACATTTCTCTTTCCGTAAAATACATTTAGTCATGTGGAATTAAATTCCTAAGTTTATAATTGACTTCACATAAACACGCAATGCTATTTAATTTTATATGTAAGCACATAAATTAAATTAATCGGATTTTGTTACAAACATTATTAATTTTATATGCGAGAATCAACTTAATTAATATAAATCTAAAAAAATTCACAATAAATTCTATTGACAAAACCAAGGGGTACTGCACTTTCAATCCCATGAAAAAAGTTATTATTTCACTAATTTATAATGAAATTAACATGAAGGTACAATATAATATTAGAAAATTAAAAATAAAGAAAAGAAAAGGTTTGTTAAACGATTATTGTGATGGAGTTACATGGATATGAATTCTCAAGTATTTTTTAAGCATGCCTGCAGAAGAATATAAGCTCTTTCCTCAATGACATCATCGAAAGTGCCACAACGATTCATTGCTACGGCTTTCTCAACCAGTAAATCCATACAACCTACACCAAGAACCTTAAAATAACCACAACAAGGATTTTTCGCAGGATCAACGGCAGGGTTATAACAAAATCCATCAAGAATTGTGTCCAAGCAACCGGTAGGTCGTTAAATTTTGATAGCAGGTGTCGCTATCTTTATTTATTAATGGAGCTATTATTGAATCCATCAACTCAATGTCGCGATTTTCTTGGGATTCACCCACAATTGCACCACTAATAGCCAGAGAAATTAGGATATGAATCATGATATTAAATTTGAAAATCATAATGAGGTGTTTATAATACTCCTTTTAGATGTTTTCTTAAATGTTGGGTTCTTTGAGTTCTTATAACTATTCAGAAAAACTAGATGGTTTGGTGCGTTTCAATTCAATTAAATTCTCTCAATTGAAACCTACGAGATATCAATTAATTTATAAACTCTCACAAACACACACACACACACATATATATATATATATGTATGTGTGTATATATATATATATGTATGCATTTGTGTGGATGTGTGCCCCCGCTTACTTTGAATGAGAAAGACGACATTTATATGAAGATCCCTTACATGCTTATTACATAATCGTAAACAAATCAACATAGCTTGTAGAAAATCTATCAATTTGCTTAATTTAATTATCTATTTGTGCGGCAATGCTTAGAAACAACAACCTACTTAATTATGACTATGTTAAAAGAGTATCATTTATTTCTTGCGATAGTTTAAATCTTAAATTGAACGGTACTTACCTTGAGAAGTTTTTACATAGTCCAAATATCGCTTAATTTAAGGGTAAATGTCACTTCATGAAAATATCATAAACTTTAGGAAATTTCATCAGTAAACCCCAAACAATTAACTTTGTATCCAAAATATCACGCCTACATTTTCCTTTGAAATACCGATGTGGCTCATCGGACGAGATGAAGATATCCCACGTCCAATTTTGGGAGATGAAAAATGGACTCGGGATATTTTGATACAAAGTTAATAGTTTGAGGTTTAGAGTGATATTTTGAAAGTTCGAATATTTTGATAAAGCAGTACAAATATTTTTAAGTTTAGGATATTTTGATAAAATAGATATAGTTTGGGGTTTAAAGTGATATTTACCCTTAATTTAATAATCTATTCGAGTGGTAATGGTCTAATAAAACCGACTTAATTATGCGCATGTTATAAAATATTATTCATCCGATAAAAATATTAATTATTCATTTTGGGTGAATATAACTTGAAATCTCAAATTATTTTGACACTAGCAAAATATTTTTGAAAATCTGAACTACGATTTCGTATCAATTGTGCGCATCCATTCTTCGTTCGAAAACTTGGCATGCCATGCCGGATTGCAAAGGTATTAAATGTAAGTTTAAAATAATTATTAAATAACCATGGCTATCCGCAAGCTACGCCAACTTTTCGATATCGAAAATTAGGTTTATCCGCAAGCTACGCCACTTTCCAAATCAAAAATAAATGGGAGAACAATTGATATAAAATCAAAAAATTAGGATATAATGGAAAATATCATAATAGTTTAATGTTTAAAGTGACATTTGCCTTTTATTTTTCATAGTAGTTTCGTTTCAATATCCTAAAATATTGAATGGCAGTTACCATCATTAAATTTTATAATACTAGTTTATGTATTTATGAAAACAATTCATTTTTAGTCATTTTGTACAAAGCGGACCTCAATTATCAATTTGAACACTTATTTTTTATATATATTTTTAATATTATATGACATATTAACATTTGAAAATTAAGTCCTCATACCATTAATAAGTTTAGATGAAAACAAGAGTGAAGAAATCGAAATTATAAAAAATCTCATAAGAAGCTAACTACTAAGTTATAGATAACGGAAGATTACATAGATCAAGATTTTCTTCGATCTTGGAGATGTTGATGTACAAATCTCTATAAAATCAGCATAAGTGATTAGTGGAACTAACACCGGACGATTTGGCTTCAAGAATATTCATTTTTATACTGAGTCATTCCAAAAGGATAATAACTAATTCTTTCTCTTTTCTCTTGTGTTTCTTTTTCCTTATTTTATGTTTTACATAAACCAATATGGAGTTATTATTCTATGTTAAGTTTTTCAACAAGTTAAGTATTTAGAAATTGTATACTGAAAAACCTAACTCGTAATATAATAAAAATAAATTCATCATATGTATCAATTATTAAATTTATGTTATGCTCATACAAATTTTTAGAGAAATTATATTATTTACTTCGATATTAGATTTTTGGTTGAGTTATTTTATAAATACACTCTATTAGAACATACAGGAGGAGTACATGACAATCTAAATAAAAATAAGAATTAATATACATGATAAAAGGTCCCATTATTTAATAAAAAACTTATCCTATAAGGTACAACTTACAAGGCCCGTGTTCAAAACTTTCAATCACACGTCAAAATTTATTATTTCTCATCATTTATAATGACTGTAACATGAACACACAAGATAATATTATCTGAAAATTAAAAATAAAAAAAAGGAAAGGTTTCTGAAATGATCATTGTGATATATGGAGTTGTATGGATAGAAATTCTTAAGCAAAATATATTCTGGTGCGCATAATAATCATAAATAAATAAGTCATTAAAAAAATACCTGGATGTAGTAATTGGACTCTTTTAAAACCGGCCCAAACATTATATAAGACCCAAATCTTAAAAAGAAAAATTGACCCATCATTATAATTGAAGGCCCTTTTTTATTTTTATTTTTATATCATTATTATTTTTATTTTAAATACTAAAGCCCGACATTTCTCTTTCCGTAAAATACATTTAGTCATGTGGAATTAAATTCCTAAGTTTATAATTGACTTCACATAAACACGCAATGCTATTTAATTTTATATGTAAGCACATAAATTAAATTAATCGGATTTTGTTACAAACATTATTAATTTTATATGCGAGAATCAACTTAATTAATATAAATCTAAAAAAATTCACAATAAATTCTATTGACAAAACCAAGGGGTACTGCACTTTCAATCCCATGAAAAAAGTTATTATTTCACTAATTTATAATGAAATTAACATGAAGGTACAATATAATATTAGAAAATTAAAAATAAAGAAAAGAAAAGGTTTGTTAAACGATTATTGTGATGGAGTTACATGGATATGAATTCTCAAGTATTTTTAAGCATGCCCGTGAGAAGAATATAAGCTCTTTCCTCAATGACATCATCGAAAGTGCCACAACGATTCATTGCTACGGCTTTCTCAACCAGTAAATCCATACAACCTACACCAAGAACCTTAAAATAACCACAACAAGGATTTTTCGCAGGATCAACGGCAGGGTTATAACAAAATCCATCAAGAATTGTGTCCAAGCAACCGTAGGTCATTAAATTTTGATAGCGGTGTCGCTATCTTTATTTATTAATGGAGCTATTATTGAATCCATCAACTCAATGTCGCGATTTTCTTGGGATTCACCCACAATTGCACCACTAATAGCAAGAGAAATTAGGATATGAATCATGATAGTAAATTTGAAAATCATAATGAGGTGTTTATAATACTCCTTTTAGATGTTTTCTTAAATGTTGGGTTCTTTGAGTTCTTATAACTATTCAGAAAAACTAGATGGTTTGGTGCGTTTCAATTCAATTAAATTCTCTCAATTGAAACCTACGAGATATCAATTAATATATAAACTCTCAAACACACACACACACACACATATATATATATATATATATATATATATATATATATATGTATGCATTTGTGTGGATGTGTGCCCCCGCTTACTTTGAATGAGGAAGTACGACATTTATATGAAGATCCCTTACATGCTTATTACATAATACGTAAACAAATCAACATAGCTTGTAGAAAATCTATCAATTTGCTTAATTTAATTATCTATTTGTGCGGCAATGCTTAGAAACAACAACCTACTTAATTATGACTATGTTAAAAGAGTATCATTTATTTCTTGCGATAGTTTAAATCTTAAATTGAACGGTACTTACCTTGAGAAGTTTTTTACATAGTCCAAATATCAGTTTAATTTAAGGGTAAATGTCACTTCATGAAAAATATCATAAACTTTAGGAAATTTCACTGTAAACCCCAAACAATTAACTTTGTATCCAAAATATCACGCCTACATTTTCCTGCTTTCGAAATACCGATGTGGCTCATCGGACGAGATGAAGATATCCCACGTCCAATTTTGGGAGATGAAAAATGGACTCGGGATATTTTTGATACAAAGTTAATAGTTTGAGGTTTAGAGTGATATTTTTGAAAGTTCGGAATATTTTTGATAAAACGAGTACAAATATTTTTTAAGTTTAGGATATTTTTGATAAAATAGATATAGTTTGGGGTTTAAAGTGATATTTACCCTTAATTTAATAATCTATTCGAGTGGTAATGGTCTAATAAAAACCGACTTAATTATGCGCATGTTATAAAATATTATTCATCCGATAAAAATATTAATTATTCATTTTGGGTGAATATAACTTGAAATCTCAAATTATTTTGACACTAGCAAAATATTTTTGAAAATCTGAACTACGATTTCAGATCAATTGTGCGCATCCATTCTTCGTTCGAAAACTTGGCATGCCATGCCGGATTGCAAAGGTATTAAATGTAAGTTTAAAATAATTATTAAATAACCATGGCTATCCGGCAAGCTACGCCAACTTTTCGATATCGAAAAATTAGGTTTATCCGGCAAGCTACGCCACTTTCCAAATCAAAAATAAATGGGAGAACAATTGATATAAAATCAAAAATTAGGATATAATGGAAAATATCATAATAGTTTAATGTTTAAAGTGACATTTGCCTTTTATTTTCATAGTAGTTTCGTTTCAATATCCTAAAATATTGAATGGCAGTTACCATCATTAAATTTTATAATACTAGTTTATGTATTTATGAAAACAATTCATTTTTAGTCATTTTGTACAAAGCGGACCTCAATTATCAATTTGAACACTTATTTTTTATATATATTTTTTAATATTATATGACATATTAACATTTGAAAAATTAAGTCCTCATACCATTAATAAGTTTAGATGAAAACAAGAGTGAAGAAATCGAAATTATAAAAAAATCTCATAAGAAGCTAACTACTAAGTTATAGATAACGGAAGATTACATAGATCAAGATTTTCTCGATCTTGGAGATGTTGATGTACAAATCTCTATAAAATCAGCATAAGTGATTAGTGGAACTAACACCTGGACGATTTGGCTTCAAGAATATTCATTTTTATACTGAGTCATTCCAAAAGGATAATAACTAATTCTTTCTCTTTTCTCTTGTGTTTCTTTTTCCTTATTTTATGTTTTACATAAACCAATATGGAGTTATTATTCTATGTTAAGTTTTTCAACAAGTTAAGTATTTAGAAATTGTATAATTGAAAAACCTAACTCGTAATATAATAAAATAAATTCATCATATGTATCAATTATTAAATTTATGTTATGCTCATACAAATTTTTAGAGAAATTATATTATTTACTTGATATTAGATTTTTGGTTGAGTTATTTTATAAATACACTCTATAACATAGTACATGACAATCTAAATAAAAATAAGAATTAATATACATGATAAAAGGTCCCATTATTTAATAAAAACTTATCCTATAAGGTACAACTTACAAGGCCCGTGTTCAAAACTTTCAATCACACGTCAAAATTTATTATTTCTCATCATTTATAATGATGTAATATGAACACACAAGATAATATTATCTGAAAATTAAAAATAAAAAAGGAAAGGTTTCAAATGATCATTGTGATATATGGAGTTGTATGGATAGAAATTCTTAAGCAAAATATATTCTCAAAGCGCATAATAATCATAAATAAATAAGTCATTAAAAAATACCGGATGTAGTAATTGGACTCTTTTAAAACCGCCCAAACATTATATAAGACCCAAATCTTAAAAGAAAAATTGACCCATCATTATAATTGAAGGCCCTTTTTATTTTTATTTTATATCATTATTATTTTTATTTTTAAATACTAAAGCCCCGACATTTCTCTTTCAGTAAAATACATTTAGTCATGTGGAATTAAATTCCTAAGTTTATAATTGACTTCACATAAACACGCAATGCTATTTAATTTTATATGTAAGCACATAAATTAAATTAATCGGATTTTGTTACAAACATTATTAATTTTATATGCGAGAATCAACTTAATTAATATAAATCTAAAAAAATTCACAATAAATTCTATTGACAAAACCAAGGGGTACTGCACTTTCAATCCCATGAAAAAAGTTATTATTTCACTAATTTATAATGAAATTAACATGAAGGTACAATATAATATTAGAAAATTAAAAATAAAGAAAAGAAAAGGTTTGTTAAACGATTATTGTGATGGAGTTACATGGATATGAATTCTCAAGTATTTTTTAAGCATGCCTGCAGAAGAATATAAGCTCTTTCCTCAATGACATCATCGAAAGTGCCACAACGATTCATTGCTACGGCTTTCTCAACCAGTAAATCCATACAACCTACACCAAGAACCTTAAAATAACCACAACAAGGATTTTTCGCAGGATCAACGGCAGGGTTATAACAAAATCCATCAAGAATTGTGTCCAAGCAACCAGTAGGTCATTAAATTTTGATAGCAGGTGTCGCTATCTTTATTTATTAATGGAGCTATTATTGAATCCATCAACTCAATGTCGCGATTTTCTTGGGATTCACCCACAATTGCACCACTAATAGCCAGAGAAATTAGGATATGAATCATGATATTAAATTTGAAAATCATAATGAGGTGTTTATAATACTCCTTTTAGATGTTTTCTTAAATGTTGGGTTCTTTGAGTTCTTATAACTATTCAGAAAAACTAGATGGTTTGGTGCGTTTCAATTCAATTAAATTCTCTCAATTGAAACCTACGAGATATCAATTAATTTATAAACTCTCACACACACACACACACACACACATATATATATATATATGTGTGTGTATATATATATATGTATGCATTTGTGTGGATGTGTGCCCCCGCTTACTTTGAATGAGGAAGTACGACATTTATATGAAGATCCCTTACATGCTTATTACATAATACGTAAACAAATCAACATAGCTTGTAGAAAATCTATCAATTTGCTTAATTTAATTATCTATTTGTGCGGCAATGCTTAGAAACAACAACCTACTTAATTATGACTATGTTAAAAGAGTATCATTTATTTCTTGCGATAGTTTAAATCTTAAATTGAACGGTACTTACCTTGAGAAGTTTTTTACATAGTCCAAATATCAGTTTAATTTAAGGGTAAATGTCACTTCATGAAAAATATCATAAACTTTAGGAAATTTCATCAGAAACCCCAAACAATTAACTTTGTATCCAAAATATCACGCCTACATTTTCCTGCTTTCGAAATACCGATGTGGCTCATCGGACGAGATGAAGATATCCCACGTCCAATTTTGGGAGATGAAAAATGGACTCGGGATATTTTTGATACAAAGTTAATAGTTTGAGGTTTAGAGTGATATTTTTGAAAGTTCGGAATATTTTTGATAAAACGAGTACAAATATTTTTTAAGTTTAGGATATTTTTGATA
This sequence comes from Salvia rosmarinus, assembly GCA_036937905.1. NCBI lineage: Eukaryota > Viridiplantae > Streptophyta > Magnoliopsida > Lamiales > Lamiaceae > Salvia > Salvia rosmarinus. The sequence goes on from JAODLM010000276.1 coordinate 69,231, forward strand.
AAATAGATATAGTTTGGGGTTTAAAGTGATATTTACCCTTAATTTAATAATCTATTCGAGTGGTAATGGTCTAATAAAAACCGACTTAATTATGCGCATGTTATAAAATATTATTCATCCGATAAAAATATTAATTATTCATTTTGGGTGAATATAACTTGAAATCTCAAATTATTTTGACACTAGCAAAAATATTTTTGAAAATCCTGAACTACGATTTCGTATCAATTGTGCCGCATCCATTCTTCGTTCTGAAAACTTGGCATGCCATGCCGGATTGCAAAGGTATTAAATGTAAGTTTAAAATAATTATTAAATAACCATGGCTATCCGGCAAGCTACGCCAACTTTTCGATATCGAAAAATTAGGTTTATCCGGCAAGCTACGCCAGCTTTCCGAAATCAAAAAATAAATGGGAGAACAATTGATATAAAATCAAAAAATTAGGATATAATGGAAAATATCATAATAGTTTAATGTTTAAAGTGACATTTGCCTTTTATTTTTCATAGTAGTTTCGTTTCAATATCCTAAAATATTGAATGGCAGTTACCATCATTAAATTTTATAATACTAGTTTATGTATTTATGAAAACAATTCATTTTTAGTCATTTTGTACAAAGCGGACCTCAATTATCAATTTGAACACTTATTTTTTATATATATTTTTTAATATTATATGACATATTAACATTTGAAAAATTAAGTCCTCATACCATTAATAAGTTTAGATGAAAACAAGAGTGAAGAAATCGAAATTATAAAAAAATCTCATAAGAAGCTAACTACTAAGTTATAGATAACGGAAGATTACATAGATCAGTACTTTACTGATCTTGGAGATGTTTGATGTACAAATCTCTATAAAATCAGCATAAGTGATTAGTGGAACTAACACCTGGACGATTTGGCTTCAAGAATATTCATTTTTATACTGAGTCATTCCAAAAGGATAATAACTAATTCTTTCTCTTTTCTCTTGTGTTTCTTTTCCTTATTTTATGTTTTACATAAACCAATATGGAGTTATTATTCTATGTTAAGTTTTTCAACAAGTTAAGTATTTAGAAATTGTATACTGAAAAACCTAACTCGTAATATAATAAAAATAAATTCATCATATGTATCAATTATTAAATTTATGTTATGCTCATACAAATTTTTAGAGAAATTATATTATTTACTTCGATATTAGATTTTTGGTTGAGTTATTTTATAAATACACTCTATACTGAGTACATGACAATCTAAATAAAAATAAGAATTAATATACATGATAAAAGGTCCCATTATTTAATAAAAAACTTATCCTATAAGGTACAACTTACAAGGCCCGTGTTCAAAACTTTCAATCACACGTCAAAATTTATTATTTCTCATCATTTATAATGACTGTAACATGAACACACAAGATAATATTATCTGAAAATTAAAAATAAAAAAAAAGGAAAGGTTTCTGAAATGATCATTGTGATATATGGAGTTGTATGGATAGAAATTCTTAAGCAAAATATATTCTGGTGCGCATAATAATCATAAATAAATAAGTCATTAAAAAAATACCTGGATGTAGTAATTGGACTCTTTTAAAACCGGCCCAAACATTATATAAGACCCAAATCTTAAAAAGAAAAATTGACCCATCATTATAATTGAAGGCCCTTTTTTATTTTTATTTTTATATCATTATTATTTTTATTTTTAAATACTAAAGCCCCGACATTTCTCTTTCCGTAAAATACATTTAGTCATGTGGAATTAAATTCCTAAGTTTATAATTGACTTCACATAAACACGCAATGCTATTTAATTTTATATGTAAGCACATAAATTAAATTAATCGGATTTTGTTACAAACATTATTAATTTTATATGCGAGAATCAACTTAATTAATATAAATCTAAAAAAATTCCCAGTAAATTCTATTGACAAAACCAAGGGGTACTGCACTTTCAATCCCATGAAAAAAGTTATTATTTCACTAATTTATAATGAAATTAACATGAAGGTACAATATAATATTAGAAAATTAAAAATAAAGAAAAGAAAAGGTTTGTTAAACGATTATTGTGATGGAGTTACATGGATATGAATTCTCAAGTATTTTTAAGCATGCTGTGCAGAAGAATATAAGCTCTTTCCTCAATGACATCATCGAAAGTGCCACAACGATTCATTGCTACGGCTTTCTCAACCAAGAAATCCATACAACCTACACCAAGAACCTTAAAATAACCACAACAAGGATTTTTCGCAGGATCAACGGCGGTTATAACAAAATCCATCAAGAATTGTGTCCAAGCAACCAGAGGTCATTAAATTTTGATAGCAGTGTCGCTATCTTTATTTATTAATGGAGCTATTATTGAATCCATCAACTCAATGTCGCGATTTTCTTGGGATTCACCCACAATTGCACCACTAATAGCCAGAGAAATTAGGATATGAATCATGATATTAAATTTGAAAATCATAATGAGGTGTTTATAATACTCCTTTTAGATGTTTTCTTAAATGTTGGGTTCTTTGAGTTCTTATAACTATTCAGAAAAACTAGATGGTTTGGTGCGTTTCAATTCAATTAAATTCTCTCAATTGAAACCTACGAGATATCAATTAATTTATAAACTCTCACAAACACACACACACACACACACATATATATATATATATATATATATATGTATGTGTATATATATATATATGTATGCATTTGTGTGGATGTGTGCCCCCGCTTACTTTGAATGAGGAAGTACGACATTTATATGAAGATCCCTTACATGCTTATTACATAATACGTAAACAAATCAACATAGCTTGTAGAAAATCTATCAATTTGCTTAATTTAATTATCTATTTGTGCGGCAATGCTTAGAAACAACAACCTACTTAATTATGACTATGTTAAAAGAGTATCATTTATTTCTTGCGATAGTTTAAATCTTAAATTGAACGGTACTTACCTTGAGAAGTTTTTACATAGTCCAAATATCGCTTTAATTTAAGGGTAAATGTCACTTCATGAAAATATCATAAACTTTAGGAAATTTCATCAAAACCCCAAACAATTAACTTTGTATCCAAAATATCACGCCTACATTTTCCTTTGAAATACCGATGTGGCTCATCGGACGAGATGAAGATATCCCACGTCCAATTTTGGGAGATGAAAATGGACTCGGATATTTTGATACAAAGTTAATAGTTTGAGGTTTAGAGTGATATTTTGAAAGTTCGAATATTTTGATAAAACAGTACAAATATTTTTAAGTTTAGGATATTTTTGATAAAATAGATATAGTTTGGGGTTTAAAGTGATATTTACCCTTAATTTAATAATCTATTCGAGTGGTAATGGTCTAATAAAAACCGACTTAATTATGCGCATGTTATAAAATATTATTCATCCGATAAAATATTAATTATTCATTTTGGGTGAATATAACTTGAAATCTCAAATTATTTTGACACTAGCAAAAATATTTTTGAAAATCCCGAACTACGATTTCAGATCAATTGTGCCGCATCCATTCTTCGTTCGAAAACTTGGCATGCCATGCCGGATTGCAAAGGTATTAAATGTAAGTTTAAAATAATTATTAAATAACCATGGCTATCCGAAGCTAGCTACGCCAACTTTTCGATATCGAAAAATTAGGTTTATCCGCAAGCTACGCCACTTTCCAAAATCAAAAAATAAATGGGAGAACAATTGATATAAAATCAAAATATTAGGATATAATGGAAAATATCATAATAGTTTAATGTTTAAAGTGACATTTGCCTTTTATTTTCATAGTAGTTTCGTTTCAATATCCTAAAATATTGAATGGCGCTACCATCATTAAATTTTATAATACTAGTTTATGTATTTATGAAAACAATTCATTTTTAGTCATTTTGTACAAAGCGGACCTCAATTATCAATTTGAACACTTATTTTTTATATATATTTTTTAATATTATATGACATATTAACATTTGAAAAATTAAGTCCTCATACCATTAATAAGTTTAGATGAAAACAAGAGTGAAGAAATCGAAATTATAAAAAAATCTCATAAGAAGCTAACTACTAAGTTATAGATAACGGAAGATTACATAGATCAGTACTTTACTCGATCTTGGAGATGTTTGATGTACAAATCTCTATAAAATCAGCATAAGTGATTAGTGGAACTAACACCTGGACGATTTGGCTTCAAGAATATTCATTTTTATACTGAGTCATTCCAAAAGGATAATAACTAATTCTTTCTCTTTTCTCTTGTGTTTCTTTTTCCTTATTTTATGTTTTACATAAACCAATATGGAGTTATTATTCTATGTTAAGTTTTTCAACAAGTTAAGTATTTAGAAATTGTATACTGAAAAACCTAACTCGTAATATAATAAAAATAAATTCATCATATGTATCAATTATTAAATTTATGTTATGCTCATACAAATTTTTAGAGAAATTATATTATTTACTTCGATATTAGATTTTTGGTTGAGTTATTTTATAAATACACTCTATACTGAGTACATGACAATCTAAATAAAAATAAGAATTAATATACATGATAAAAGGTCCCATTATTTAATAAAAAACTTATCCTATAAGGTACAACTTACAAGGCCCGTGTTCAAAACTTTCAATCACACGTCAAAATTTATTATTTCTCATCATTTATAATGACTGTAACATGAACACACAAGATAATATTATCTGAAAATTAAAAATAAAAAAAAGGAAAGGTTTCTGAAATGATCATTGTGATATATGGAGTTGTATGGATAGAAATTCTTAAGCAAAATATATTCAAGTGCGCATAATAATCATAAATAAATAAGTCATTAAAAAATACCGGATGTAGTAATTGGACTCTTTTAAACCGCCCAAACATTATATAAGACCCAAATCTTAAAAGAAAAATTGACCCATCATTATAATTGAAGGCCCTTTTTATTTTTATTTTTATATCATTATTATTTTTTTTTAAATACTAAAGCCCCGACATTTCTCTTTCCGTAAAATACATTTAGTCATGTGGAATTAAATTCCTAAGTTTATAATTGACTTCACATAAACACGCAATGCTATTTAATTTTATATGTAAGCACATAAATTAAATTAATCGGATTTTGTTACAAACATTATTAATTTTATATGCGAGAATCAACTTAATTAATATAAATCTAAAAATTCACAATAAATTCTATTGACAAAACCAAGGGGTACTGCACTTTCAATCCCATGAAAAAAGTTATTATTTCACTAATTTATAATGAAATTAACATGAAGGTACAATATAATATTAGAAAATTAAAAATAAAGAAAAGAAAAGGTTTGTTAAACGATTATTGTGATGGAGTTACATGGATATGAATTCTCAAGTATTTTTTAAGCATGCCTGCAGAAGAATATAAGCTCTTTCCTCAATGACATCATCGAAAGTGCCACAACGATTCATTGCTACGGCTTTCTCAACCAGTAAATCCATACAACCTACACCAAGAACCTTAAAATAACCACAACAAGGATTTTTCGCAGGATCAACGGCGGGTTATAACAAAATCCATCAAGAATTGTGTCCAAGCAACCGTAGGTCATTAAATTTTGATAGCGGTGTCGCTATCTTTATTTATTAATGGAGCTATTATTGAATCCATCAACTCAATGTCGCGATTTTCTTGGGATTCACCCACAATTGCACCACTAATAGCCAGAGAAATTAGGATATGAATCATGATATTAAATTTGAAAATCATAATGAGGTGTTTATAATACTCCTTTTAGATGTTTTCTTAAATGTTGGGTTCTTTGAGTTCTTATAACTATTCAGAAAAACTAGATGGTTTGGTGCGTTTCAATTCAATTAAATTCTCTCAATTGAAACCTACGAGATATCAATTAATTTATAAACTCTCACAAACACACACACACACACACATATATATATATATATATGTATGTGTGTATATATATATATATGTATGCATTTGTGTGGATGTGTGCCCCCGCTTACTTTGAATGAGGAAGTACGACATTTATATGAAGATCCCTTACATGCTTATTACATAATACGTAAACAAATCAACATAGCTTGTAGAAAATCTATCAATTTGCTTAATTTAATTATCTATTTGTGCGGCAATGCTTAGAAACAACAACCTACTTAATTATGACTATGTTAAAAGAGTATCATTTATTTCTTGCGATAGTTTAAATCTTAAATTGAACGGTACTTACCTTGAGAAGTTTTTACATAGTCCAAATATCGCTTTAATTTAAGGGTAAATGTCACTTCATGAAAAATATCATAAACTTTAGGAAATTTCATCAGAACCCCAAACAATTAACTTTGTATCCAAAATATCACGCCTACATTTTCCTCTTTGAAATACCGATGTGGCTCATCTGACGAGATGAAGATATCCCACGTCCAATTTTGGGAGATGAAAAATGGACTCGGATATTTTGATACAAAGTTAATAGTTTGAGGTTTAGAGTGATATTTTTGAAAGTTCGGAATATTTTTGATAAAACGAGTACAAATATTTTTTAAGTTTAGGATATTTTTGATAAAATAGATATAGTTTGGGGTTTAAAGTGATATTTACCCTTAATTTAATAATCTATTCGAGTGGTAATGGTCTAATAAAAACCGACTTAATTATGCGCATGTTATAAAATATTATTCATCCGATAAAAATATTAATTATTCATTTTGGGTGAATATAACTTGAAATCTCAAATTATTTTGACACTAGCAAAAATATTTTTGAAAATCTCGAACTACGATTTCAGATCAATTGTGCCGCGTCCATTCTTCGTTCGAAAACTTGGCATGCCATGCCGGATTGCAAAGGTATTAAATGTAAGTTTAAAATAATTATTAAATAACCATGGCTATCCGGCAAGCTACGCCAACTTTTCGATATCGAAAATTAGGTTTATCCGCAAGCTACGCCATTTTCCAAATCAAAAATAAATGGGAGAACAATTGATATAAAATCAAAAATTAGGATATAATGGAAAATATCATAATAGTTTAATGTTTAAAGTGACATTTGCCTTTTATTTTCATAGTAGTTTCGTTTCAATATCCTAAAATATTGAATGGCGCTACCATCATTAAATTTTATAATACTAGTTTATGTATTTATGAAAACAATTCATTTTAGTCATTTTGTACAAAGCGGACCTCAATTATCAATTTGAACACTTATTTTTTATATATATTTTTTAATATTATATGACATATTAACATTTGAAAAATTAAGTCCTCATACCATTAATAAGTTTAGATGAAAACAAGAGTGAAGAAATCGAAATTATAAAAAAATCTCATAAGAAGCTAACTACTAAGTTATAGATAACGGAAGATTACATAGATCAGTACTTTACTGATCTTGGAGATGTTTGATGTACAAATCTCTATAAAATCAGCATAAGTGATTAGTGGAACTAACACCTGGACGATTTGGCTTCAAGAATATTCATTTTTATACTGAGTCATTCCAAAAGGATAATAACTAATTCTTTCTCTTTTCTCTTGTGTTTCTTTTTCCTTATTTTATGTTTTACATAAACCAATATGGAGTTATTATTCTATGTTAAGTTTTTCAACAAGTTAAGTATTTAGAAATTGTATACTGAAAAACCTAACTCGTAATATAATAAAAATAAATTCATCATATGTATCAATTATTAAATTTATGTTATGCTCATACAAATTTTTAGAGAAATTATATTATTTACTTCGATATTAGATTTTTGGTTGAGTTATTTTATAAATACACTCTATTAGAACATACAGAGAGTACATGACAATCTAAATAAAAATAAGAATTAATATACATGATAAAAGGTCCCATTATTTAATAAAAACTTATCCTATAAGGTACAACTTACAAGGTCCGTGTTCAAAACTTTCAATCACACGTCAAAATTTATTATTTCTCATCATTTATAATGACTGTAATATGAACACACAAGATAATATTATCTGAAAATTAAAAATAAAAAAAGGAAAGGTTTCAAATGATCATTGTGATATATGGAGTTGTATGGATAGAAATTCTTAAGCAAAATATATTCTCAAAAGCATAATAATCATAAATAAATAAGTCATTAAAAAATACATGGATGTAGTAATTGGACTCTTTAAAACCGCCCAAACATTATATAAGACCCAAATCTTAAAAGAAAAATTGACCCATCATTATAATTGAAGGCCCTTTTTATTTTTATTTTATATCATTATTATTTTTATTTTAAATACTAAAGCCCCGACATTTCTCTTTCCGTAAAATACATTTAGTCATGTGGAATTAAATTCCTAAGTTTATAATTGACTTCACATAAACACGCAATGCTATTTAATTTTATATGTAAGCACATAAATTAAATTAATCGGATTTTGTTACAAACATTATTAATTTTATATGCGAGAATCAACTTAATTAATATAAATCTAAAAAAATTCCCAGTAAATTCTATTGACAAAACCAAGGGGTACTGCACTTTCAATCCCATGAAAAAAGTTATTATTTCACTAATTTATAATGAAATTAACATGAAGGTACAATATAATATTAGAAAATTAAAATAAAGAAAAGAAAAGGTTTGTTAAACGATTATTGTGATGGAGTTACATGGATATGAATTCTCAAGTATTTTTAAGCATGCTGCAGTAAGAATATAAGCTCTTTCCTCAATGACATCATCGAAAGTGCCACAACGATTCATTGCTACGGCTTTCTCAACCAAGAAATCCATACAACCTACACCAAGAACCTTAAAATAACCACAACAAGGATTTTTCGCAGGATCAACGGCGGGTTATAACAAAATCCATCAAGAATTGTGTCCAAGCAACCGAGGTCGTTAAATTTTGATAGCAGTGTCGCTATCTTTATTTATTAATGGAGCTATTATTGAATCCATCAACTCAATGTCGCGATTTTCTTGGGATTCACCCACAATTGCACCACTAATAGCCGAGAAATTAGGATATGAATCATGATATTAAATTTGAAAATCATAATGAGGTGTTTATAATACTCCTTTTAGATGTTTTCTTAAATGTTGGGTTCTTTGAGTTCTTATAACTATTCGTAAAAACTAGATGGTTTGGTGCGTTTCAATTCAATTAAATTCTCTCAATTGAAACCTACGAGATATCAATTAATTTATAAACTCACAACACACACACACACACACACACATATATATATATATATATGTGTGTATATATATATATATATATGCATTTGTGTGGATGTGTGCCCCGCTACTTTGAATGAGGAAGACGACATTTATATGAAGATCCCTTACATGCTTATTACATAATACGTAAACAAATCAACATAGCTTGTAGAAAATCTATCAATTTGCTTAATTTAATTATCTATTTGTGCGGCAATGCTTAGAAACAACAACCTACTTAATTATGACTATGTTAAAAGAGTATCATTTATTTCTTGCGATAGTTTAAATCTTAAATTGAACGGTACTTACCTTGAGAAGTTTTTACATAGTCCAAATATCGCTTTAATTTAAGGGTAAATGTCACTTCATGAAAAATATCATAAACTTTAGGAAATTTCATCAGAAACCCCAAACAATTAACTTTGTATCCAAAATATCACGCCTACATTTTCCTCTTTTGAAATACCGATGTGGCTCATCTGGACGAGATGAAGATATCCCACGTCCAATTTTGGGAGATGAAAATGGACTCGGGATATTTTTGATACAAAGTTAATAGTTTGAGGTTTAGAGTGATATTTTTGAAAGTTCGGAATATTTTTGATAAAACGAGTACAAATATTTTTAAGTTTAGGATATTTTGATAAAATAGATATAGTTTGGGGTTTAAAGTGATATTTACCCTTAATTTAATAATCTATTCGAGTGGTAATGGTCTAATAAAACCGACTTAATTATGCGCATGTTATAAAATATTATTCATCCGATAAAATATTAATTATTCATTTTGGGTGAATATAACTTGAAATCTCAAATTATTTTGACACTAGCAAAATATTTTTGAAAATCCCGAACTACGATTTCAGATCAATTGTGCCGCATCCATTCTTCGCTCGAAAACTTGGCATGCCATGCCGGATTGCAAAGGTATTAAATGTAAGTTTAAAATAATTATTAAATAACCATGGCTATCCGCAAGCTACGCCAACTTTCGATATCGAAAATTAGGTTTATCCGCAAGCTACGCCACTTTCCAAATCAAAAATAAATGGGAGAACAATTGATATAAAATCAAAAATTAGGATATAATGGAAAATATCATAATAGTTTAATGTTTAAAGTGACATTTGCCTTTTATTTTTCATAGTAGTTTCGTTTCAATATCCTAAAATATTGAATGGCGCTACCATCATTAAATTTTATAATACTAGTTTATGTATTTATGAAAACAATTCATTTTTAGTCATTTTGTACAAAGCGGACCTCAATTATCAATTTGAACACTTATTTTTTATATATATTTTTTAATATTATATGACATATTAACATTTGAAAAATTAAGTCCTCATACCATTAATAAGTTTAGATGAAAACAAGAGTGAAGAAATCGAAATTATAAAAAAATCTCATAAGAAGCTAACTACTAAGTTATAGATAACGGAAGATTACATAGATCAGTACTTTACTGATCTTGGAGATGTTTGATGTACAAATCTCTATAAAATCAGCATAAGTGATTAGTGGAACTAACACCTGGACGATTTGGCTTCAAGAATATTCATTTTTATACTGAGTCATTCCAAAAGGATAATAACTAATTCTTTCTCTTTTCTCTTGTGTTTCTTTTTCCTTATTTTATGTTTTACATAAACCAATATGGAGTTATTATTCTATGTTAAGTTTTTCAACAAGTTAAGTATTTAGAAATTGTATACTGAAAAACCTAACTCGTAATATAATAAAAATAAATTCATCATATGTATCAATTATTAAATTTATGTTATGTTCATACAAATTTTACAGAAATTATATTATTTACTTGATATTAGATTTTGGTTGAGTTATTTTATAAATACACTCTATTAGAACATGAGTACATGACAATCTAAATAAAAATAAGAATGAATATACATGATAAAAGGTCCCATTATTTAATAAAAACTTATCCTATAAGGTACAACTTACAAGGCCCGTGTTCAAAACTTTCAATCACACGTCAAAATTTATTATTTCTCATCATTTATAATGATCGTAACATGAACACACAAGATAATATTATCTGAAAATTAAAAATAAACAAAAGGAAAGGTTTCAAATGATCATTGTGATATATGGAGTTGTATGGATAGAAATTCTTAAGCAAAATATATTCAAAGCGCATAATAATCATAAATAAATAAGTCATTAAAAAATACCGGATGTAGTAATTGGACTCTTTTAAAACCGCCCAAACATTATATAAGACCCAAATCTTAAAAGAAAAATTGACCCATCATTATAATTGAAGGCCCATTTTATTTTTATTTTTATATCATTATTATTTTTAAATACTATAGCCCGACATTTCTCTTTCCGTAAAATACATTTAGTCATGTGGAATTAAATTCCTAAGTTTATAATTGACTTCACATAAACATGCAATGCTATTTAATTTTATATGTAATCACATAAATTAAATTAATCGGATTTTGTTACAAACATTATTAATTTTATATGAGAATCAACTTAATTAATATAAATCTAAAAAATTCACAAGAAATTCTATTGACAAAACCAAGGGTACCGCACTTTCAATCCCATGAAAAAGTTATTATTTCACTAATTTATAATGAAATTAACATGAAGGTACAATATAATATTAGAAAATTAAAATAAAGAAAAGAAAAGGTTTGTTAAACGATTATTGTGATGGAGTTACATGGATATGAATTCTCAAGTATTTTTAAGCATGCCCGCAGAAGAATATAAGCTCTTTCCTCAATGACATCATCGAAAGTGCCACAACGATTCATTGCTACGGCTTTCTCAACCAAGAAATCCATACAACCTACACCAAGAACCTTAAAATAACCACAACAAGGATTTTTCGCAGATCAACGGCGTGGTTATAACAAAATCCATCAAGAATTGTGTCCAAGCAACCGTAGGTCGTTAAATTTTGATAGCGGTGTCGCTATCTTTATTTATTAATGGAGCTATTATTGAATCCATCAACTCAATGTCGCGATTTTCTTGGGATTCACCCACAATCGCACCACTAATAGCCGAGAAATTAGGATATGAATCATGATATTAAATTTGAAAATCATAATGAGGTGTTTATAATACTCCTTTTAGATGTTTTCTTAAATGTTGGGTTCTTATAACTATTCGTAAAAACTAGATGGTTTGGTGCGTTTCAATTCAATTAAATTCTCTCAATTGAAACCTACGAGATATCAATTAATTTATAAACTCTCACACACACACACACGACCCCATTCCGACCAACCCGGACCTGAGGGCTACTAGTACTAGGAGTAGTACTTTTGGGGGTTACATGAATAAAATGGAGATGCATAAAATAAACTAACATGCTCGAATGTAATACGAGATGATGTTATATTGTTTTTGAAAGGTTTAGCCATCGGACCCCAAAACTCGCCCGATCCGATGGACCTCAATAGTTTAAAACATAAAGCGAAATAAGGGAGTTCAGAGTGTAGCAATGAAAGTGTGAATACATATACGACGATATGCATTCAAGGTATAAACCACAAATTCAAGTAAATCGGTCAAGGACACCGACTCCTCAACACTTTCCCCATCATCACCATCGAGCTCAACCCGCACATTTAAAACAACATGCAGGCTAAGTACAAGAAATTGCACTTAGTGGACTCATGCCGAAAACATTTGATAGATTTGGATTACGCCGCCAATATCGAGTAAGTCACAGTGGTTTTAGTTAAAATGCCTCAGGCTTACCAAATCATTTTCGTCAGAAACATAGCTCGCCGAGCATTTTCGTGTGTATGGTCCGTATCTCATAGTCACAATACATAATAATAATAATAATAAACGCCGAGAGGAGGCCTCCCATCTACGACGCCGTGACCGCCGTAATCCCGCACAAAGACACAAATACTGCAAGCATATGTTAACACAACAGATAGTTCCAACCTTCACGCCAATCCTAGCTGTGCATTTATCATCCCAAGACAGACCCGACATTAAAAAGGTCAGCGCTACCACAACAATTGATATAATAGTTCCAACTATCTCCACAATTTCTACCCGGCATAACAGATAGGATCCATACACAAAACGAAATATTTTCGGTGTAATGCAAGAAACATTTGATAACAACAGTAGAATAAGTATCAGAATAAACTCATTTGGAATAACAAGAAAGTCACATTTTAGTGGGTAAGAAAAGGCCCACATTTTGAAGATAAGAAGCCCACATTTTGAGGTAAGAAAGGAAGCCCACCGACTATGGTTCGTTGTAAAGTCCCAGTTCGCTCGTTCGTCAAAATCCCGTCAAGCTTCAAGGCCCACACCTTTACGAAAAAAGCGAGGCTTTAGTACGTCGCCAAGTCTTTCGAGACTTTCAAAACTAAGATAAACTTCGATATTTCATATCGATGTAGACCGAATTCTTAGTGAATTCAATACGCCTCTAACACGATACGATCGACTTGTTCTCGCTCTTCGAGATACGCTCAACGATAAGCACGTTTTTCGATATATGGATTTCATTTGTGAAATCTTTTCTTACTAATGAGGTATCATACTCAATTAGTATATCTTACGCCAGCATCGACGATTTATAAACGATAATCGCACGCTTGACTTGAAAAGTCAACGGTCAACATCGATCAACAAAGTCAACGATTTTGACTTTTAAAAGTAGTAACTTCTTACTATTTTGTTTTATAAATCGAATTTGATCGATTTGAAAACGAAGTCCTATTGCTCGATTTATCTTGTAAATCAAGGACTTATAATTATTTTCAGATTTTTAATAACCCTTTTATAAATAAAAGCGATTTTGGTATTTAAAACGTTATAAAATGAACGCTCGTCTCAAACATAGCAATCTATGTTTATAAAATTTTGTAAAATTTAAAACTGTCCAGAATATTATTTTAGTAAATTTTCATTAATAAACTGCTTTTAAAAGGATTTTAAAATCCTTATTAATTATCGAAAATTTCGATAATTAACTTAAAAATACAAATGACCTTTGAAAATTTTTCTAAATTCATATAGTGTATTATTATACACTATGGTCCAGAATATGAATTTATGAAATTCATATAATACTGTTTGCTAATTATTTATATATATACATATATATATTTTCTAGAATTCAAAATAATAGGAATAATCATCCAAAATTCCCAAAATTGATATATACTTATTATAACATCCCAACATCAGTATATAATATTTATATAACCCATAGTTCATCATAACTATTTATTTCACAATATGTAACAATATTCACTAGTAATAATAAGATAATTACCAAATAAATAGCAAACAATTTCTAAAAATTCTAAATAAATTCCAACATCAATAAACATTATATTATAACATTGTAACATCATAACATCAACTAAAAACATTTGAATCATCACCATATGGAGCTCAAGAGCTCTCGGTTTTTTTGATTCTTTATGTTATTTGATTTTCAAAAATTCCAATAATTATATACTATGTCTATACACTATAGTATATTAATATAACATCATATAATCATCAAGAACTAATTAAATCATCACCATATAAGCTTGTAAGCTGTTTATTTGATTTAAATAGGTAATTGATTTCAAAAATTCTAATTAATTCACACAATGCATAAATAATATACTAAAGCATTAAAACACCATTACATGTTCAAAAATAAAATCATACATCAACATATACATTTAATATGCTCACGGTATTTTTCCAAAATCATGCATTTGATTTTCAAAATTTAATTAAATCATATAACATATAATCAATACATTAAAGCATTAATATGTCATTATATGATTAAAATAAAATTATACACCAAGGTATTTATTCAAATAGCTCACGGTATTTTTAAAATAAATAGCTAGGGTTTTCCAAAATTTTTAATTAACCTACCATAGCCTTAAATCATACATACATCAATATTTCATCATTAAAATGTTCAAGAAATAATCGGTCATCACATATGCATTTTTAATATCTTGAAAATTATTTTGAACATGTTCTATGGTTCAAAATTTCATAACATGCTAGATCCATTCAAAAATTAAATAAACAATACCATATGCTTATTCTAACATATATTCACATACTTGGAAATATAAATCATCAAGAACAATATATCTCATGCTCTAGAACATTAAAACATACATATACATATATATATACATTCAAACACACATACATATATATATAAAAACATGCTTCGATTTTCATGAATAAATGAGGATAGAATCGATACTATGGTCCATGTTTACCTTAGAAATGATATAGATCACAAGAACAATATAGTATCAAGGTTTGGAGAGAAATGAGAAGAAGAAGAAGAAGAAATTTCAAAATAATGGGAGGGTCGCTCGATTTTCTCATGAAATGGAGAGAAAAATGGAGAGAAAATGAGTTTTGAGAATTTGTAAGAGTGTGTATAGTGAGAAAGAAGGAATGGGAAGAGTCCTCCCTATATCTCTCTCTCTCTCTCTCTCTCACGGCACACACCAACAAATGGGAGAAAATGCAGCCCAATGATGAGGATTAGTGATCATTAGCTAGTTAGGAAAAAGGGTGTTCATGGGTCATTGTAATAAAAAATGACATCATTTTGTCCAAGCATGATGGCCGATGGCCATTAGGGTTTAGGGGCTGATTTAATTTTATTACACATTAATACAATGTATTAATCATAGTATAGGTCATAGATATATAATACATGCCATAAAAATAATTAAATCAAGATATACTAAATTTTCGAAAATACCGATAATAAAATAGGAAAATAGGAATAAAATACAAATTACACCTATTATTGATACTCATGCCATTTTCGATCCAAATATACATATATACATCATAATATATGATTTAGATATTAAATAATATCATAGGATAAAATTATAGCATTAATTCATGCATATAAAACCCTAATTTCAAAATTAGGTTTCAAAATTATAAAAATCATATCGATTTTTAATGATCTAAAACTGATTTCATAGCTTAATAACACTCATATATATCATATTATAAAGTTTAGATACCATATGATAATTTAATAGTGTCATTTCATGTGAAAACCAAAGTTTATAAACTTAGGTTTTTGAAAATTTCAATATCAAATTATCGAATTTTAATAACTGAAAATTGATTTTAATAATTAATAATACTGAAATTATATAAATATTAATAGGAAATTAATTATTATAATTTCCGAGCATTAAACTCATTTTACAAAACGCCTCAGACGCCGACGCTCAAAACGCCTCAAAACGCTCAAAATCGACTCATCTCAAATGGTCGCAGAAGTTCACACTTACTAAATAAATATATTCCTTTAATAAAGGAATTAAGATGGAAATTAATTCCAAGCTTCACCGCCGTAAAATTTCATGAAAAGTCGACGCTCGACACGCTGTCGACGTTAAAATATATCGACGAATCATTTCGTAATATTTCAACCTTTAATTCACAATCCTTAGTGAATTATGAAAGGAATTCGTTATAACGATATCGTATCGAAATCACAAGATTCGATGTCGTAAAAGATAATATACGGTAAAACCCTAATTACGGGTTTAGAAAACCGTAATCGATATTCGCTTTTTCGAATATTACATTCCACCCCTTACGAAAAATTTCGTCCCGAATTTGTATACCTTTAGAAAATAGATCGGGTATTTTTCTCTCATTGCTTCTTCAAGCTCCCACGTGGCTTCTTCCCCGTCCGTGGTGTTCCACAAAGACTTGACTAACGGAATCGACTTGCCCGTAGTTGCCGGACTTTGTGGTCAAGTATGGCTGCGGTTCTTCCTTATAGCTCATGTCCGCTCGAGGATCACGCCGCCTCGCGAATCACGTGCTTTGGGTCGTGAACGATTTTCGAATCATGCGAGACGTGAAAACATTATGGACATTCCCTAGGTTTGGCGGAAGAGCCAACCTATAAGCCATCGGACCTATCCTTTCTAGATCTCATAAGGTCCTATGAAACGGGTCTAAGCTTTCCTTCGTGCCAAACCCGACAATCCTTTTGACGGAGAGACCTTAAGAAATACTTTGTCTCCATCCTCAAATCAGTAGCTCGATCTACGCCAGACGTCAGAAGATTTCGTCCGTCCCGAGCCTCTTTATCCTCATCCTAATTTGTCGAACGATTTCGATCATTTCGCTCACCGCATCGTGCCCTATGACTTTTCTCTCACCGACTTCATCCCAATAAAGTGGTGATCTACACTTCGCCATACAAGGCCTCAGATGGGGCCATGCCGATCGTCGCTGATAACCGTTGTTGTAAGCAAATTCAATCGAGGTAAAATATCTTCCCATTTTGCACCTCGATCCAAAATTACGCTCTAAGCATATCTTCTAGCGTTTGATCGCTCTCCCGATCGTCCATCGGTTTGTGGGTGGAATGTCAGATCAAGTTTAACTGCACTCAGCCTTTTTTGTAAGCTAATCCGTAACTGGATGTGAACTGGAGTCTCGATCGAGGTAATAGATTTCGCACCCATGTAGTCGCATAATTTCCTTAACGCATACCGGGCCAACTTATCGATCCATAAGTGCTTTGAATAGGTAGAAAGTGAGCACTTTGGTAAGTCTATCCACAATTACCCATACGGCTGTGTTTCCTCTTCTCGATTTGGGTAAGCTCGTAACGAAATCCATCGTTATATCGTCCCACTTCCATTCGGGATTTCCAACGGTTGTAACTTCCCGTAGGGACGCTGGTGTAGGCCTTCACTTGTCGACAAACAAGACAACGCTCTACGAAAGAAGCTATGTCTCGCTTCACGCCTTCCCACCAAAATTTTTCCTTCGTGTCCCGGTACATCTTAGTACCGCCTCGGGCGGGCGGTGTAGGGCGACGTGAGCCTCACTCATGATTTCGCTCAAGCTCGCGCCGTCAGAACGCATATCCTACCTTCAAACAATAAGGCTATCCGCGCCTCTTGAAATTCTCAATCCTTCGCACCTTAGTCTTTCTCGATCTTTTCCAACTTTTCCTCAATCCTTCGTCTCGACAATTCTTTTTCTTAGATCGATGTCGCGAGAGTGTAGCGATACCCACAATTGTCTCGGTGGTTCCACCAATTCAATCTTCATTCTACCAAACTCTTCAACGAGTTTTTCCTCTCAGACAAAGAGACATCCTAACTGGTACGGCTCTTACGACTCAAGGCGCCACCACTACATTCGCCTCGCCCGGTGATAGTTAATACCACAATGTAATCTTTACCGCCTCAAGCCATCTTCTTTGTCTCATATTCAGATCTCTTTGTTCAAGAAATACTTCAAACTTTTATGATCCGTGAAGATCTCACATCTCACACCGTAGAGATGGTGTTCCAAATTTTAGGGCATGAACTACACCGCTAGTTCCAAATCGCGGGTCAGTAGTTCACCGTGGGTCCGAGTTGTCGGATGCGTAAGCTATCACTTTTCCTTCTTGCATCAAAACACAACCCACCCAGCCTTAGATGCGTCAGATAGACCACATACCCTTGTCCGCTCGACCGCTAGAACCGTGCACCGGTCAATTTTTCTTCGAGTATTTGAAAACTCGCCTCGCACTCATCATCCAATTGAACTTGATTCCTTCCCGAGTAGCCGGGTTATCGGCCTTGCAATCTTGGAGAATCCTTCATGAATCTCCTATAGTAGCCACCTAATCCTAGGAAACTTCTAATTTCGTGGTCGTGTTCTTGGTGATTTCCATTCTCGCACGGCCTCTACTTTGGTCGGATCTACTTTTATGCCTTCAAAGCAGACACGATGTGTCCAAGGAACATAACTTCCTTCACCAAAACTCACATTTGCTAAACTTAGCAAAGAGTCTTTCATTTCTCAAGGTTTGCAAACCGTCCGTAGATGTTCCTTATGATCCTCTTCGCTCTTTGAGTAGATAAGGATATCATCTATGAAGACCAAAACAAATTTATCCAAAATGGATGAAATACTGCTCATGAGGTCCATGAATACGGCCGGTGCATTGTTAATCCGAATGGCATAACTATGAATTCATAGTGGCCATATCTCGTTCGAATGCGCCTTAGGTACATCCTCGCATCAGATTTTCACCGATGGTATCCCGACTTAAGATCAATTTTAGAGAATACACCCGCCTCGCAATTGATCAAACAGTCATCAATTCGGTAAAGGGTATTTGTTCTTTAGTGTCATCTTATTTAGCTCCCTATAATCGATGCACATCCTCAAAGAACCATCCTTTTCTTAACAAACAAAACAAAGCCCCCCCCAAGGTGAAACACTCGCCTAATAAATCCTAGATCCAAAAGCTCTTGATTTGGATTTTCAGCTCTTCTAGCTCCTTCGGGCCATCCTATAGGGCGCCTCGACACCGGGCTGATCCTGCTCCAAGTCGATGGTAAACTCTAGTTGTCTCATCGTGAGGTAGTCCCGTAGATTCTCGAAATACGTCCAAAATTCTCGACGACTTCAATGTCTTCTACCCGCTCGGGTTTATCCTCATCGCTTAAATAAACAAGGAATGCATGGCATCCCTTCCGGTTCATCATCCTCCTAGCTTGTAGTGTCGATACTATCGGAATCCTCCTTCCCATGCCGATTCCGTGAAAATGCGTAGCTTCGTCCGTGAAAGTGAAACGAAATTTTCCTTTCCTTACAGAGAATCGTGGAATGATTCTTAGCTAACCACCCATTCCGAGGATTATGTCTACATCATCCATGGGTATTATGTTTAGATCGCTAGCCGTAACCTTAAGTGATCCTAATGTCAACTCTAGGTTCGAGCAAAAGTGGGTAACGGCCATAATCCCTCCTATAGGCGATGAGATTCTCATATCCTCGCTTGATTTTTCGCACCTAAGGCCCAAATTTCACGCATGATTTTGCAATAAAAGAATGCGAAGCACCCGATCGAACAATACTATAACATGTAGGTTGAGAAGAACTCCCATACCGCCAAGTTTCCTCGGTTTTGTTCGCTCGCCTCCTATGCAGGCGTAGCTCTAGCCGAGCCGGCCGAGGCCGACGGGCGCCGGTCCCGCTGATTTGGCGGTTGTTGCTCGCCGTTGCCGCCGCCGCTGGCGCTGGCGCGGTGGTTGTCGCCCGCCGTTGTTGTGGCGGTGGCGCCGCCCCGCCGCTGCGGATTTGTTGTTGTGGCCGCCGCCATCGCTGCGGCCGCTGGAGTTGTTGTTGAGGCCGGGCCGCTGCCATTGAAGTTGAGGGGTTAATGAAACCGCGTGGGCCGGGTTGAAGTCAGATAGCCCTTAATGGCCGAGCATTGCCGCTGGTTCGGTCTTACATCCGAACGTGATATCGGGCAATTGTCATGAATGCCCGCTTGCCCGCATTTATAACAGCCCACCACATTTGCCGCACACACCCTTGTGTGTCCTATGGCATCGAGGGCATTGAGGTGTCCTCGATCGCTCATGTGGTCCCTTGCCGGTGGAGCATAAGTCGCCTCTTCCACCTTGTCCCCGTGCGCCTGGCCTCGCCACGGCGCAGACTGTGGTCCCCAAAGTTCCCACGGTTGTTATTCCCGCGGTTGGGTTCCCATTTCCTTTCCTCTATCCAAAGGATCGTGTGACCGAGACGCCACCGACTTATTTTCGGTCATGGTCACTTATATCTAAAGCTCAGCGAGAGCTTCAGTAGGATGTGTCTCCATGGTCGGCAAGAGACATGCGATCTCCATTCTTAGCCCCGCTCGAACTTTTCCGACATTTTCAAGTCGGTGTCCACCAGCTCAGTGCATATCTCGACATCTCGCAGAAGGTGCGATCATAGTCGGTCACACTATCCTTTTCTGTTTTAGCAGAAAAATTCTCGCCCTTCTTCCTCTTATAGCTTTTGGGATGTACTTCATCATACAGCCCCTCTCGAAATCCTCCCACGAGAATTCTTCAAGCCGCTCACCGTGAAAGTTTTCTTCCGCCTCCCACCGTAAGTCACCGGTCCTATCACCGAAAGGTAACACACGACAACCTTTCCGTGCTGCATCTTAAAAGGTAAAATCCGCTCAATGGCCCTAACCCATTGTTCGGCTTCTTCCGGCTACCTTTCCCGCTAAAGACAGTGAGGGTTCTGCCTTAGAAACATTTCTTCGATTCGCGATCGGGTTGTGGTGGAGGTGGTGGTTGGGGAATTTCTTCCGCTCTTGCTCGGGATCCTACCCTTCCTCTCGCCTTCCCGACCTCGACCTCGGGTTCTTGCTCCGGATTCCTTCTGAGGCATGTCGCTATAGAAAATGTAATCATTAGCACTTATTCTTTTCACACCAACATACACCAACGCTATTATGGCTTTATCAGAAACGATTCCAAATAGAATATCATTCTTAACAAACATAACTTGCCGCAAAAGCCCTATTAGGGTCATGTATATATATATCCAAAATTTCGCCATAGCGTGATGTTCAATCAACTGTTATGCAAAAGAAAAATAAAAACATAAGTCCCGCCCACACGGCCTTCCAAAAGCTAAGGTTCTAAGTCCAAACTAAAGATTAAACATAGGAAAAGGAAAACAATGTGCTTAAGCACAAAAATCTCTTTAAGCTTCGCTGTGGTCTACATCATGCGCCCTCCCACCGTCCGCCCTCCTCGGATCTTCCTCCTCCTGAGTCGCCCTCGCCGTCTCGAAATGTCCATGCGGGCGCCCTCGATGGACCGCCCATTGCTTCCACCATCGGTATGTCTCGCAGGGGGTTAAGAGCATTCGTTGCATTCACCCGATGCTCGTAGTCATGGCGGATCGGGCTGTAGCCACCTGCGACATCTGTTACTCTCATCCGTGCTGTCCGATGAAAGTGCTCGACTGGTGGTATGGCTGGGACCATAGGTGGTGGAGGTGGTACCGTGGACGACGGGTGTCCGGCTGTGTGGGTGGAAATACCGCCTCCCAAGGCTCGGGGCGTGCCGCCTCTAAGCGAGCAGCCTTCCTCGCAAAAGGAAAGGAGGCACGACCGGGTCAATCTGCCTCGAACCTCTCAGTAAAGCCACTCGCGACTCATCCCGCCAGTATACTCGGGAGGAGGTAGGGTCCTCTCGGTGCGCCTCAGAATGTCAGATACGTAAGTCGTGACTCACGAACCCGGCGATCTCCCACCAAGTCGTAGCCGCCCATCGCCTGTAGATGTAATCCCCGATATCTCTCGAGCATATCCATCCTGTGTGCAGGGAGTATCGCTAGAAGGCGCTGGATGCCGCCATAATCAGCCACGCCGTGAGCTCGGGCGCCTCCAAAGACGGAGATAATATGCCAAGAACTCACCCAAGTCTTCCCAACAAGACATCCAACTGGAGCGATATATACTCACCTCCTCCTCTGGGGTGGGGTGTGGTCCAATCCTCCTCCTCGCGAGATATCTCAACCCCTCCATCTGTCACGAATAAAACTAACATAAGTCAACTATCGTCATCGCATAAGCAGGCAAGGATATCTTAAACGTAACGTGAAGCAACTAGATAAGGTCAAGCAAGTCTATAAGGTAGGCAACATCATACTGCACAATACTCACCACAACTTACCTTCTTAATCTTACCCAAACATATACATAAGCCAACAACATCTTAATATAAGCTATGAGATCCTTATTCTATACCAAACACTCGAACTAGAGTTCAACGGACTCTATCGTATTCTGGAGGCAGAATTAAGGATTCTGTTCTTCATAACAAATGAAGATCAGTGTTAGAGTACGCAGGTGAAAACCATGCGTAAATCGGAGTCCCAACGAGAGATCTAGCTAAAACAAATCTACTGCGCAGTGCAGGAAATTTGCGCGATCGTGCCAAATTGCAAATCGAGACGTATGTCGACGACACGCCTACCATCTTCAGGTCTTTAAGTTGAGGCTGAACATTCTGAAGCCGTAAGTGGCATCCATTTTGTGTTGATGCTCACCATGTCGAAGTAGTGATGGAGTGCCGACGCCATTCAAATTAAAGGTCGAGGTTGTCCTCGCCCATCCTTCTCGCCGCCTTCCGCCGCTCGTGCCCAAGGGTATCGTTACTTTCATTCTTCCTATCGCTCTTTCGCTCGCATAAGGAAAAGAAGTTCGATTTCTATGTTCTTTCACGACACGTGAACATGCTCCTTAGAGTCTAAGTTCGCCTTATGATAACATATCGCTCATCATAAATAAAATTTTGAAAGTCGAAAGATGTTTCAATTGAAAATTTTGAAATACGATTTCAACATAGCAATCATAATCAACTTATATGCATATCAAAATGGATTCATTCATCCCATGTTGATCATTCAACTAGTACCACCGTACTTTCATATCAATACTGAGTATTGCATTAGTTCAACTAAAAGTATTTTGGAAAAATTTCTCGCTCAACTTTCATTTTCATCATAAAAATTTTCATAATAATCAAATCCTTCAAAAGTCCATCCAATTGTTCAATCATGTAAAATTTCCATTTCATGAGTTTGAGAAAGGAATGCGCTACCTTTTTCCTGCTTGAGCTCGATGTGATGGAGTGTTGAGGGAGTCATTGGTTTCTAGAAGTCCAAAGGACTGATCTGACTTAGAATAAAAAGAATTTGGTTTTCAAAGAGCAAAAGCGCTCGATACCACTGTTACGACCCCATTCCGACCAACCCGGACCTGAGGGCGACTAGTACTAGGAGTAGTACTTTAGGGTTACATGGATAAAATGGAGATGCATAAAATAAGCTAACATGCTCGAATGTAATACGAGATGATGTTATATTGTTTTTGAAAAGGTTTAGCCATCGGACCCCAAAACTCGCCCGATCCGATGGACCTCAATAGTTTAAAACATAAAGCGTAAATAAGGGAGTTCAGAGTGTAGCAATGAAAGTGTGTGAATACATATATGACGATATGCATTCAAGGTATAAACCACAAATTCAAGTAAATCGGTCAAGGACACCGACTCTCAACACTTTCCCCATCATCACCATCGAGCTCAACCCGCACATTTAAAACAACATGCAGGCTAAGTACAAGAAATTGCACTTAGTGGACTCATGCCGAAAACATTTGATAGATTTGATTACGCCGCCAATATCGAGTAAGTCACAGTGGTTTTAGTTAAAATGCCTCAGGCTTACCAAATCATTTTCGTCAGAAACATAGCTCGCCGAGCATTTTCGCGTGTATGGTCCGTATCTCATAGTCACAATACATAATAATAATAAATAATAAACGCCGAGAGTGAGGCCTCCCATCTACGACGCCGTGACCGCCGTAATCCCGCATACAAGACACAACACTCGCAAGCATATGTTAACACAACAGAGTTTCCAACCTTCACGCCAATCCTAGCTGTGCATTTATCATCCCAAGACAGACCCGACATTAAAAAGGTCATGCTACCACAACAATTGATATAATAGTTCCAACTATCTCCACAAATTTCTACCCGGCATAACAGATAGATCCATACACAAAACGAAATATTTTCGCGGTGTAATGCAAGAAACATTTGATAACAAATTGTAGAATAAGTGTCAGAATAAACTCATTTGAAATAACAAGAAAGTCACATTTTAGTGGGTAAGAAAAGGCCCACATTTTGAAGATAAGAAGCCCACCCAGATAAGAAAGGAAAGCCCACCGACTATGGTTCGTTGTAAAGTCCCAGTTCGCTCGTTCGTCAAAATCCCGTCACGCTTCAAGGCCCACACCTTTACGAAAAAGCGAGGCTTTAGTACGTCGCCAAGTCTTCGAGACTTTCAAAACTAAGATAAACTTCGATATTTCATATCGATGTAGACCGAATTCCTTAGTGAATTCAATACGCCTCTAACACGATACGATCGACTTGTTCTCGCTCTTCGAGATACTTTCAACGATAAGCACGTTTTTCGATATATGGATTTCATTTGTGAAATCTTTTCTTACTAATGAGGTATCATACTCAATTAGTATATCTTACGCCGCATCGACGATTTATAAACGATAATCGCACGCTTGACTCAAAAGTCAACGAAGTCAACATCGATCAACAAAGTCAACGATTTTGACTTTAAAAAGTAACTTCTTACTATTTTGTTTTATAAATCGAATTTGATCGATTTGAAAACGAAGTCCTATTGCTCGATTTATCTTGTAAATCAAGGACTTATAATTATTTTCGATTTTTAATAACCCTTTTATAAATAAAAGCGATTTTGGTATTTAAAACGTTATAAATGAACGCTCGTCTCAAACATAGCAATCTATGTTTATAAAATTTTGTAAAATTTAAAACTGTCCAGAATATTATTTTAGTAAATTTTCATTAATAAACTGCTTTAAAAAGGATTTTAAAATCCTTATTAATTATCGAAAATTTCGATAATTAACTTAAAAATACTAAATGACTTTTGAAAATTTTTCTAAATTCATATAGTGTATTATTATACACTATGGTCCAGAATATGAATTTATGAAATTCATATAATACTGTTTGCTAATTATTTATATATATACATATATATATTTTCTAGAATTCAAAATAATAGGAATAATCATCCAAAATTCCCAAAATTGATATATACTTATTATAACATCCCAACATCAGTATATAATATTTATATAACCCATAGTTCATCATAACTATTTATTTCACAATATGTAACAATATTCACGGTAATAATAAGATAATTACCAAATAAATAGCAAACAATTTCTAAAAATTCTAAATAAATTCCAACATCAATAAACATTATATTATAACATTGTAACATCATAACATCAACTAAAAACATTTGAATCATCACCATATGGAGCTCAAGAGCTCTCGGTTTTTTTGATTCTTTATGTTATTTGATTTTCAAAAATTCCAATAATTATATACTATGTCTATACACTATAGTATATTAATATAACATCATATAATCATCAAGAACTAATTAAATCATCACCATATAAGCTTGTAAGCTTTCGGTTTATTTGATTTAAATAGGTAATTGATTTCCAAAATTCTAATTAATTCACACAATGCATAAATAATATACTAAAGCATTAAAACACCATTACATGTTCAAAAATAAAATCATACATCAACATATACATATAGCATGCTCACGGTATTTTTCAAAAATTCATGCATTTGATTTTCAAAATTTAATTAAATCATATAACATATAATCAATACATTAAAGCATTAATATGTCATTATATGATTAAAACAAAATTATACACCAAGGTATTTATTCAAATAGCTCACGGTATTTTTAAAATAAATAGCTAGTGGTTTTCCAAAATTTTAATTAACCTACCATAGCCTTAAATCATAACATACATCAATATTTCATCATTAAAATGTTCAAGAAATAATCGGTCATCACATATGCATTTTAAATATCTTGAAAAATTATTTTGAACATGTTCTATGGTTCAAAATTTATAAGCATGCTAGATCCATTCAAAAATTAAATAAACAATACCATATGCTTATTCTAACATATATTCACATATTTGAAATATAAATCATCAAGAACAATATATCTCATGCTCTAGAACATTAAAACATACATATACATACATATAGCATTCAAACACACATACATATATATATAAGAACATGCTTCGATTTTCATGAATAAATGAGGATAAAATCGATACTAAGGTCCATGTTTACCTTAGAATGGTATAGATTCACAAGAAACAATATAGTATCAAGGTTTGGAAGAGAAATGAGAAGAATGGAAGAAGAAGAATTTTCAAAATAATGGGGAGAGAGCTCTCGATTTTTCTGGACTGAAATGGAGAGAGAAAGAGAGAGAGAGAGTTCAGAATTTGAGTGTGTGTAATGATGAAAGAGAAGGATGAATGGAAGAGTCCTCCCTATATATCTCTCTCTCTCTCTCTCGATTTTGGCCACACACACCAATGGGAGAAAATCTGCAGCCCAATGATGAGGATGTAGTGATCATTAGCTAGGTTCAAAAGGGTGTTCATGGGTTGGGTAAAAAAGGTGACACATCATGCTTGTTTAAAGTATGATGGTAGAATCGGCTTTAGGGTGTTTTAGGGCTGATTTTAATTTTATTTACACCCAATACAATGTATTAATCATAGTATAGGTCATAGATATATAATACATGCCATTAAAATAATTAAATCAAGCATATACTAAATTTTCAAAATACCGATAATAAAATAGAAAATAGGAATAAAATACAAATTACACCTATTATTGATACTCATGCCATTTTCGATCCAAATATACATATATACATCATAATATATGATTTAGATATTAAATAATATCATAGGATAAAATTATAGCATTAATTCATGCATATAAAACCCTAATTTCAAAATTAGGTTTCAAAATTATAAAAATCATATCGATTTTTAATGATCTAAAACTGATTTCATAGCTTAATAACACTCATATATATCATATTATAAAGTTTAGATACCATATGATAATTTAATAGTGTCATTTCATGTGAAAACCAAAGTTTATAAACTTAGGGTTTTGAAAATTTCAATATCAAATTATCGAATTTTAATAACTGAAAATTGATTTTAATAATTAATAATACTGAAATTATATAAAATATTAATAGGAAATTAATTATTATAATTTCCGAGCATTAAACTCATTTTACAAAACGCCTCAGACGCCGACGCTCAAAACGCCTCAAACGCTCAAAATCGACTCATCTCAAATGGTCGCAGAAGTTCACACTTACTAAATAAATATATTCCTTTAATAAAGGAATTAAGATGGAAATTAATTCCAAGCTTCACCGCCGTAAAATTTCATGAAAAGTCGACGCTCGACACGCTGCTTCGACGTTAAAATATATCGACGAATCATTTCGTAATATTTCAACCTTTAATTCACAATCCTTAGTGAATTATGAAAGGAATTCGTTATAACGATATCGTATCGAAATCACAAGATTCGATGTCGTAAAAGATAATATACGGTAAAACCCTAATTACGGGTTTAGAAAACCGTAATCGATATTCGCTTTTTCGAATATTACATTCCTATGATTTATTCACAAATGAATGTGAATTTAGAAATACGAATATGTAACGATTTTAACAAAGATAATTTCAACGTCGATTACGATCGATAATTGAAATTTCGTAATATTTTCTAAGTTTTAAGCTTAGAATTTAATTCCATTATTATTGGAATGATTTAATAAAGTGATTACAACTTTATTACGACCATTTTGAGACGAGTCGATATTTAACGTTTGAACGCTTCAAACGTGAACGTTTTGAGACGACTTGAGAATCAAGTCTAACGATCAAGGAATTATGATATTTAAATTCCTATGATTATTTTATATAATTAGAATATTATTTAGCATTGAAATAATGCTAGAAAATTTTGGAATGATATTTTTGATTATTTAAGATTCTCGAAACCCTAAAGCAAGAATTAAGTTTTCACCTATGGATTGATCCCAATAATTTTTCCTATGATATAATTTATCATCTAGGATATATATTATGCTATATGTCGACTTATAGCATGAAAATCAATTTTGGGCATTAAATGTTGAAAGTGCATGAACTTCCTAAAGTATATAACATATGATTAATTTTAATTTTTGATCATCCAATTTGTGTTATTTCTTAAGTGTAGTATTAATACACACTTACCAAGTAAAATGTGTAGATGAAAAATACACTAGCAATTGGTTTATCTAATAGCCGATTATTTTGACATTTTGTACACAAAATCAATTTTGATTTTTATACACTTGAGTGTATAATTTTGGGATAGAGTGTACACATATTATCTACTAAATACAACATTGAAAAATCTGATTTTCTCCCCCCTCACTGAATGGTCGACGGCAGCTATGATAGCATGAAACAAAATTTGAAATGTTTTTCCCAAAAATTGCTTTAATAAAGCTTACAAAGTATTAATGCAATTGTAAGAGATATTTTTAGTATGACCTCACTCTTTGACTAAAATTTCATTCATTTGTGTCTTGTTTAGTTGTGAGAACCGAGAGATAGTTGTGAGTGTGTGTCTTCATTTGTTTATTTTTTTTTTTTTTTTTGCTATGTGTATATAATGTCTTAGCACACAAACACAACTCATTTCTTCCTCTTTCCTTACTGTCGTGAACCTCCAAAGAAAACCAAACCCTTTTCTTCTCCTTTTATCTTCAAATAGCTTGAGCTCTTTTTATCCTACAACCGATCGACCGATAATGAGGTTAGATATCTAACAAGCTTCGATAAAACCTAAATTTTTCAATAATCCTACTGGTTTAAATTATTATTTTTAGCATGTATTATTTATGCAATAAATCATGCTAGCATGTTATAAGCTTAGATTTATGTTACATATGTTAATATGTGCATTGATAATTTATTTCTATAGCTAAACAATTTATTTAAATTATTCTAGTGATGCAAGAATTTTGCTAGTATGATTTAAGGTCGATTATCGATCTAAAGTGTTGTAGGAATGCATGATATTAATTTAGAAATTTTTGGAAACCATTTGGGTAAAAATACCAAACCCGAAAATGAAAGGAGTTGGAACCTTGTTGTATAATTTTTATATGCTTGATATAATAGCATATTATTGATCTAGGTATTGATTAGGTGTTGTAGGAATTTATAAGAATTTTGGACTTATATAGCTAATTTATTTCAAAAGTGCCAAACCTATAGTGTAGGAAGTAATGGGTTGTAATGTGTTATTATATGATATTATGATGTATTAGTGCTATATGATAGCATATAAGCATAGTGTAATTTTATAGGATTTTATAAAATCATTTGGCATATATATACCTATAGTAGCCGTGAGCTACAATTTGTTGGTTCTATGATGTATGGTTTGATTTTATTAAACCATAGGTTATAATTATATTATATATTAATATTGGAGCCTTGTGTATTATTATTAGAATTTTGAGAATTTATCGATTAATTTTGATTAAAAACCGTGACCTATATAATGTATATAGGAGTGTTCCAAATTTTCTATAGTGATATTAATACATATTAATGATCATAGTGTAAAATAATACACTATATGAATTTAGAGGATTTTGGAACAAAGTTTGAAAATAAGTGTTATAGCCGTGAGCTATACTTTGGATTTGAGGAATTTTAATTCCTTTTTAATCAAGAATAATAATATATTATATGTCTAAAAATTATATTAGACATAATTGAATTTTTGAGAATTATTAAACATAGAATATTATGTTTACGATGAAACGTTATATCAAATAACGTTAAAAGCATAAAATAATACTTAAAGTATTAAAAGATTAATATTGAAAGAAAATATTAATCAGATTTATCGATTTACGTGAAAAATAGAGAATTGAAAAGAAATCGATTGAAAATCGATTTATATTGAATTTATTCATTAAAATGGGATTTATTCAAGATTTATAAAGAAAAGTCAAAATGGTCGACTTTCAAACTAACATACTAAATATGTTCGTTAAATACGCTAATACGCCAAAAACGACACTTTTATCCGAATATCTCAATTGTGAGAAAAGATTTTAATTGAAATCATTTTATCAATAACGTTATTATACGCTCATTATTTAACCTAAAAGGTTATAATGAGACCGAGATCATATTACGCCTCTCGATATACGAGAATTATTTTTATTGAAATACGCCAGAAACGACGATAAAGTTTATTAAAACTTTGAATTATTATTATTTATCAAAGTTGAATGAACTTTGAAAATCTCGAAAAGCGTGCCAACGTGCAAACGTAAATTTTGCGTAGCTGGGACGTGAAGGCTCACACGCAACTGCAGGAGAGCAGACGCGATCGAAAATTCAAGTTCAAAAGTAAAGGGCTTTACTATACTCAAACCGGTAGAATTTACCAAATGATTTATTTATGATGCTTTATTGCAAGCAAATATTTATGAAATGATTTATTTAATTACCCGCCCAAATTGTTTATGTTTTATGTATGTATCCAATTCATGATTGTTGATGCATAATGTCAGTAGCTCCCACTTTACGACATGCTTGAATTCAGATTCTTGAAGACCCCAAGGATGATGGAGAATTCTTATCCCGTGGCCGAGATGGCCTCGGATTTTGTGCACCGATTATTTTGTGACTGTGCCGAAAGGGTGCTCGGCGGTCACGCGTCTGTGAGAGAGGCCTCTCCAAATAGAGAGAATTGTTGTGGAATGTATTATTGTGATGGATATGGATCATACATACAAAGAAAATGTCCGCCGCATTTAATCTTTATGGAAATGAAAGAAAATATTTAGTAAGCACGAGTATTTCAAATTAAAACCTTGTGTGTTATCGTGATGGGCGAGTAATTCAAATGAGATAAATTATTTTGCATGAGCCACGAGTGCAATCTTGTACTCACCGCATGTTTGTTTTAAACGTGCAGTTGAGCGTATGATGGACGGAGATGTGTTGGAGCAATGAACCCCTTTGAATGCAATATATATTAGAAACTCAATACACATCATCATATGTGTATTCACACGCTTTCACCGCAATAGAATTTATTTATTTTATGATGTTGATTAGTCAATACTTCCGAACTTATGAGTTCTCAGATATATATCAAGTTAAAGCTTCCTTGATTATTATTCCAAGTATTAGCCCCTCGCTAAATCGTACTTAGGATTTAGGGTCATTACAAATATCCTAAAATATTGAATGGCGCTACCATCATTAAATTTTATAATACTAGTTTATGTATTTATGAAAACAATTCATTTTAGTCATTTTGTACAAAGCGGACCTCAATTATCAATTTGAACACTTATTTTTATATATATTTTTTAATATTATATGACATATTAACATTTGAAAAATTAAGTCCTCATACCATTAATAAGTTTAGATGAAAACAAGAGTGAAGAAATCGAAATTATAAAAAATCTCATAAGAAGCTAACTACTAAGTTATAGATAATCTGAAGATTACCTAGATCAAGATTTTATCGATCTTGGAGATGTTTGATGTACAAATCTTATAAAATCAGATAAGTGATTAGTGGAACTAACACCGACGATTTGGCTTCAAGAATATTCATTTTATAATCGAGTCATTCCAAAAGGATAATAACTAATTCTTTCTCTTTTCTCTTGTGTTTCTTTTTCCTTATTTTATGTTTTACATAAACCAATATGGAGTTATTATTCTATGTTAAGTTTTTCAACAAGTTAAGTATTTAGAAATTGTATACCTAAAAACCTAACTCGTAATATAATAAAATAAATTCATCATATGTATCAATTATTAAATTTATGTTATGCTCATACAAATTTTTACGTAAATTATATTATTTACTTCGATATTAGATTTTTGCTTGAGTTATTTTATAAATACACTCTATTAGAACATACGGATGAGTACATGATTTATCTAAACAAAAATAAGAATTAATATACATGATAAAAGGTCCCATTATTTAATAAAAACTTATCCTATAAGGTACAACTTACAAGGCCTGTGTTCAAAACTTTCAATCACACGTCAAAATTTATTATTTCTCATCATTTATAATGACCGTAATATGAACACACAAGATAATATTATTTGAAAATTAAAAATAAAAAAGGAAAGGTTTCAAATGATCATTGTGATATATGGAGTTGTATGGATAGAAATTCTTAAGCAAAATATATTCTCAGCAAGATATGTCACGACCCCACTCAGTCGAATCTTGAGTGAGCGGACTAATATTAGGAATATAGAACTTAAGATTAGACATACACTTATACAATTTAGTTCAAAAGGGCTTAGCCAACAGATCCAAAAGATATAATGATCTGAAAGACTTCATAGTTCACTTTGTTATAATATCCAACATGAAAATTTAAAACAGTTCAGAATTTGCAGCGGAAAGAGTGTGAATACATATATGACGATATGTATTCAAGGTTATCCATTTCTAACGAACATCAAGGACATACGGCTTTCTCAACACTCCTCCATCATCAGCAACCGAGCTCAACCTCGCACATTTAAAACAAACATGCAGGCTAAGTACAAAATTTGTACCCAAAGTGGACTTATGCCGAAAACATTTTATTTTCATTTAATTACTCGCTAATATAGTGGTAAGACACAAGGGTTTTATTTGAAAATGCCTCAGGCTTACTAAAATATTTTCACGAGTTTATAAAAGTTGCTCGCCAAGCATTTTCGTGTACGTGATCCATATCCCTTACTATCATTCCATCGTGTTATCATAGTCGAAAGTCGTGAAGGAGGCCTCCTTCTACGACCCCCGCGACCGCCGTGAATCGTCCTTACAAAGACACAAACCACCATCAGGTACACGCTAATCCTAGCTGTATAAGCCTTCCCAAGATAGGATCCGATATCGATTTTCATTCATAAGTTGGGAATAACCCATCAACGCCACATCATACATGGATAGATACGATACACAAAACGTAAACATTTTGGCGGTGTAATCATTTAAAGAATTTTAGCATTTAGTCGAAAAGTACCAGTAAAAGACGCTTGAAAAGAGAAAGAAAGTTGTTCTATTTTGGTAATAAAGCCCACCGAAATTATTGTTCGCCTTTATCGCTTTCCTTACTCGTCAACGCCCAAATTGGTGCGTCATTCACACCTTTATATAAAAAGGATGCTTTAGTACGTCGTTTACGTAGTTCGAGACTTATCAAGTCTATAATAAATTTCGATATTTCATATCGACGCCGATTCAATTCCTTAATGAATTTAATTCGCTTCTCGACGCAGATCAATTTAACATTTCTCGCTCTTCGATAGAAACGAGATATGTGTTATAAATGACCAATTTACCCTCTTAGTAAATGGTCCAACGTTTTCTCACGCTTTTCGATTTCATGACTTTAAACATGAAATCTTTTCATATTAACATGATATCATTAGTAAATGATACGCCTTACGATATTTGCGTATTTATCGAACGTCTTTCGTACGTTGGTTTCAAAAGTCAACAATTTTGACTTTTTCTTAGTAATTTAATTACTAAGTCATACTTTAATATTGAATTCTTTTGAAAATCAATTTCTAATTGATTTCTTTTTATAAACTGTTTTAATATGTTTAAAAAAATAGTTTTTAAACATATAATTCATTATAAATAATGAATTTAAGGATTTGAATCCTTATTTTTATTTTTAAAATAGCTCACGGCTATTTTGATTTTTCCCAACTAGTTATTTTCGAAATTTGTCCAAAAATTTCCAAATATGTCTAAAATATTATTAGACATATAATTTATTAATAAACTTGATTAAAAAGGATTTAAAAATCCTTAAAAATCCTTGAACATTCTCGGTAATTTTAATAAATTACCAAATGATGTCTAAAAATTTTTCTAATAATATATAGTGTATTAATATACACTATGGTCATTAATATGTTATAAAAATCAATCAAACATGGTTCAATCATCACTTTATTATTTCATAAGGTTTCGCACTTTTAAAACAAATGCCTGTAATTTTTCTAAAATTTCAATAATTTAACACAAGGTCCCAACATTAGTCCATAACACCTTTATGTCACATAACTCACTATATAACAATGTTACATCATGTAATCGAACCCATAGTATTCGGTATTTTCATAATTTTAACAAATAATTTTATAAAATTTTCCAAAATCATAATATGCATAAAACATATCCTAGATCAATAAAACATCATCAGATGTTACAAATCAAAATCATACATCAACATAGTTCAAGCATAGCTCTCGGTTTTCATCTATATTTCTCAAGGAAACTTTTCAAAAATTTTAATTACAACATATATTGTATAATTCACATTCTAGAGCAATAATATACTATTGCATGTCATAGAATAAAATTACACACTAACACATATATATATACATGTCTCGGCCTTTCTTTAAAATAATAGTTAGAATTTTTCAAAAATTCTAATTAAATCACTATAGACTTTTATAACATCATAGAGTAACTATATGTTCTTGCATGTCTCAAACAAAAATCATTCACCATCCAAATATGTATATATATACTTCGGTCATCAAAGAAAAATAGCAAGAATGTTCTAAAAATTTTCAAATAAATTATATGTATTTTCAATACATCATAAATCCATAATATCACATTGCATGTACAAAAATAAAATCATACACCCACTTAAAATTCTTATGCTCTCGGTTTCAAGAAGAAATTGAGCATGGATTTTTTTCCAAAATTCAAAATAAATACTATGAACACATATCACACCATAGATCATAAAATCAATCTCATGTAAACTCCCATAGGTCTCGGCCTTTTCATAAATTTTTCATACATATTGAATAAATTTTTAAAACATGCTCAAAGCTTCACAATACATTGCTACATACCATTAGTACACCTTATAGTCATGGATTCGAAAATCTTTGTATACAAACCTTACATGCAATGCTTTTGAAAAATAAGAATGCATATTTAACACACTTCTTATCATCTATATACATGCAATAGCATAGGATTATCAACTAAGATCATCAAGAACACATGCAAGACTATACATCCTTTCGAAAATTTCGAAGGTTTCAAAGGTGAAACTAAGCTTTTGCTCAACTCCTACCTTGTGATATGGATGGGAGGATCAAAGTACAAGGTGTTTAAGTGTTATATGGAGATGAGGAGAGAAAAATTGAAGCTTGGAGAGAAGGAGAAGCTCTCGGCTGTTGCAGAAAAATGGGGGAAGAAGATGAAGTTTTGGGGAGAAAATGGGGAGGATTGAGAGAGAATGAGAGAGTAGAGTGTTTAAGTGGTTGAGTGAGGGAGAGAATGAAATAAAATCTGAACAAGACCCCCCCCTATAGCCTCACTCCCTCGGTCCTCTCTCTCTCAATACACATGAGAGACCCTTCAACTTTTAATACTAGTTTAATTACTAATGGGTTCCCAATCATTAGTGTCTTACACACTCTCTTGGAAATAGCTAGATTACATCATTAGGGGAGATTTGTTGTTATAAAATCTGAATTTATACCTACATGCATGCAATAGTGAGATAAATGGAACAATTAAAATTTGTATACCCATATATGTACCTCTCGGCCATTAGGCCAATTAATGGTTAAAAATCCTGGTTTCATGCTAATTATTGATGTATAAATCATAATATATGATTTAGATGATATTTAATATCATAGGTTAATTAAATAACATAAGAGAGGAAAATAATTCAAATTATGCACAAGATAAATAGCTATCGGCTATTTAGATAATTATAAGTTAAAAATTTTATTTCACATCCTTCATAAGTATTTTCACCTTGGTATATGATTTAAATAAATAATCATAGCATAGAATAAATTAAAAGGGCAAAAATTTTCGAAGAAAACCCTAATTTCAAGAATTAGGTTTTCAAACTAAGTTTGAGATTTTTATAAATTCTAAAGTTCAAGCATTAATTAAATGCTTATTGGAACTGTAGTATCATGAAAATATCATAGGAAATAAATTCCTATAATTCCTTGATCAATAAAGCCATCGTTCATCTTATCTCTAAACGTTAACGCTTGAAAATATTTCAAAACGCTACGATCGACTCATCTTTAAAATGGTCGAAATACTGTAATCTCATTATAAAATATTCCATTCATGATGGGACATAATTCCAAGCTTGATTGCTTAAGAAAAATCGTGACATTTCAATAGTCGATAGATTCGACGTTAAAATGTATCCGATAAAAGTTAGAACTTTCGATTTCTATCATTCACTAAATTGAGTGAGTGTGTAATAGGAAATTGTTCCTTTGTAAAAGATGAAATCATGTTCGATTTCATATCGATTTGGTTTCACGGCAAAATTTTACTTTACGGGTTTTAAAGACCGTAATTAGCTTTTAAAACTCATGGGTTATTACATCCTACCCCTTAAAAGAAATTTCATCCCGAAATTTATATACCTTAAAAGAATAAACTGGGTATTGTTCCTTCATCGTATCCTCTAGCTCCCACGTAGCTTCTTCGCCCGTGATGATTCCACAAGATTTGACCAAATGAAATTGTTTTGTTCCTCAATTGTTGAACTTTATGGTCTAGTATTGCGATAGCTCTTCTTCATAACTCATGTCCGGATTGAGAACTACGCCGCCTCGACGGATCACGTGTTTTGGGTCGCATACATATTTTCTTAATCGAGATACGTGAAAACATTATGCACATTTCCCAAGTTGGGTGGAAGAGCCAACTTATAAGCCACTCGAGCCTATTTTCTAGATCTCGTATGGTCCTATGTAGCGGGTCTTAGTTTTCCTTTCACACCAAATCTTATGATCCCTTCGATGGAGAGACTTTGAGAAATACTTTGTCTCCAACTTCAAATGTAGTCCGATCTACGCCAGACGTCAGTAGGATTTTGTCTATCTTGAGCTTCCTCGATTCTTTGCCTAACTGGTCTGGACGATTTCAATCATTTCATCCACCGCTCGCCCTATTATCTTCCTTTCACCTACCTCATCCCAAAGAAAGTGGTGATCTACATTTCGCCATACAAGGCTTCATATGGGGCCATATCAATCGTCGCTTGATAACTATTATTATAGCAAACTCAATAAGAGGTAAATGTCTTCCCATTTAGCACCTCGATCTAGTACTACGGTTCTCAAAGATATCTTCCGTAGTTTGATTGTCCTTTCTCGATCGCCCATCGCTTTGTGGGTGAAATGTCAGATCAAGTTTATCTTTGTTCCCAACTCTTTTGTAGGCTCATCCAAAATTTCGATGTAAACTTGGAGTCTCTATCCGATGTAATAGATTTTGGTACTCCATGTAGCCGATCACTTCTTTTACGATATTTGGGCTAGTCTATCACCCATATGTATTTTGAATTGGTAAGAAGTGAGCGACTTGGTGAGTCTATCTACTATTACCCATATAGTAGTGTTTCTTTTCGAGACTGGTAAATCAGAACGAAATCCATCGTTATTTCGTCCCACTTCCATTCGTATACCCAACGGTTGTAACTTTCCATAGGGACGCTGGTGTAAAGCTTTTACCGTTGGCAAACAAGGCAACGCTCTACTAAAGAAGCTATGTCTCGCTTCATGCCTTCCCACCGTAATTTCTTTAGTCTCTGTACATCTTCGCATCGCCTCGGTGGGCGGTATAAGGTGTATCATGAGCTTCACTCATTATGTTGTTCAATCTCAACATCATCGAACACATATTCTTCCTTCAACATTAAAGATCATCCGATGCTTCCGAAATTTTCCACCGCCAGCTTCTCACTTTTCTCTTATCTTTTCCAACTTTTCCTCAATCCTTTGTCTCTCAATGATCCTTTTCTTAGATCGGTGTCATGGTGAGTGTAGCAATACAATTCTTGATCGCCTCGGTTGTTTAATCAATTCAATTTTAAATTGTGAATTCCTCGACAAGTTTATCTTCTCGTGTCAAGAGATATCCCAAATGAGTTTGATTTTACGACTCAAGGCGCCACCACTACATTTGCTTTACCCGGGTGATAGTTAATACCACAATGTAATCTTTTACTAGTTCGAGCCATCTCCTCTCGCCTCATGTTTAGATCTCTTGCTCGAAAAATATTTCAAACTCTTATGGTCTCAGATAAATTTCGTGATCTCACCCATAGAGATGGTGTTCCATATTTTCAAGTAACGAACCATCGCTAACTCTAAATCGTGTGTTGGGTAGTTTAACTCATGTGGTCTAAGTTGTCGTGATGCGACGCTATTACTTTTCCTTCTTGCATCAAAACGCATCCTAATCCATTCTTCGAGGCCAAGATAAACCACATATTCCTTATCCGATTCCGGATCGCTAACACCGTGCACTTGTTAACTTTTCCTTGAGTTCTTGAAAACTCGCCTCACATTCCTCACCCAAGTGTACTTAACTCCTTTCAAGTAATTGGGTCATTGGTCTTGCTATTTTGGAGAATCCTCAATGAATCTCCTATAATAACCAACTAACCCTAGAAAACTCCTGATCTCATTCTCGAGTTCATGTGATTTCCATTCTTGCATCGCTTCACTTTGGTCGGATCCACTTTGATTCCATCGCAGACACGATGTGTCCTAGGAACATTACTTCCTTTAACCAAAATTCGTGATTTGTTTAACTTAGCAAACAATCTTTCATTCCTCAAAGTTTGTAACACCATTCTTAGATGTTCCTTATGGTCTTCCTCATTTTTCTAATAGACGAGAATGTCATCTATGAAAACCAATACAAACTTGTCCAAGCACGGATGAAACACTCGGTTCATGAGGTCCATAAACACCGCCGGTGCATTAGTTAATCCGAATGGCATAACTACAAATTCATAATGGCCATATCTTGTTCGAATGCGCTTTAGCTATGTCTTCGTGTCGCACTGAGTTGATGGTATCCCGACTTGAGATCAATCTTTGAAAATATACCGCTTCCTCTCAATTGATCGAATAAATCGTCGATTCTTGGTAAAGGATATTTGTTCTTGAGCGTCATCTTGTTCACCTCGATAGTCTATACACATCCTTATGGATCCATCCTTTTCTCGACGAACAAAAAAGCGCCCCCAAAGCGAAACACTAGGTCTAATGAAACCTAGGTCCAACAATTCTGGATTTTTATTTTCGCTTCTTCCAATTCCTTTGGGGCCATTCTCAGAGGGTGCCTTTGACATCGGAGCCGATCCCGGTTCCGTGTCAATGGTAAATTCCAACCGCTCATCGTGAGGTAATCCTGTAGATCCTTAGAAATACATCCGAAATTCCTTAACAATTTCTATGTCTTCTATCTTCGCCCGCTTTTCTTCTCCGCTCAGTAAACAAGAAAAGCATGGTATCCTTTCTTATTCATCATTTTCCTCGCCTTCAATGCGGACACAATTGGGACTCTTTCCCATGTCGATTCCATGGAAATGCGTTGCTTCTTGCCTGAAAATGAAATGATATTTTCCTTTCCTCGCAAAGAATCGTGGAGTGGTTTGCGCCTAACCATTCCATTCCTAGATTATATCTACGCCACCCATGGACATTATGTTCAAATTATTTGCTAGAACCCTTAGTGATCCTAAGTTCAACTCTAGGTTCGAGCGTAAATGTGTAATACCATAATTCCTCCTATAGGTGAAGAGATTCTCATATCCCGATTTGCCTTTATAAAGACTAAGTCCCAACAGATCTACGCATGATTTTGCTATGAAAGAGTGCGAAGCACCGTGTCGAATAATACTATAATGTATGTTGAGAAGGATTCCATACCGCCAGTTTCTCGGTCCTGCTCGCTTTGTTGCCGCAAAGCATACGCCTAGCTTGAGGTAGCCGTGGTCGACGTGGTGCTTGCCTTTGCCGGGCCGTTGTCCGGTCCGCCGCTGTCACCGACGCTGCCGCTGTGGTTGCTGTCTTCGTCGAGGTGGCTGCCACCGCTGTGGTATTTGTTGTTGTATTGCTGCACTGTTGTGGAGGTTGTTGCCATTGTTGCGGCCGCAGCTTGTCGCTGAGGTTAATGAAATTGATAGCCCTCGCCGTTGACATTACCGGTTGGTTCGTCCTTACAATTGTTTCCGAACGTATCCCGGACGTAAGTTTCATGAATGTCCTCTCATACCGCACCTAAAACAGCTTCCATCGCCCGCCATGCACATTCCCTGTGCATCTTTCGCATTTTGGGCACCAAGAGCCCTTCACGCTTCTTGTGGTCCCTGTGTTGAAGGAATAAAGGTTGGCTTCCTCCATCCTTGTTCTCGATTTGTCGAGTTCCCCGCCATCGCTGCTTATTACCTTTGTTTTCAAAGCTTCCTCGCTACTATTTCCAAAACTAGCATCCCACTTTCTTTCCTCTGTCCATGGTATTCGTGATCCGGACCGATCCCGACTTATCATCCGGCATTGCCGCCTCAATGTCCAAAGCCCGTAAGAGCCTCAAGATAAGTCATGTCTCCAAGACCAATGAGAGACATTCTTATTTCGCCCTTAACCCCGATCTAAATTTCTCGGCCATCTTTAAACCGTGTCCACTGATCCAAAGGCATATCTAGACATTTCGCAAAAGTGCGGTCGTAATCGGTTATCGACATCTTTTCTGCTTTAACAAGAAAATTCATGTTCCTTCTTTTTCTTGTAACTCTTCTGCACATACTTATCATACACTTCCCTTTAAAATCTTCCCATGTCAACTCTTCCATCCGCTCGCTGTGAAAGTTTTCTTCCGCCTCCCACCGTAAATCAAGCAGCCCATTTAACCGAAAGCTACACACGATAGTCTTTCTTGTGTTGTGCACCTTAGAAAAGTGAAAATTCTCTCGATGGTTCTCATCCACTGCTCAAAGATCTTCCTGACTACCTTTTCCATTGAAAGTGGGAGGTTTTGTCTTAAAACAATTCCTCTATCCCGCGGTCGCTTGAGGTGGAGGTGGTTGAGGTACAGCTTGTTCCTCCTGCTCCGGAGTTCTACCTCTGCCTCCTAGGTCCGCCTCTCACCTCTTACTTCTCGCTCGGGTCTTGTCTAGGAGGCATTCTGTTGTGTAAAATATATCATTAGCATCATGTATCATTCTTATAACTCAATATGTATAATTTCTTTTCTTTGCTTTTTAGAAACGATAACTTAAATAAAACATTTCATTCTTGTCATACATAAATTTGTTGCAAAAGCCTTCTCGATCACACATACATACAATTGCAAAAGCACCATAGATAACGACTTTGCAAACACAAGTCCTTACTTCAAGGATTACTCACATACTTGCTTCCAAAATATTTCAAAAGAAAAGGCCCATACACATATCGGCCTTAAGGCTTTACAAAATTAAAGTCATGCACAATGGCTTTATAGCCTTACAAAATTCAGCTTTTCCCCATCGCTCAAGTTTTTCAAAAGCATAATTAAAACATACATAAAAATAGATAACATAATCCTTCAAATTTTACATCAACATCACTATCTACATCAACTCCTCGAATCTTCCTCATCTTCCTCCTGATCCTCTTCCTCCTCGTCCGAGTCATCAACCCGCCATATGCTCTGAGGGTCCAGCCCATTACTCTCTACCATCGGATGTCCCGCAGGGACCATAATCCACACGAATCGGGTCAGAGCTGCCGTGGACGGGGTTATACCCATCAAGAGTACCGCCACGCTAATCCGTCTTTGTCCCGACTGAAACTCTCAACCGGTGGTAGGGTGCGCCATCGATGGTAAAGGCGGAAGTGGTGAACGACGGATGTCCGAAAATCAAGGCTGGAAAACAGGGCTCCCAATGCTCTAGCCTAGTCGCTCCGTCCGCTCAACAAGTCTCGCCTCGTCAATCCGATATCGTGGTACCACCGGGTCAACTATCCGTGGAACCTCGGTATACAGCCACCGTGTGACTCATCACGCCATGTATACTCCCGTGAGGAGATAAGGTCCTCTCGGTCTGCGCCATAGATGCTATATACGTATGTCGTGGTCAATGAACTCGGTAAATCACCTATCAAGTCATATCCTCCAACCGCACGGTAAATGTAATCCCTGACACCTCACGAGCGTAGTCTTCCCAATCACATGGAAGTATAGTAAGAAGACGCTTAATGCCGCTGTAATCCGTCACGCCATAAACTCTCGTGATTCCTCCACAATCTAAAGTAATACATCGTGAACTCTCCCAAATCGCCAAGACACATCCAGCTTTCCCGATAGATACGAATAGTCTCCTCGTGAGTCGGGTCAGTCCTATCCTCCTCCTCGCAATGTAACGCATCTCCTCCATCCGTCACGATCAAAACTAACCGTTAGACACTACTAACACCTAATAGCAGATAGGGTAGCTTAATACTTCGATTAATCCACTAGGATAAACTATTCAACCTATAACCAAACATTCTTAACCCATCTAGTAAACAAAACTCCTATTGCTATGTTAAGCTACACGAGGTATTATAGGCTCCTCTGTTCTATCTAAAACTCAAGCTGAACTTTACCCAGACTCTACTGTATTTGGGAGCTGGAAAAAGAGATTCTGTCCTTCATAACAAATGAAGTTCAGAACGTTAGGAATACGCAGGCGAAAACCATGCGTAAAACGGGGTCCCATCGAGGAAGTACGGTTAAAAACAAATTTACTGCGCAGTGCAGAAAATTTTCGCGATTATATCGACGTTTCGAGAAGGTGCCAATAATGACAACATACGCGCTATGGCTACTGCCGACTTAGTATAACTATTACGCCCACGCCTTCAAATTGAAGCTTGCCGCTCTGAAATCTCGGTCCTCACCA
Organism: Salvia rosmarinus; assembly: GCA_036937905.1. NCBI lineage: Eukaryota > Viridiplantae > Streptophyta > Magnoliopsida > Lamiales > Lamiaceae > Salvia > Salvia rosmarinus. The sequence continues at coordinate 112,573 of JAODLM010000276.1, forward strand.
CGCAAGTTGAAAATCATGGTTATGATCGCCACTTTGACCGTGATAAGCATCCACCTTCTTCATTCTTCGTAGTCAACGTCGCTCCCGATCATCTTTACGCTCCATTTTCGCCGCTCGTAATTCAAATTAAAACACATTCATGCTTCCTATCATTCTTTTGTTTTCTTTCATTATGGGAACATACTTCCTATATCGCTCACGCTCTTCTCAAGAGAATAGATACTTTGTTATCAACATAGATTTCATAAGTCATAAACATAACATCCAAACAACATCATACTGCTCATACATTCGCTATTAATCATCATGATTCGCTTCAAACATACTTTTCAACTTAACCACTTCATATCATTGCTATCAACTTTCACAATTTAGGATTTTTGAAAATTTTTCATTCATAACTAATCATTTCAATTATCACCACATCACAACTTTCCTTTTCCTTTTTCTTCAAAAATCTTTTCAAATTTGATCATCATATAAAATTTTCACTTCATAAGCTCAAAAGAAACTAGTTACCTTTTCCCCGTTGAGCTCGATGTGATGGAGTGTTGAGAATAGCCAAGAGATTTTCTAGAAGTCTAGTGACTCAATTCTAGACTTAGTTTAGAGAGAAATGGGGTTTCATAGAGCAACCGCCTGATACCACTCTGTCACCACCCCACCAGTCAATCTTGAGTGAGCGGACTAATATTAGGAATATAGAACTTAAGATTAAACATACACTTATACAATTTAGTTCAAAAGGGCTTAGCCAATGATCCAAAAGATATAATGATCCGAAGACTTCATAGTTCACTTTGTTATAATATCCAACATGAAAATTTAAAACAGCCTGTAATTTGCAATGGAAGAGTGTGAATACATATACGACGATATGTATTCAAGGTTATCCATTTCTAACGAACATCAAGGACATACGGCTTTCTCAACACTCCTCCATCATCAAGAATCGAGCTCAACCGCACATTTAAAACAAACATGCGTGGCTAAGTACAAAATTTGTACCCAAAGTGGACTTATGCCGAAAACATTTTATTTTCATTTAATTACTCGCTAATATAGTGGTAAGACACAAGGGTTTTATTTGAAAATGCCTCAGGCTTACTAAAATATTTTCACGAGTTTATAAAAGTTGCTTGCCAAGCATTTTCGTGGTGTACGTGATCCATATCCCTTACTATCATTCCATCGTGTTATCATAGTCGAAAGTCGTGAAGGAGGCCTCCTTCTACGACCCCGTGACCGCCGTGAATTGTCTTACACAAAGACACAATACCATCAGGTACACGTTAATCCTAGCTGTATAAGCCTTCCCAAGATAGGATCCGATATCGATTTTCATTCATAAGTTGGGAATAACCCATCAACGCCACATCATACATGGATAGATACGATACACAAAACGTAAACATTTCGCGTGTAATCATTTAAAGAATTTTAGCATTTAGTTGAAAAGCACCGTAAATGAGACAGCTTGAAAAGAGCAAGAAAGTTGTTCTATTTTGTAATAAAGCCCACCGGAAATTATTGTTCGCCTTTATCGCTTTCCTTACTCGTCAACGCCCAAATTTGGTGCGTCATTCACACCTTTATATAAAAAGGATGCTTTAGTACGTCGTTTACGTAGTTCGAGACTTATCAAGTCTATAATAAATTTCGATATTTCATATCGACGCCAATCAATTCCTTAATGAATTTAATTCGCTTCTCAGACGCCAGATCAATTTAACATTTCTCGCTCTTCGATAGAAACGAGATATGTGTTATAAATGACCAATTTACCCTCTTAGTAAATGGTCCAACGTTTTCACGCTTTTCGATTTCATGACTTTAAACATGAAATCTTTTCATATTAACATGATATCATTAGTAAATGATACGCCTTACGATATTTGCGTATTTATCGAACGCCTTTCAGACGTTGGTTTCAAAAGTCAACAATTTTGACTTTTCTTAGTAATTTAATTACTAAGTCATACTTTAATATTAAATCTTTGAAAATCAATTTCTAATTGATTTCTTTTATAAACTGTTTAATATGTTTAAAAATAGTTTTAAACATATAATTCATTATAAATAATGAATTTAAGGATTTGAACTTATTTTTATTTTTAAAATAGCTCACGGCTATTTTGATTTTTCCCAACTAGTTATTTTCAAATTTGTCCAAAATTTCCAAATATGTCTAAAATATTATTAGACATATAATTTATTAATAAACTTGATTAAAAAGGATTTAAAATCCTTAAAATCCTCGAACATTCTTCGTAATTTTAATAAATTACCAAATGATGTCTAAAATTTTTCTAATAATATATAGTGTATTAATATACACTATGGTCATTAATATGTTATAAAATCAATCAAACATGGTTCAATCATCACTTTATTATTTCATAAGGTTTCGGCACTTTTAAAACAAATGCCTAGAATTTTTCTAAAATTTCAATAATTTAACACAAGGTCCCAACATTAGTCCATAACACCTTTATGTCACATAACTCACTATATAACAATGTTACATCATGTAATTGAACCCATAGCATTCGGTATTTTCATAATTTTAACAAATAATTTTATAAAATTTTCTAAAAATCATAATATGCATAAAACATATCCTAGATCAATAAAACATCATTGCATGTTACAAATCAAAATCATACATCAACATAGTTCAAGCATAGCTCTCGGTTTTCATCTATATTTCTCAAGGAAACTTTTCAAAAATTTTAATTACAACATATATTGTATAATTCACATTCTAGAGAAATAATATACTATTGCACGTCATAGAATAAAATTACACACTAACACATATATATATACATGTCTCGGCCTTTCTTTAAAATAATAGTTAGAATTTTTCAAAAATTCTAATTAAATCACTATAGACTTTTATAACATCATAGAGTAACTATATGTTCTTGCATGTCTCAAACAAAAATCATTCACCATCCAAATATGTATATATATACTTCGGTCATCATAGAAAAATAGCAAGGATGTTCTAAAAATTTTCAAATAAATTATATGTATTTTCAATACATCATAAATCCATAATATCACATTGCATGTACAAAAATAAAATCATACACCCACTTAAAATTCTTATGCTCTCGGTTTCAAGAAGAAATTGAGCATGGATTTTTTTTTCCAAAATTCAAAATAAATACTATGAACACATATCACACCATAGATCATAAAATCAATCTCATGTAAACTCCCATAGGTCTCGGCCTTTTCATAAATTTTTCATACATATTGAATAAATTTTTAAAACATGCTCAAAGCTTCACAATACATTGCTACATACCATTAGTACACATTATAGTCATGGATTCGAAAATCTTTGTATACAAACCTTACATGCAATGCTTTTGAAAAATAAGAATGATATTTAACACACTTTTATCATCTATATACATGCAATAGCATAGGATTATCAACTAAGATCATCAAGAACACATGCAAGACTATACATCCTTTCGAAAATTTCAAGGTTTCAAAGGTGAAACTAAGCTTTTGCTCAACTCCCACCTTATGATATGGATGGAAGGATCAAAGTACAAGGTGTTTAAGTGTTATATGGAGATGAGGAGAGAAAATCAAGCTTGGAGAAGGAGAAGCTCTCGGTCGCTAGCAGTAAAACTAAGAAGATGAAGTTTTGGGAGAAACGTATGATTGAGAGAAATGAGAGAGTAGAGTGTTTAAGTGGTTGAGTGAGGGAGAGAATGGAATAAAATCTGAACAAAACCCCCCCCCTATAGCCTCACTCCCTCGGTCCTCTCTCTCTCAATACACATGAGAGACCCTTCAACTTTTAATACTAGTTTAATCACTAATGGGTTCCCAATCATTAGTGTCTTACACACTCTCTTGGAAATAGCTAGATTACATCATTAGAGGGAGATTTGTTGTTATAAAATCTGAATTTATACCTACATGCATGCAATAGTGAGATAAATGGAACAATTAAAATTTGTATACCCATATATGTACCTCTCGGCCATTAGGCCAATTAATGGTTAAAATCTCGGTTTCATGCTAATTATTGATGTATAAATCATAATATATGATTTAGATGATATTTAATATCATAGGTTAATTAAATAACATAAGAGAGGAAAATAATTCAAATTATGCACAAGATAAATAATATCGGTTATTTAGATAATTATAAGTTAAAATTTTATTTCACATCCTTCATAAGTATTTTCACCTTGGTATATGATTTAAATAAATAATCATAGCATAGAATAAATTAAAAGGGCAAAAATTTTCGAAGAAAACCCTAATTTCGAAGAATTAGGGTTTTCGAAACTAGCCTTGAGATTTTTATAAATTCTAAAGTTCAAGCATTAATTAAATGCTTATTGGAACTGTAGTATCATGAAAATATCATAGGAAATAAATTCCTATAATTCCTTGATCAATAAAGCCATCGTTCATCTTATCTCTAAACGTTAACGTTTGAAAATATTTCAAAACGTTACGTATCGACTCGTCTTTAAAATGGTCGTAAATACTCGTAATCTCATTATAAAAATATTCCATTCATGATGGGACATAATTCCAAGCTTGATTGCTTAAGAAAAATCGTGACATTTCAATAGTCGATAGGCATTCGACGTTAAAAATGTACTGCCGATAAAAGTTAGAACTTTCGATTTCTATCATTCACTAAATTGAGTGAGTGTGTAATAGGAAATTGTTCCTTTGTAAAAAGATGAAATCATGTTCGATTTCATATCTGATTTGGTTTCACGGCAAAATTTTACTTTACGGGTTTTAAAGACCGTAATTAGCTTTTAAAATCATGGTTATTACAAAGATAATAATCATAAATAAATAAGTCATTAAAAATACCGGACGTAGTAATCGACTCTTTAAAACCGCCCAAACATTATATAAGACCTAAATTTAAAAGAAAAATCACCCATCATTATAATTGAAGGCCCATTTTATTTTTATTTTATATCATTATTATTTTTATTTTTAAATACTAAAGCCCCGACATTTCTTTTCCAGAAAATACATTTAGTCATGTGGAATTAAATTCCTAAGTTTATAATCGACTTCACATAAACACGCAATGCTATTTAATTTTATATGTAAGCACATAATTGTCACGACCCCAACCCTAAAACGGACCGGAGGGAATAATTGAAGGAATAGTACTTAGGTTCATAAAATACTAATACGAGGATGTATACTATATGCAAAATAACATAGTATACCAAAGTGAGTAAACCAATGTAACTAAAGGAAATATAATGACCAAGGACTTTAATGCTAATATTATCTGTTGATAGAAACATTGTTCAAACTGCAATGAAGTCATGTGAATACACGTATGACGACGCAGTACCCAAGGTTTCTAACTTAACATACATAAACTCATCGAAAAGTAGTCCCGACTTCTCAACACCCTCCATCAAGATTTTCAACAAACCAACTCGCATATATAAAACAAACATGCGTGTATCGAGTACAAGAATGTACTCAATGGACTCATGCCAAAACATTTTATCGTATTTAAATTACATCGCCACATCATAGTAAGACATAAGGGTTTTATTTGAAATGCCTTATGCTTACCAAAAATATTTCATCGCTCATAAACATTTGTCACAAGCATTTTACTTGCATGTATGATCCATATCCTTATCCTTTCTTCATATCATTATCATTAACGCCAGAGAAGCGAGGCCTCCCCACGCCGCCGCTGACCGCCGTGAATTGTCCTTACATACCACAAATACCATTAGGTGTACACGTTAATCTTAGCTGTATAAGCCTTCCCAAGATAAGATCCGATATCGATTTCATTCATAAGTTGGGAGCTACCCAACACATTCACATTATTGCAATCAAGGATAGGATACATACATAAAACATAAATATTTTCGCGTAATTGCTAAACATTTTAACATCATTTCGATATATCGAATATAAAATTTACTCACTCGGCATTTTATCACTTAAAAGTATAGTAAAGCCCACCGACTATTCGATCGCCTTTATCTTGATTATTCTTCAACGTCCGCCGTCACACGTCATTCACACCTTTACGCAAAATGATGTTTAGTACGCTCACGCCGAGACTTTTAAAGTCTAGCATAAACTTCGATATTCTATATCGATCTAAATTGAATTTTTAACTAATTCAATACGCTGCTCAACTGTAATTAACATTTCTCGATTTCACGTAAACGAGATATGTTCGACAATTACCATTTTAACCTTTAGGTAAAGATTCAACGATTTCACGCCGAAAGTTAACGATTTCGCCACGAAATCTTTTCACCAACGAGACTTCATTACTCAATTAATACGCTTTACGCCAGATTAGTGTATTTATCGAACGATTTCATACGCTGATTTCAAAAGTCAATAATTTTGACTTTTATTAGTAAATTCTTTACTAATTTATATTTTAATCTTTAATTTCATATAAATAATTTCTAATTGATTTATTTTGCTAAATTCTTATTATTACTATTTTTTTAAATATATTTTGAAGATAACTTCTAAACATATAATACATCATTATTTTTAACATTTAAGGATTTAAAATCCTTAATACCTTTAGTATAGCTCTCGCTATTTAATATAATAATATTCAATTATCTTTCAAATTTTCTTCTAATTTTACATAGTGTACTATATTATCATAGTATCACTAATATGTATTAATTATTAACTATAGAAAATTTTTGTATATTACTTAATTAATTTCAAATTCACGGTTTCTTCAAACTTGTCCAAATAATTTTGAAAATCTAGTTATTTAGTATATAGTCTCAACATTAATCCATAACATATTATAACATATAGTCCATTATACTTAAATTTACATTAACAAATCAAGGTTCATGGTTTCGATTCTTAGCACACATGCACCAAACATTTTCATAAAATTCTAACAAAATTACACCATGCTTATACATTATAATATAACAATATTACATCATAGTTTTCATCAAAACAAATTAATCATCATCAAATCGAGCCTTGAAGCTCTCGGCCTTTTGAAGAATTTGAACAATTAATTCCCAAAATTCTAGTAAAATCATAGAGTACATAGTTTAGGTCCTAGATCAACTATATGTCATTGCATGCCTTGAATAAAAATTACACATCAACATAGAAATTTTATAATTTTCGTAATTTTCCAAAATATAGCATAAGATTTTTTTAAAATTCCTAATAAATTGCTATGAACTCTTATAACACCATATATCAATAATTCATGCTCAAATAAATTCTAATAATTTTCGATTATCATATAAATTTCATAACATCTTCAAATTAATTTTCTAAATATGATCTATGCTTCTATTCATGATGCTACACATTATTGATGCATAACTTATCATAGGTTAGCAAATTTTGAATTAAACATACATGCATAACATTTTGAAATCAAGAACACTTACCTATTTATAAGTCAAATTTAACATGCATTAACTAAATATTACCATCAACAATCACTAAGAACATAAGCATTAGAAATTTTCACAACCAAGAACACTAAGAACATTTATATTTTCCTTAGCTTAGCTTTCTAATTTTTCATAGAAAACTCATGTATAATTGAAACCTTGCTCACTTCTCACCTTTCTATGGTATGAATATATGGTAAAATGGTTATAGCTAAGCTTTGGCAAGATAGAAGAGAATTTTCAAGGCTTTTCAAAGGAGAGGCTCTCGATTTTTTCTAATTTTGGAGAAGAAAATGGCTTTGAAAGAGTAGAAGAGTGTCAGTGTTTCAGGTTCAAGACTTGAGCGAGTGTGGAACGAGAGAAAGAAAATAAATCCCACCCTTTGTGTCTCTCTCACCTCGGCCTTCTCGCTTTTGGAGAGAAAATGGTTGTGTATTTTTCCAAGACTTGGGTGGTGTGATTGTGAGAATAAAACTGAAATTCACCTCCCTTATACCCCTTAATCCCATCTGGTTCTCACATGCAAATGGAAGGAAATAGAAGCTTTGTGTAGTTAATGGACTATGACTCACTATTGAATCATGAGGTGAAGTTAATGCTCTTACACTATGTTGGCCATTGAATCAAGTTACATGCAGTTTGGAAGCAAGAGTCATGCTTTTGATGTCCAAATGAGTAATTTTATTTTGTATTTAAATGTTGTTATACTAGATACTATGTATTAGTTAAAATACATTCTTCCATGTATATTATACCTTCCTTGATTATACTATGTTAATTATATAACATAGATATAATTTGTATAATTAAGATGTAACTTAACAAAGTGTACACCAAAGTGATGTGCAATATGTTATTTATAATACGAGGTTTCACTTTTATTAGTCTCAATTAATACATATTTTATTTTCATGTTATTTATAGGTATATATTATAACATATGGTTTAGATAATAAATTATATCATAGGAAAATTTATTGGTATCATTTTGTATAAGAAACCCTAATTTTCTAATTGTGGTTTTCAAAATTAAGATTTTAATCACTATTGAATCCTTAATGCTTTAGCATTGTTTTAATGTTAAACAATACTTTTAATTACATATAATAATCATAGAAATTTAAATACTATAATTCCTTGATCATTAATATCATTTTTCTATTTATCTCTAAGCTGCTAACGCTTGAAACGCCTCAAAACGTTAACTATCGAATCATCTCAAATGATCGTAGTAATATCATAATTACCTCGCTAAATTATTCCATTAATATTGGAATTTTATCCTAAGTCCGCTGTTTAGAGAATTTTACTAATTAAACTTATCGTAAGTAGACATTAATTTCTTCTGGATATTACATTCTACCCCTTAAAAGAAATTTCGTCCCAAATTTGCATACCTTAGAAAATAATCTGGGGTATTGTTCTTCATAGCATCCTCAAGCTCCCATGTGGCCTCTTCTTGTCCATGATGTGTCCACAGACTTTAACTAATGGAATGGACTTGTTTCAGAATTGTTGAATTTTACGGCCTAAAATCGCCGTAGTTCTTCTTCATAGCTCATATCCGGATTGAGGATCACGCTGCCTTGATGGATCACGTGTTTCGATCGTGTACATACTTTCGTGAGTTGTGACACGTGGAAAACATTGTGTACATTCCCGATTTGCGGAAGAGCTAACTTATAAAGCCATCGGGCTTATTCTTTCTAGATCTCATAAGGTCCTATAAAACGGGTTTCAGCTTTACCTTTACCCAAACCCGATAATCCTTTGATGGAGAAACTTTAAGAAATACCTTATCTCCACTTTCAAAATATAGCTCGATCCACGCTGTCGGCGTAAGACTTTTGTCTATCTTGAGCTTCTTTTATTCTTCGCTTAATTTGTTTGGACGATTTTGATCATTTCACTTATCGCTTGTGCCCTATGATCTTTCTTTCACCCACTTCATCCCAAAGAAAGCGTGATCTACATTTCTTTCCATACAAAGCTCATATGGGGCCATATTAATCGTCGCTGGTAACTATTGTTGTAGCAAACTCAATAAGGGGTAATACTTCTTCCCACTTTGCACCTCGATCCAACACTACCGCTCTCAAAGATGTCTTCTAGTGTCTCGAATCGCTCTTTCCGACCGCCCATCACCGTGGGTGAAATGTCAGGTTTAAATTCAATTTCGCGCCTAATTCCTTTGCAAACTAACCGAGAATCAAGTGAACTTGGAGTCTCTATCGAGGTAATAGATTTTGGTACTCCATGTAGTCGATAATTTCTTTTACGATAATCGGGCTAATTTATCTCGATCCATGAGTAACTGGATTGGCGTAAAATGAGCACATTTTGTAAGTCTATCAATTATTACCCATATAGCGTTGTTTCCCTTTTCGACTTTGGTAAACCCGCATCAAATCCATCGTTATTTCATCCCATTTCCACCGGTATTCCTAATGGTCAGAACTCTCCGTAAGGACGCTGGTGTAATGCTTTTACTTGTCGACAAACAAGACAACGTTCTACTTAAAGAGGCTACATCTCGCTTCATGCCTTCCCACCGTAACTTTTCTCTTAGATCTTGTACATCTTAGTGTTGCTCGGTGCGCGATAAGGTATATCGTGAGCTTCTTAGTATTTCGCTTCAAGTTCGTTGTTGTCTCGAACACATATTCTTCCTTCAAACAATAAAGCATTGTTCGATGCTTCGAAATTCCTTAGTCCTTCACCCTTACCTTTCTTATCTTTTCTAACTTTTCCTCAATCCTTTGTTTTCTACGATTCTTTTTCTTAAACCGATGTCATGACGAGTGTAGCGATACGGCTCATGATCGTCCTCGGTTGTTCAATCAACTCAATTTCCATTCTTTAAACTCTTCAACAAGTTTTTCTTCCTTCGTAGGAGACATCCTAGTTTGGTCTCGATTTTTACGACTTAGGCATCGCCTACTACATTCGCCTTTACCCGAGTGATAGTTAATACCACAATGTAGTCTTTACCGCTCGAGCCATCTTCTTTGCCTCATGTTTAGATCTCTTTGCTCAAGAAATATTTCAAACTCTTGTGATCTCAGAAGATCTCACATCTCACCCATAAAGGTGATGTCTCCAAATCTTCAATGCATGAACCATCATGCGCTAATTCCGTGTCATGGGTCAGTAGTTCAATTCATGTGGTCTGAGTTGTCGGATGATATGCTATCACTTTTCCTTCGATCAGACACAACCCACCCATTCTTAGAAGCATCAAGATAAACTACATATCCCTTATCTCGATTCTCGAACTGCTAGCACTGTGCACTTGTTAACTTCTCCTTCACCAAAACTCGCCACAATCCTCTCGTCCAATTAAACTTGATTCCTTTCCGAGTAGCCGAGTTATTGGTCTCGCAATCTTGGAGAATCCTCAACGAACCTCCGATAGTAACCGCTAGTCCTAGGAAACTTCTAATCTCATTCTCGGTCCTTGGCGATTTCCATTCTTGCATCGCTTCTACCTTGGCCGGATCTACCTTAATTCCATCTCGCACACAATGTGTCCAAGGAACATTACTCTTCACCGTAACTCGCACTTGCTAAACTTAGCAAAAGCCTTTCAACCCTTAAGGTTTGTAACACCGTTTAGATGTTCTTTATGGTCCTCCTCATTCTTTGAATAGATGAGAATATCATCTATAAAGACTAAGACAAATTTGTTCAAGTACGGATGAAACACTGCTCATGAGATCCATAAATACAGCTGCATTTGTTAATCCGAACGGCATAACTATGAATTCGTAGTGGCCATATCTTGTTCGAATGTAGTCTTAGATATGTCTTCCTACTGCACTCGAGTCGATGATAACCCGACTTGAGATCAATCTTTGAAAATACGCTGTTCTTTTAATTGATCAAACAGATCACAATTTCGCAAAGGGTATTTATTCTCGAGTGTCATCTTGTTCAACTCTCGATAATCTATACACATCCTTAAAGAACCTCTTTCTTTTCGACGAATAAAACAGCACTCCCAAGGTGAAACACTAGGTCTCGATAAAACCCAGTCCAACAATTCTTGTATTTGATCTTTAATTCTTCCAATTCCTTTGGAGCCATTCTATAAGGTGCCTTCGACATCGAGCCGATCCGGTTCCGTGTCGATGGTGAATTTAATTGTCATCGTGAGGTAATCCTCGGTAGGTTTTCGTGAAAACATCCGAAATTCTCGAACAATCTCTATGTTTTCCATTTTACCTTTGTCTTATCCTCTCCGCTCAAGTAAACAAGATACGCGGGCTCCCTTTTTGTTTATCATTCTTCTCGCCTTCAAGGTCTTGACACAATCGGACTTTCTTATCCATGCTAATTCCGTGAAGTATGTAGCTTCTTGCCGTGAAAATGAAATGAAATTTTCCTTTCTTTGCAAAGAATCGTGGAATGATTTTTAGCTAGCCAATCCATTCCTAAAATTATATCTACGCCACCCATGGGTATCACGCTCAGATTATTCGCCGTAACCTTAAGTGATCCTAAGTTCAACTCTGTGTTCGAGCAAACATGCGAATACCACAATCCTTCTATAGGTGAAGAGATTCTCATGTCCCGATTTGCCTTTTCGGATCTAAGTTTCAATTTATCAACACATGCTCGCTATGAAGGAATGTGAAGCACCCGTGATCGAATAACAATATAACTGGTACGCTGAGAAGAATCCCATACCTACCAAATTTCCGGTTTTGTTCATTCCGCTTCGATGTAAAGCATATGCCCCAGCCTCGGGTCGGGCCGAGGTCGACGGCACTTGTACTTGCCGATTCTGCTGCCGCCGTGGTCATTGTTGGGGACGCTGTCGCTGAGGTTGTTGCTTCGTCGTTGGGGTTGCCGCCACGCTTGCGCTTGTAAACACCGCTGAGGTTGGGGTTGAAACTGCATCGCCTCGAGCAAATGAGCATCACGGGTTGATTTGGCCTTATCATTGTTTCTAAGCGTGTCCTCAGGCGCTTATTAGCATAATGGCCACTTACTCCGCATTTAAAACAGCTCACACCGCCATGCACATTCCTTTGTGCATCTTCCGCACTTTGGGCAAGGTAAAGCTCTTACACCGCTTTGTGGTCCTCTCGTCGGAGGACAAAAGTCGCCTTTTCCATCCCCTCGCCCGAGATATTACACTCCTTGCCACCGCCGCTTATTACTCATATTTTCGAAACTTCCCGACATCGCTACCATAATTCGCTTCCCATTTCCTTTTTCCTTTATCTCCTCAGATTCTCAAGCTTGAGCTAATGCCGATTTGTCGTCCGCATTGTCGCCTCAATATCTAAAACTCGCCCAAGAGCCTCAGATATGTCAAATCTCCATGATCAAGTAGAGACATTCTTATCTCTCGGCCTTAAACCCGATCTAAATTTCTCCGACATCTTTAAACAGTTCACTGATCCGGGCATACCTTGACATATCGCAGAAAGTACGATCATAATCTGTTACGATCATCTTTTCTTGCTTCAAAACAAAGAATTCAAGTTCCTTCCTTTTTCAGAACTCTTCTAATATATTTGTCATACATTTCCTCTTTGAATTCTTCCCAAGTAAACTTATTCAATTGTTCGGTGTAAAGTTTTCTTCCGCCTCCCACCAAAAGTCGGCAGTCCAAGAAGTTGAAAAGCAATGCACGATAGTCGCCCCCGAGCCGCATCGAGAAAATCGAAAACTGCTCCATTTTTCTTATCCATTGCCCGCATCGTCTGAGTTCCTTTACCGTTAAAGACATGTGGGTTCTGCTCTAAGAAAAGCTCTTCACCCTACGATCGGTGGGGGTGGTTGTGGTATATTTTCTAGTTCTCGAATTGGGATTCTACCTCTCCTCTACCTCTTCCTCTACCTCTTCCTCTTCCTCTACCTCTCATCCCCGATCAGATCTCTTCTAGGTGGCATTCTCGCTATACAAGACATTATATTAGCATCGCTGATTATTTTTACAAATCAACATACATAACATCATCACATAGCCCTTTTGTAAAACAACTATATTACAATAATTCATCTTTACCATACACATCTTTGTCGCAAAAACCCTTATTTCGTGGTCATTCATATATATCATAAAATTTTTACCATAAAAGGTCGTTTCAAACAAACAAATCATAAAGGAAATTACATACATATCGGCTTACATACTATTACAAAACATCCAGCTTTCCTTTTCACTATTACATAAACGACCATACTATATACATACTATCCTATTCTATGTCTATAAGACTCGTCTGGATTTCACTGCCTTCTTCAGGATCTTCTTCTTCTTGAATCATCATCTCGCATGTACTCCGGATGGTCCCGCTCATTAACTCCTATCATGGGTATGTCACGATCGGACCATAGTCTTCACGCATCGGATCGTAATCGCACGATCGGACTATAACAAACACGCACTCGACCGTAAGCATCCCGAGTGTCGGTCACCTCATCCTCATTGACGACTGTAGGACTCACTGAGGTGTGAGCCGCCATCGCGGTAAGGGTGTAAGTGGTGGATGTAGAGGATGTCCAAAGATAACGGTGGAAAACAGCCCCTGAAGGCAATCGGTGGTGCAGCCTATCCACTGGGCGAGTCTCGCCTCATCGAATGTGATATCGAGGTATCACCGATTAACTGTCGTGGAACCTCAACAGATAACCACTCCGCGTGTCGTCACGCCATGTATACCCCTGGAGGAAGGTAAGGTCCTCTGGCAACCCCATAAATGCGTAAAACATAACTCAAATGGTCGATGAATGCTGTAAATCACCAACCAGATCATAACCTCCTTCTGCGCGATAAATATAGTCCCTGACACTTCTCGTATGTAGTCCTCCCAAATACATGGAAGTATGGTCAAAAGACGCTTGATACCGCCATAGTCTGTCACACCATATGCTTGAGCATTTCTCCATAATCGGAGATAGTACATTAGGAATTCCCCAAGTCTTCCACAACACATCCAAATTTTCTCGATATAGGCACAATTTCTTCTGGAGTAGGGTTTGGTCCAATTCTTCTTCTAGCCATATAACGATTCCCTCCATCCGCCATGTACAAAACTAACATAAGTCAACTAAACATTATCTCGATAAATGATAAGATAACTTAAACGTATTTGTTTAAATAACTAGATAATCGACAATCTACAAAGTAGATAGACAACCCAAACATATCACCGAATGATAAATGTTATAGGAAACACATATCGTAGTTTTCTTATCCCACCGAAAACTTATTATTCAACGCCCAAGGTTTATGGTATATTATAAGATCTTTATACTAGTCTACAACTCAAACTAACTTTCTAAAGACTCTCGTGAATTCTGGAGAAAGAAATAGAGTTTCAGTCCTTCATAACAAATGAAGTTCAGTGTTTCAGGGTTCCTCGTGAAAACCATGCGTAAAATGAAGTCCTAACGAAAGAGAACGAGCTAGAACAAAATTATCACAAATGCAGAAAATTACATGCTCGTGACCAACACGAGGCAATGCCGACACCGAGGTCGTGCATGCCGCTACCGATATCAAGTCGAAATCGTAATCATAGCGCCGACGCTGCTCATTCCACACATTGAGATCGTATCAGCCTTCAGATTCGCCTTTTCCTCGAGGCTCGTAGTTATCATTACTTTTAGTGGTCATGTCATTCTCTTATTCCTACATGGGAATGAAATTGCATTTCACGCTCTTTACTATATGTGATCATGCTTTTATATCGACTATGTTCTTCTCAAGATAACATATCATTTGTCATAGTTGATTTTTGAGATTCATAGTTTAAATGATAACATAATTAATTCATACATGTATATCAATTTGTATTCATCCTTTCAACATTGATCATCTAATTTCCAATCAAACATATACATTTATCCAAAATTTTGTTTACTTATCATAACTACTTTTTGATTTCAAAATCAAGTTTGAAATTTTTCTTATTCATAGTTCTCATTTATTTCAGAAATAATAAGTTTTGAAAATTTCATTCTCGTAGCTTATTTTTCAATCAAATATCATAACATTCTTCTCCATTTTCCTTCACTAATGATTCCAACTGTTCATCATTTAAACTTTTCATTGCATGAATCTAAAAATAAAATCATTTACCTTGTCCCTACTGAAATGAATGTGATGGAGTGTCGAGTATACGCAATGATTTCTAGAAGTCTAGTGACTCAATCTAGACTCAACTTTGAAAGAAAAGTTTGGTTACAAAGAGCGAACCGCCTGATACCACTGTCACGACCCCAACCCTAAAACGGATCGGAGGGGAATAATTGAAGGAATAGTACTTAGGTTCATAAAATACTAATACGAGGATGTATACTATATGCAAAATAACATAGTATACCGTGAAATAACCAATGTAACCAAAGGAAATATAACGACCAAGGACTTTAATGCTAATATTATCTGTTGATAGAAACATTGTTCAAACTGCAGCGGAAGTCATGTGAATACACGTATGACGACGTGTACCCAAGGTTTCTAACTTAACATACATAAACTCATCGAAAAGTAGTCCTGACTTCTCAACACCCTCCATCAAGATTTTCAATACTCAACCCGCACATTTAAAAACAACATGCGTGGTCGAGTACAAGAATGTACTCAATGGACTCATGCCAAAATATTTTATCGTATTTAAATTACACTCGCCACATCATAGTAAAGACATAAGGGTTTTATTTGAAATGCCTTATGCTTACCAAAAATATTTCATCGCTCATAAACATTTGTCGCAAGCATTTTACTTGCATGTATGATCCATATCCTTATCCTTCTTCATATCATTATCATTAACGCCAGTAGTAGCGAGGCCTCCCTCACGCCGCCGTGACCGCCGTGAATTGTCCTTACACTCCACAAATACCATTAGTGTACACGTTAATCTTAGCTGTATAAGCCTTCCCATAAGATCCGATATCGATTTCATTCATAAGTTGGGAGCCACCCAACACATTCACATTATTACAATCAAGGATGGGATACATACATAAAACATAAACATTTTCGCGTGTAATTGCTAAACATTTTAACATCATTTCGATATCAAGAATATAAAATTTACTCACTCGGCATTTTATCACTTAAAAGTATAGTAAAGCCCACCGGACTATTCGATCGCCTTTATCTCGATTATTCTTCAACGTCCTACCGTCGCCGTCCACACCTTTACGCAAAAACGATGTTTAAGACGCCGCTCACGCCGAGACTTTTAAAGTTCAGCATAAACTTCGATATTCTATATCGATCTAAATCAATTCAGAACTAATTCAATACTGCTCAACTGTAATTAACATTTCTCGATTTCGACGTAAACGAGATATGTTCGACAATTACCATTTTAACCTTTTAGGTAAAGATTCAACGATTTCACGCTTTTTCGAGTTAACCATTTCGCCATTTAAATCTTTCTTACCAACGAGACTTCATTACTCAATTAATACGCTTTACGCCAGATTAGTGTATTTATCGAACGATTTCATACGCTGATTTCAAAAGTCAATAATTTTGACTTTTATTAGTAAATTCTTTACTAATTTATATTTTAATCTTTAATTTCATATAAATCAATTTCTAATTGATTTATTTTGCTAAATTCTTATTATTACTATTTTTTTAAATATATTTTGAAGATAACTTCTAAACATATAATACATCATTATTTTTAACATTTAAGGATTTAAAATCCTTAATACCTTTAGTATAGCTCTCGGCTATTTAATATAATAATATTCAATTATCTTTCAAATTTTCTTCTAATTTTACATAGTGTACTATATTATCATAGTATCACTAATATGTATTAATTATTCACTATAGAAAATTTTGTATATTACTTAATTAATTTCAAATTCACTGTTTCTTCAAACTTGTCCAAATAATTTTGAAAAATCTAATTATTTAGTATATAGTCTCAACATTAATCCATAACATATTATAACATATAGTCCATTATACTTAAATTTACATTAACAAATCAAGGTTCATGGTTTCGATTCTTAGCACACATGCACCAAACATTTTCATAAAATTTAACAAAATTACACCATGCTTATACATTATAATATAACAATATTACATCATAGTTTTCATCAAAACAAATTAATCATCATCAAATCGAGCCTCAAGCTCTCGGCCTTTTGAAGAATTTGAACAATTAATTCCCAAAAATTCTAGTAAAATCATAGAGTACATAGTTTAGGTCCTAGATCAACTATATGTCATTGCATGCCTTGAATAAAAATTACACATCAACATAGAAATTTTTATAATTTTCGGTAATTTTCCAAAATATAGCATAAGATTTTTTTAAAATTCCTAATAAATTGCTATGAACTCTTATAACACCATATATCAATAATTCATGCTCAAATAAATTCTAATAATTTTCGATTATCATATAAATTTCATAACATCTTCAAATTAATTTTCTAAATATGATCTATGCTTCTATTCATGATGCTACACATTATTGATGCATAACTTATCATAGGTTAGCAAATTTTTGAAATTAAACATACATGCATAACATTTTGAAATCAAGAACACTTACCTATTTATAAGTCAAATTTAACATGCATTAACTAAATATTACCATCAACAATCACTAAGAACATAAGCATTAGAAATTTTTCACAACCAAGAACACTAAGAACATTTATATTTTCCTTAGCTTAGCTTTCGAATTTGTTTACGACCCATTCCTAACCAACCCTGACTGGAGGCTTACTAGTACTAGGAGTAGTACTTTAGGGTTACATGAATAAAATGGAGAAGCGTAACAATAAGCTAACATGCTCGAATGTAATACTTAGATGATGTTATATTGTTTTGAAAAGGTTTAGCCATCTGACCCCAAAACTCGCCCCGATCCGACGGGCCTCAATAGTTTAAAACATAAAGCGTAAATAAGGGAGTTCAGTGAGCGTAGCAATGAGTGTGTGAATACATATACGACGATATGCATTCAAGGTATAAACCACAAATTCAAGTAACGGTCAAGGACACCTGACTCCTCAACACTTTCCCCATCATCACCATCAGAGCTCAACCTGCACATTTAAAACCAAATATGCAGGGCTAAGTACAAGAAATTGCACTTAGTGGACTCATGCCGAAAACATTTGATAAATTTTGGATTACGCTGCCAATATCGAGTAAGTCACAAGGGTTTTAGTTAAAATGCCTTGTGCTTACCAAATCATTTTCGTTCGTAAACATAGCTCGGCCGAGCATTTTCTTGCGTGTATGGTCCGTATCTCATAGTCACAATACATAATAATAATAAATAATAAACGCCGAGAGGAGGCCTCCCATCTACGACGCCGTGACCTACCGTAATCCCGCACAAAGACACAATACTCAAGAAGCATATGTTAACACAACAGATAGTTCCAACCTTCACGCCAATCCTAGCTGTGCATTTATCATCCCAAGACAGACCCGACATTAAAAGGTTGGGCTACCACAACAAATGATATAATAGTTCCAACTATCTCCACAATTTCTACCCGCATAATGATAGATCCATACACAAAACGAAATATTTTCGCGTAATGCAAGAAACATTTGATAACGGTCAGAGAATAAGTATCGAATAAACTCATTTGAATAACAAGAAAGTCACATTTTAGTGGGTAGGAAAAGGCCCACATTTTGAAGATAAGAAGCCCACTTTGAGATAAGAAAGAAGCCCACCGGACTATGGTTCGTTGTAAAGTCCCAGTTCGCTCGTCATCAAAATCCCGTCATTGCGTTTGCGTCCACACTTTTACGAAAAAGCGAGGCTTTAGTACGTCGCTCAAGTCTTCGAGACTTTCAAAACTAAGATAAACTTCGATATTTCATATCGATGTAGATCGAATTCCTTAGTGAATTCAATACGCCTCTAACACGATACGATCGACTTGTTCTCGCTCTTCGAGATACTTTCAACGATAAGCACGCTTTTTCGATATATGGATTTCATTTGTGAAATCTTTTCTTACTAATGAGGTATCATACCAATTAGTATATCTTACGCAGCGTCTCGACGATTTATAAACGATAATCGCTCGCTTGGCTCGAAAAGTCAACGGTCAACATCGATCAACAAAGTCAACGATTTCGACTTTTAAAAGTAGTAACTTCTTACTATTTTGTTTTATAAATCGAATTTGATCGATTTGAAAACGAAGTCCTATTTCTCGATTTAGCACGTAAATCAAGGACTTATAATAAATTTCAGATAATTAAACCCTTTTATAAATAAAAAGCAGATTTTGGTTTTAAAACGTTATAAATGAACGCTCGCCTCAAACATAGCAATCTATGTTTATAAAATTTTGTAACATTTAAAACCGTCCAGAATATTATTTTAGTAAATTTTCATTAATAAACTGCTTTAAAAGGATTTTAAACCCTTTAAATTATCGAAATTTTCGATAATTAGTTTAAAAATACTAAGTGACCTTTGAATTTTTTTCTAAATTAATATAGTGCACTATTATACACTATGGTCCAGAATATGAATTCATCAAATTCATATAGTATTTGTTTGCTATTTATTTATATATATACATATATATATTTTACTAATTCAAAATAATAGGAATAATCATCCAAAATTCCCAAAATTGATATATACTTATTATAACATCCCAACATCAGTATATAATATTTATATAACCCATAGTTCATCATAACTATTTATTTCACAATATGTAACAATATTCACGGTAATAATAAGATAATTACCAAATAAATAGCAAACAATTTCTAAAAATTCTAAATAAATTCCAACATCAATAAACATTATATTATAACATTGTAACATCATAACATCAACCAAAAACATTTGAATCATCACCATATGGAGCTCAAGAGCTCTCGGTTTTTTTTGATTCCTTATGTTATTTGATTTTCAAAAATTTCAATAATTATATACTATGTCTATACACTATAGTATATTAATATAACATCATATAATCATCAAGAACTAGTTAAATCATCACCTCATAAGCTTGTAAGCTTTCGGCTTATTTGATTTAAATAGGTAAATGATTTCCAAAAATTCTAATTAATTCACACAATGCATAAATAATATACTAAAGCATTAAAACACCATTACATGTTCAAAAATAAAATCATACATCAACATATATCATCACAATGTTTCGGCATTTTTTCAAAAATCATGCATTTGATTTTCAAAATTTAATTAAATCATATAACATATAATCAATACATTAAATCATTAATATGTCATTATATGATTAAATAAAATTTATACACCATGGTATATTTTTGAAAAGCTCACGGTAATATTTAAAAATATACCTAGGTTTTCTAAAATTTTTCAAATTAAAACCATGGATTATAATCATGATAATAAACAATAATCCATCTCTAAAATGCTTAAGAAGAATCGGTCATCACTAGCTATTTTATAAAATTTTCAAAAATTATTTTAAACAAGGTTTATGGTTCGAAAATTGTATGTACATGCTAGATCCATTCAAAAACTAAATAACCAATACCATATGCTTATTCTAACATATATTTACATACTTGAAATATAAATCATCAAGAACAATATATCTCATGCTCTAGAACATTAAAACATACATATACATACATATAGCATTCAACACAAATACATATATATATATAAAAAGTTTGATTTTCATGAATAAATGGAGGATGAAATCGGTGCTAAGGACCGTATTACCTTAGATATGATATAGTTCACAAGAAACAATATAGTATCAAGGTTTGGAAGAGGAATAGAGAAGAATGGAAGAAGAAGAGTTCGAAACGTGGGAGCTCTCGATTTTTCTCTGAAACGGGAGAGAAATGGAGAGAAATGAGAGTGTTTTAGTGTAGGAGGTGTATAATAAGAATGGGGTGAATGGGAAGAGTCCTCCCTATACTACCTCTCTCTCTGCCGATTTTGGCCAACAAATGGGAGAAAAATCTAGCAATGATGAGGATTATGTGATGATTAGCTAAGCAAAAGGGTGTTCATGGTCAAGTAATAAAGGTGCACATCATGCTTTGTCCAAGCATGATGGCCGACGGCTACAAGGGTGTAAGGGGCTGTTTTAATTTTTGTTACACATTAATACTATGTATTAATCATAGTATAGGTCATAGATATATAATACATGCCATAAAAATAATTAAACCAAGCATATACTAAATTTTCGAAAATACCGATAGAAAAATAGGAATAAAATACAAATCACACCTATTATTGATACTCATGCCATTTTCGATCCAAATATACATATATACATCATAATATATGATTTAGATATTAAATAATATCATAGGATAAAATTATAGCACTAATTCATGCATATAAAACCCTAATTTCGAAAATTAGGTTTCAAATTTATAAAATCATATCGATTTTAATGATTTAAAACTGATTTCATAGCTTAATAACACTCATATATATCATATTATAAAGTTTAGATACCATATGATAATTTAATAGTGTCATTTCATGAAAACCAAAGTTTATAAACTTAGGGTTTTTGAAAATTTCAATATCAAATTATCGAATTTTAATAACTGAAAATTCAAT
Organism: Salvia rosmarinus; assembly: GCA_036937905.1. NCBI lineage: Eukaryota > Viridiplantae > Streptophyta > Magnoliopsida > Lamiales > Lamiaceae > Salvia > Salvia rosmarinus. The sequence continues at coordinate 134,588 of JAODLM010000276.1, forward strand.
TTTAATAATTAATAATACTGAAATTATATAAAATATTAATAGGAAATTAATTATTATAATTTCTCGAGCATTAAACTCATTTTTCAAATCGCCTCAGACGCCGACGCTCAAAACGCCTCAAACGCTCAAAATCGACTCATCTCAAATGGTCGCAGAAGTTCACACTTACTAAATAAATATATTCCTTTTAATATAGGAAGTAAGATGGAAATTAATTCCAAGCTTCAACGCCGTAAAATTTCATGAAAAGTCGACGCTCGACACGTGTCTCGACGTTAAAATATATCGACGAATCATTTCGTAATATTTCATTCCTTTAATTCACAATCCTTAGTGAATTTTGAAAGGAATTCGTTATAACGATATCGCATCGAAATCACAAGATTCGATGTCGTAAAAAGATAATATACGGCAAAATCCTAATTACGTCTAGAAAACCGTAATCGATATTCGCTTCTTCGAATATTACATTCCACCCCTCACGTAAAAATTTCGTTCCGAATTTGTATACCTTTAGAAAAATAGATCGGGTATTTTTCTCTCATCGCTTCTTCAAGCTCCCACGTGGCTTCTTCGTCCGTGGTGTTCCACAACACTTCGACTAACTAATCGACTCGCCTGTAGTTGTTGGACTTTGTGGTCAAGTATGGCTGCGGGTTCTTCCTTATAGCTCATGTCCGCCCGAGGATCACGCCGCCTCGCAAATCACGTGCTTTGGGTCGTGAACGATTTTCGTAATTACGAGACGGAAAACATTATGGACGCCCTGGGTTTGGCGAAGAGCCAACCTATAAGCCATCGACCTATCTTTTCTAGATCTCATAAAGTCCTATGAAACGGGTCTAAGCTTTCCTTCGTGCCAAACCCGACAATCCTTTCATGGGAGACCTTAAGAAATACTTTGTCTCCATCCTCAAATTGTAGCTCTGATCTCACGCAGACGTCAGAAGATTTCGTCTGTCCCGAGCCTCTTTATCCTCATCCTAATTTGTCGAACGATTTCGATCATTTCGCTCACCGCATCGTGCCCTACGACTTTTCTCTCACCGACTTCATCCCAATAAAGGGTGATCTACACTTCGCCATACAAGGCCTCGTGTGGGGCCATGCCGATCGTCGCTGATAACTCTTGTTGTAAGCAAATTCAATCGAGGTAAAATATCTTCCCATTTTGCACCTCGATCCAAAATTACGCTTCTAAGCATATCTTCTAGCGTTGATCGTTCTCTCCGATCGTCCATCGATTTGTGGGTGGAATGTCAGATCAAGTTTAATCTGCATCAGCCTTCTTTGTAAGCTAATCCGTAACTGGATGTGAACTCGAGTCTCGATCGAGGTAATAGATTTTGCACCCATGTAGTCGCACAATTTCCTTAACGCATACCGGGCCAACTTATCGATCCATAAGTGCTTTGAATAGGTGAAAGTGATCACTTTTGCAAGTCTATCCACAATTACCCATACGGCTGTGTTTCTCTTCTCGATTTGGGTAAGTTTGTAACGAAATCCATCGTTATATCGTCCCACTTCCATTCGGGATTTCTAACGGTTGTAACTCCCGTAGGGTCGCTGGTGTGGCTTTCACTTGTTGACAAACAAGACAGCGCTTCACGAAAGAAGCTATGTCTCGCTTCACGCCTTCCCACCAAAATTTTTCCTTCGTGTCCCGTACATCTTAGTATCGCCTGGGTGGGCGGTGTATGGCGACGTGAGCCTCACTCATGATTTCGCTCAAGCTCTGCGTCGTCAGAACGCATATCCTACCTTCAAACAATAAGGCGTTATCCGCGCCTCTTGAAATTCTTGAATCCTTCGCACCTAGTCTTTCTCGGATCTTTTCCAACTTTTCCTCAATCCTTTGTCTCTCGACAATTCTTGTTCTTAGATCGATGTCGCGGAGTGTAGCGACATGACCACAATTGTCTCTGTGGTTCCACCAATTCAATCTTCATTCTACCAAACTCTTCAACGAGTTTTTCCTCTCACATGGAGACATCCTAACTGGTACGGCTCTTTACGATTCAAGGCGTCCGCTACTACATTCGCTTCGCCCGGGTGATAGTTAATACCACGTCGTAATCTTTACCGCCAAGCCATCTTCTTTGTCTCATATTCGATCTCTTTGTTCAAGAAATACTTCAAACTCTTATGATCCGTGAAGATCTCACATCTCACACCGTAGAGATGGTGTCTCCAAATTTTTAGGCACGAACTACAACCGCTAGTTCCAAATCGTGGGTCAGGTAGTTCACTCGTGGGGTCCGAGTTGTCGGGACGATAAGCTATCACTTTTCCTTCTTGATCAAACACAACCCACCCAGCTTAGATGCGTCTCAGATAGACCACATACCCCTTGTCCGCTCGGGACCCATAGAACCTGTGACCGTCAATTTTTCTTTGAGTATTTGAAAACTGCCTCGCACTCATCATCCCAATTGAACTTGATTCCTTCCGAGTAGTCGGGTTATCGCCTTGCAATCTTGGAGAATCCTTCGATGAATCTCCTATAGTAGCCACCAATCCTAGGAAACTTCGATTTCGTCTCAGGTGTTCTTGGTGATTTCCATTCTCGCACGGCCTCTACTTTGGCCGGATCTACTTTTATGCCTTCACAGACACGATGTGTCCAAGGAACATAACTTCCTTCACCAAAAACTCACATTTGCTAAACTTAGCAAAGAGTCTTTCATTTCTCAAGGTTTGCAAAACCGTCTCAGATGTTCCTTATGATCCTCTTCGCTCTTTGAGTAGATAAGGATATCATCTATGAAGACCAAAACGAATTTATCCAAAATGGATGAAATACTGCTCACGAGGTCCATGAATACAAATGGTGCATTGGTTAACCCGAATGGCATAACTATGAATTCATAGTGGCCATATCTCGGTTCGAATGCGCCTTAGGTACATCCTCGCATCAGATTTTCACCGATGGTATCCTCGACTTAAGATCAATTTTAGAGAATACACCCGCCTCTCAATTGATCAAACAGTCATCAATTCGGTAAAGGGTATTTGTTCTTTAGTGTCATCTTATTTAGCCCCTATAATCGATGCACATCCTCAAAGAACCATCCTTTTCTTAACAAACAAAACATGCGCCCCCAAGGTGAAACACTCGCCTAATGAATCCTAGATCCAAAAGCTCTCGATTTGGATTTTCACTCTTCTAGCTCCTTCTGGGGCCATCCTATAGGCGCCTCGACACCGGGCTGATCCCGGCCCAAGTCGATGGTAAACTCTAGTTGTCTATCGTGGGTAGTCCTGTAGATTCTCGAAATACGTCCAAAATTCTTGACGACTTCAATGTCTTCACCCGCACTTCGGTTTATCCTCATCGCTTAAATAAACAAGGAATGCATGGCATCCCTTCCGTTCATCATCCTCCCAGCTTGTAGTGTCGATACTATCGGGATTCTCCTTCCCATGCCGATCCCGTGAAAATGCGTAGCTTCGTCCGTGAAAGTGAAACGAAATTTTCCTTTCCTTACAGAGAATCGTGGAATGATTCTTAGCTAACCACCATTCCGAGGATTATGTCTACATCATCCATGGGTATTATGTTTAGGTCGTTAGCCGTAACCTTAAGTGATCCTAATGTCAACTCTAGTTCGAGCAAAAGTGGTAACGGCCATAATCCCTCCTATAGGCGATGAGATTCTCATATCCCGGCTTGATTTTTCGCACCTAAGGCCCAACATTTCACGCATGATTTTGCAATAAAAGAATGCGAAGCACTCAGACGAACAATACTATAACAGTAGGTTGAGTAGAACTCCCATACCGCCAAGTTTCCTCGTTTTGTTCGCTCGCCTCCATGCAGGCGTAGGTTTCCACCGAGCTTACCGAGGTCGACGGGCGCCGGTCCCGCTGATTTGGCGGTTGTTGCCGGCCTGTTGCCGCCGGCCACCGGCGCGGCGCGTGGTTGTCGCCCGCCGTTGTTGGGCGGTGGTACCGCCATCGCGTTGCGGAATTTGTTGCCGCGGCACGCCATTGCTGCGGCCGCTGAGTTGTTGTCGAGGTTGGGGCTGCTGCCATTGAAGTTGAGGGTTAATGAAACGCGCGGCGCGGCCGGGTTGAAGTCGATAGCCCTTAATGGTCGAAAGATTGCCTTGGTTGGTCTGGCTTACATCCGAACGTGATATCGGGCAATTGTCATGAATGCCTGTCATTTCCGCATTTATAACACTTACCACATTTGCCGCACACACACCTCAGGTGTCCTATGGCATCGAGGGCATTGAGGTGTCCTCGACTGCTCATGTGGTCCCTTGCCGGTGGAGCATAAGTCGCCTCTTCCACCTTGTCCCCGGGCGCTGCTGCTCACGCCACCACTCAAGCGCCAGACTGTGGTCCCCAAAGTTCCCACGGTTGTTATTCCTGCGGTTGGGTTCCCATTTCCTTTCCTCTATCCAAAGGCATTGTGTGTCCGAGATGACACCGACTTATTTTCGGTCATGGTCATTTATATCTAAAGCTCGTGCGAGAGCTTCAGTAGGACAGTCTCCATGGTGGCAAGAGACATGCGTATCTCCATTCTTAGCCCCGCTCGAACTTTTCCGACATTTTCAAGCTCTGTGTCCACCAGCCTGGTGCATATCTCGACATCTCGCAGAAGGTGCGATCATAGTCGGTCACAATATCCTTTCTTGTTTTAGCAGAAAAATTCTCGCCCTTCTTCCTCTTATAGCTTTTAGGATGTACTTTTCATACACCCTCTTGAAATCCTCCCACGAGAATTCTTCAAGCCGCTCGGCCGTGAAAGTTTTCTTCCGCCTCCCACCGTAAGTCACCGGTCCTATCACCCCAAGGTAACACACGACAACCTTCCGTGTCAGGCATCTTAAAAGGTAAAATCCGCTCAATGGCCCTAACCCATTGTTCGGCTTCTTCCGGCTACCTTCCCGTTAAAGACAGAGGGTTCTGCCTTAGAAACATTTCTTCGATTCGACGATCGGGTTGTGGTGGAGGTGGTGGTTGGGAATTTCTTCTGCTCTTGCTCTGGGATCCTACCCTTCCTCTCGGCCTTCCCGACCTCGACCTCCTCGGTTCTCGCTCCGGATTCCTTCTCTGAGGCATGTCGCTTCTAGAAAACAGTAATCATTAGGCACTTATTCTTTTCACACACCAACATACACCAACGCTTATTATGGCTTTTACCAGAAACGATTCCAAATGTAATATCATTCTTAACAACATAACCTCGCCACAAAAGCTCTATTAGGGTCATGTGTATATATATCCAAAAATTTCTGCCATAGGCAGGATGTTCAAAACCAACGGTTATTCAAAAAGAGAAATAAAACACAAGTCCCGGCCCACACGGCCTTCCAAAAGCTAAGGTTCTAAGTTCAACACTAAAGATTAAACATAGGAAAGGAAAACAATGTGCTTAAGCACAAAAAAAATATCTTTAAGCTTCGCTGTGGTCACATCATGCGTCCTCCCACCGTCCGCCTTCCTGGGATCTTCCTCCTCCTGAGTCGCCCTCGCTGTCTAAATGTCCATGCGGGCGGTCCCTCGACGGACCGGCCCATCGCTTCCACCATCGGATGTCTCGCAGGGGTTAAGAGCATTCGTTGCATTCACCCGATGCTCGTAGTCATGGCGGATCGGGCCGTAGCCACCGCGACATCTGCTACTCTCATCCGTCTTGTCGTCCGGCGAAAGTGCTCACCGGTGGTATGGCTGGGACCATAGGTGGTGGAGGTGGTACTGGTGGACGACGGGGTGTCCGGCTGTGCGGGGTGGAAATACCGGCCTCCCAAGGCTCATGGGCGTGTCTTCTCTAAGCGAAAGGGCCTTCCTCGTCAAAAGGAAAGGAGGCACGATCGGGTCAATCGCCTCGGAACCTCTGTGTAAAGCCACTCTAGCGACTCATCCCGCCAGTATACTCTCGGGGAGGGAGGTAGGGTCCTCTCGGTGCGCCCAGAATGCCAGATACGTAAGTCGTGTGACTCACGAACTCGCGCATCTCCCACCAAGTCGTAGCTGCCCATCGCCCGGTAGATGTAATCTCCGATATCTCTCGAGCATACCCATCCTGTGTGCAGGGAGTATCGCTAGAAGGCGCTGGATGCCGTCATAATCAGTCACGCCCGTGAGCTCGGGCGCCTCTCCTCCAAAGACGGAGATAATATGCCAAGAACTCACCCAAGTCTTCCCAAATAAGACATCCAACTGGAGCGATATATACTCACCTCTTACCTTCTTAGTCTTACCCAAACGTATACATAAGCCAACAACATCTTAATATAAGCTATGAGATCCTTATTCTATACCAAACACTCGAACTAGAGTTAAACGGACTCTATCGTATTCTGGAGGCAGAATTATGATTCTGTTCTTCATAACAAATGAAGATCAGTGTTAGGAGTACGCAGGTGAAAACCATGCGTAAATCGGAGTCCTAACGAGAGATCTAGCTAAAACAAATCTACTGCGCAGTGCAGGAAATTTGCGCGATCGTGCCAAATTGCAAATTGAGACGATGTCGACGTACACGCCTACCATCTTCAGGTCTTTAAGTTGAGGCTGAACATTCTGAAGCCGTAAGTGGCATCCATTTTGTGTTGATGCTCACTCATGTCAAAGTAGTGATGGAGTGCCGACGCCATTCGACCTTAAAGGTCGAGGTTGTCCTCGTCCATCCTTCTCGCCGTCTTCCGTCGTTCGTGCCCAAGGGTATCGTTACTTTCATTCTTCCTATCGTTCTTTCGCTCGCATATGGAAAAGAAGTTCGCATTTCTATGTTCTTTCACGACACGTGAACATGCTCCTTAGAGTCTAAGTTCGCCTTATGATAACATATCGCTCATCATAAATAAAATTTTGAAAGTTGGAAAGATGTTTTAATTTGAAATTTTTTTGGAAATACGATTTCATCATAGCAATCATAATCAACCTATATGCATATCAAAAATGGATTCATTCATCCCATGTTGATCATTCAACTAGTACCACCGTGTACTTTCATATCAATACTCGAGTATTGCATTAGTTCAACTAAAAGTATTTTGGAAAAAATTTCTTGCTCAACTTTCATTTTCATCATAAAAATTTTCATAATAATCAAATCCTTCAAAAGTCCATCCAATTGTTCAATCATGTAAAATTTCCATTTCACGAGTTTGAGAAAGGAATGCGCCATACCTTTTCCTATTGAGCTCGATGTGATGGAGTGTTGAGGGGAGTCAGTTGGTTTCTAGAAGTCCAGTGACTCGATCTAGACTTAGAATAAAAGAATTTGGGTTTTCAAAGAGCAAAACGCTCTGATACCACTTCTGTCACGACCCCATTCCGGACCAACCCGGACTGGAGGGCGACTAGTACTAGGAGTAGTACTTTAGGGGTTACATGAATAAAATGGAGAAGCGTAACAATAAGCTAACATGCTCGAATGTAATACGAGATGATGTTATATTGTTTTTGAAGGTTTGAGCCATCGGACCCCAAAACTCGCCTGATCCGATGGGCCTCAATAGTTTAAAACATAAAGCGAAATAAGGGAGTTCAGAGTGTAGCAGCGGAAAGTGTGTGAATACATATATGACGATATGCATTCAAGGTATAAACCACAAATTCAAGTAAATCGGTCAAGGACACTGGACTCCTCAACACTTTCCCCATCATCACCATCAGAGCTCAACCTGCACATTTAAAAACAAATATGCAGGGCTAAGTACAAGAAATTGCACTTAGTGGACTCATGCCGAAAACATTTGATAAATTTTGGATTACGCTGCCAATATCGAGTAAGTCACAAGGGTTTTAGTTAAAATGCCTTGTGCTTACCAAATCATTTTCAGTTCGTAAACATAGCTCGGCCGAGCATTTTCTTGGTGTGTATGGTCCGTATCTCATAGTCACAATACATAATAATAATAAATAATAAACGTCGAGAGGGAGGCCTCCCATCTACGACGCCGTGACCGGCCGTAATCCCGCACAAAGACACACCACCGCAAGCATATGTTAACACAACAGATAGTTCCAACCTTCACGCCAATCCTAGCTGTGCATTTATCATCCCAACAGACCCGACATTAAAAAGGTTGGGCCACCACAACAAATGATATAATAGTTCCAACTATCTCCACAGCCCTACCCGGCATAACAGATAGGATCCATACACAAACGAAATATTTTCGGGTGTAATGCAAGAAACATTTGATAACGGTTGTAGAATAAGATCGTAAATAAACTCATTTGGAATAACAAGAAAGTCACATTTTAGTGGGGTAAGAAAAGCGCCACATTTTGAAGATAAGGCCCACTTTTGAGATAAGAAAGTGAAGCCCACCGACTATGGTTCGTTGTAAAGTCCCAGTTCGCTCGCTCGTCAAAATCCCGTCACGCGCGTCATATCCACACTTTACTGAAAAGCGAGGCTTTAATGCGTCGCTCAAGTCTTCGAGACTTTCAAAACTAAGATAAACTTGATATTTCATATCGATGTAGACCGAATTCCTTAGTGAATTCAATACGCCTCTAACACGATACGATCGACTTGTTCTCGCTCTTCGAGATACTTTCAACGATAAGTACGTTTTCGATATATGGATTTCATTTGTGAAATCTTTTCTTACTAATGAGGTATCATACTCAATTAGTATATCTTACGCCGTCGACGATTTATAAACGATAATCGCTCGTTTGCTCGAAAAGTCAACGAAGTCAACATCGATCAACAAAGTCAACGATTTTGACTTTTAAAAGTAGTAACTTCTTACTATTTTGTTTTATAAATCGAATTTGATCGATTTGAAAACGAAGTCCTATTTCTTGATTTAGCACGTAAATCAAGGACTTATAATAAATTTCAGATAATTAAACCCTTTTATAAATAAAAAGCGTATTTTGGTTTTAAAACGTTATAAAATGAACGTTAAGTCTCAAACATAGCAATCTATGTTTATAAAATTTTGTAACATTTAAAACTGTCCGAATATTATTTTAGTAAATTTTCATTAATAAACTGTTTTAAAAAGGATTTTAAAACCTTTTAAATTATCGAAATTTTCGATAATTAGTTTAAAAATACTAAGTGACCTTTGAAATTTTTTTTCTAAATTAATATAGTGCACTATTATACACTATGGTCCAGAATATGAATTCATCAAATTCATATAGTAATTGTTTGTTATTTATTTATATATATATATATATATTTTACTACTAATTCAAAATAATAGGAATAATCATCCAAAATTCCCAAAATTGATATATACTTATTATAACATCCCAACATCAGTATATAATATTTATATAACCCATAGTTCATCATAACTATTTATTTCACAATATGTAACAATATTCACGGTAATAATAAGATAATTACCAAATAAATAGCAAACAATTTCTAAAAATTCTAAATAAATTCCAACATCAATAAACATTATATTATAACATTGTAACATCATAACATCAACCAAAAACATTTGAATCATCACCATATGGAGCTCAAGAGCTCTCGGTTTTTTTTTGATTCCTTATGTTATTTGATTTTCAAAAATTCCAATAATTATATACTATGTCTATACACTATAGTATATTAATATAACATCATATAATCATCAAGAACTAATTAAATCATCACCTCATAAGCTTGTAAGCTTTAGAAACTTATTTGATTTAAATAGGTAAATGATTTCCAAAATTCTAATTAATTCACACAATGCATAAATAATATACTAAAGCATTAAAACACCACTACATGTTCAAAAATAAAATCATACATCAACATATATCATCACAATGCTCTCGGCATTTTTTCAAAAATCATGCATTTGATTTTCAAAAATTCTAATTAAATCATATAACATATAATCAATACATTAAAGCATTAATATGTCATTATATGATTAAAATAAAATTTATACACCATGGTATATTTTTGAAAAAGCTCAGGGTAATATTTAAAAATATACCTAGGGTTTTCTAAAATTTTTCAAATTAAAACCATGGATTATAATCATGATAATAAACAATAATCCATCTCTAAAATGCTTAAGAAGTAATCGGTCATCACTAGCTATTTTATAAAATTTTCAAAAATTATTTTAAACAAGGTTTATGGTTCGAAAATTGTATGTACATGCTAGATCCATTCAAAAACTAAATAACCAATACCATATGCTTATTCTAACATATATTTACATACTTGGAAATATAAATCATCAAGAACAATATAAATACATATATATATATAAAACAGTTTCGATTTTCATGAATAAATGGAGGATGAAATCGGTGCTAAGGACCGTGTATTACCTTAGATATGATATAGGTTCACAAGAAACAATATAGTATCAAGGTTTGGAAGAGGAAATAGAGAAGAATGGAAGAAGAAGAGTTCGAAAATGGGGGGGGGGAGCTCTCGATTTTTCTGCTGAAATGGGAGAGAAATGGAGAGGAAATGAGAGTGTTGTAGTGTAGGAGGTGTGTATAATAAGAAATGGGGTGAATGGGAAGAGTCCTCCCCTATACTACCTCTCTCTCTCTTGCCGATTTTGGCCAAAAAATGGGAGAAAAATCTATAGCAATGATGAGGATTATGTGTGATGATTAGGCTAAGCAAAAAGGGTGTTCATGGGTTGGGCAATAAAAAGGTGCACATCATGCTTTGTCTAAGCATGATGGCCGACGGCTACAAGGGTGTAAGGGGCTGTTTTAATTTTTGTTACACATTAATACTATGTATTAATCATAGTATAGGTCATAGATATATAATACATGCCATAAAAATAATTAAACCAAGCATATACTAAATTTTCGAAAATACCGATAGAAAAATAGGAAAAATAGGAATAAAATACAAATCACACCTATTATTGATACTGTAATAACCCGCAGTTTTAAAAGCCTAATTACGGTCTTTTAAAACCCGTAAATAAAATTTTGACGTGAAATCAAATCACATATGAAATCAAGTATGATCTCAATTGTTTACGAGGAATATTTTCCTGTTACACACTCACTCGAACTTAGTGAATGAAAGAAATCGAAAGTTTTAACTTTTATCGGCAGTACGTTTTTAACGTCGAATGCATATCGACTATTGAAATGTTATGATAATTCTTAAGCAATCAAGCTTGGAATTATATTCCATTATTAATGGAATAATTTTTATGATGAGATTACGAGTATTTACGACCATTTTAAAGATGAGTCGATACGTAACGTTTTGAGACGTTTTCAAACGTCAACGTTTAGAGATAAGATGAACGATGGTTTTAATGATCAAGAAACTTTAGGAAATTATTTCTTATGATATATTTTTGATATTACAGTACTAATAAGCATTTTATTAATGTCTGAACATTTGAATTAATATTTATATCAAAACTGATTTCGAAAACCCTAATTATTCGAAATTAGGGTTTCTTTCGAAATTAAATGCTCTTTTTAATTATCCTATGATATAATTATTATATAAATTATATACCATGGTGTATATACCTATTAATGTCATGAAATGAAATTTTAACCTATGAATCATTCAAATAGCCGATAGTTCATATCTTACACAAGGTTGGATTATTTTGTTTTCTTCACTTATGCTATTAACCTATGATATTAAATATCTTCTAAATTATATTATATGATGTATATATGTATGTGTAGCATGGAATTAAATTATTTGTGGGCTTTATTACCAAATGGAACAACTTTGTCGCTTCTTTTCAATCAGATTTATTTACGACTTTTCAACTAATGCTAAAATTCTTTAAATGATTACCTGCCAAAATGTTTACGTTTTGTATGTTGTATCCTATCCATGAATGATGTGATGTTAATGGGTTATTCCCAACTTATGAATGAAAATCGATATCGGATCCTATGCCCAAGAAAACTTATACCGCCTAGGATTAACGTGTACACTGATGGTGACTGTGTGCTGTAAGGACAATTCACGGCCGGTCACGGGGTCGTAGAAGGAGGCCTCCTTCACGACTTTCGACTATGATAATGTGATGACATGATAATAAGGGATATGGATCACGTCACCAAGAAAATGCTCGCGAAGCAACTTTTATAAACTCAAGAAAATATTTTAGTAAGCCGCGCATTTTCAAATAAAACCCTTGTGTCTTACCACTATATTAGGCGAGTAATTAAACGAAAATGAAATGTTTTCGGCATAAGTCCACCGGGTACAAATTTTGTACTTAGCCCCGCATGTTTGTTTTAAATGTGCGAGTTGAGCTCGATTCTTGATGATGGAGAAGTGTTGAGAAAGTCGTATGTCCTCGATGTTCGTTAGAAATGGATAACCTCAATACATATCGTCATATATGTATTCACACTCTTCCACCGCAAACTCGAATCGCTTTTATTTTCATGTTGGATTATAAAATATCGTGAACTATGAGGTCCTTCAGATCGTCACATTCTTTGGATCTGTCGGCTAAACCCCTTTTGAACTGAAATGTTATAAGTATATGTTTAAGCTTAAGTTCTACCTTCTCACATGATATGCCCTTTTGGACTAATTTGTGTAAGAGTATGTCTAATCTTAAGTTCTATATTCGTCATTCATATCTATAAATACTATCCTTAGTATTAGTCCGCCCTCTCCGGGTTATCCCGGGCGGGGTCGTGACAGAGTGGTATCAGAGCAGTTGTTCTATGAAATCCCATTTCTTTCTAAACTAAGTCTAGAATCGAGTCACTAGACTTCTAGAAAATCTCATCTATTCTCAACACTTCATCACATCGAGCTCAGCGGGAAAAGGTAACTAGTTTCAATTGAGTTTATGAGATGAAAATTTTATATGATGGTCGAATTTGAAAAGATTTTTGAAGTAAAAGGGAAAAAGGAAAGTTGTAATGTGATGATGATTGAAATGATGAGTTATGTATGAAAGATTTTCAAAAATTCTAAATTTTGGAAGTGGATAGTAATGATACGAAGTGGTTAAGTTGAAAAGCATGTTTGAAATGAATCATGATGATTAATGACGAATGTATGAAAACAAGATGATATGTACAGATATGTATGAGCAGTATGATGTTGTTTGGATGTTATGTTTATGACTTATGAAATTTATGTTGATAACAAAGTATGCAATTCTCTTGAGAAGAACGTGAGACGATACAGAAGTATGTTCCCATAATAAAAGAAAACAAAAGAATGATAGGAAGCATGAATGTGTTTTAATTTCAAGTTCGAATGGCGAAAGTAGAACGTGAAGATAATCGGTAACAACGTGGCTATGAAGAAGGAAGAAGGTGGGTGTCAGATCACAATTAAAGCGAGCGATCATAACTATAATTTCAACTTATGGTGACCGTGGACCGAGACTGCAGAACGGCAAGCTTCAATTTGAAGACGTGGACGTAATAATTATACTAAGTCGGCAGTAGCCATAGCGCGTATGTTGTCATTATTGGCATCTTCTCGAAACGTCGTTATAATCGCGAGAAAATTTTCTGCAATGCGCAGCTTAATTTGTTTTAACCGTACTCTCTCGATAGAACTCCGCTTACGCATGGTTTTCACCTGCGTAATCCTAACGTTCTGAACTTCATTTGTTATGAAGGACAGAATCTCTTTTTCCAGCTCCCAAATACAGTAGAGTCTGGGTAAAGTTCAGCATGAGTTTTAGAATAGAACAGAGGAATCCATAATACCTCGTGTAGCTTAACATAGCGATAGGAGTTTTGTTTACTAGATGGGTTAAGAATGTTTGACTATAGGTTGAATAGTTTATCTTAGTGGATTAATCGAAGTATTAAGCTACCCTATCTGCTATTAGGTATTAGTAGTGTCTAACGGTTAGTTTTTGATCATGACAGATGGAGGAGATGCGTTATATTGCGAGGAGGAGGATAGGACCTAACCCGACCCCTGAAGAGACTATTCGTATCTACCGGGAAAGCTGGATGTGTGCCGGCGAGGATTTAGGAGAGTTCCTGATGTATTACTTTAGGTTGTGGAGGAATGCGAGAGTTTATGGTGTGACGGACTACGACGGCATTAAGCGTCTTCTTACTATACTCCCATGTGATTGGGAAGATTATGCTCGTGAGGTTTCTGGAGATTACATTTACCGTGTGACTGGAGGATATGACTTGGTAGGTGATCTACCCAGGTTCATTAGCCACCTGACGTACGTATATAGCATCTATGGCGCAGCACCGAGAGGACCTTACCTCCCTCCACGGGAGTATACATGGCGTGATGAGTCACCTGAGTGGCTGTATACCGAGGTTCCACGGATAGTTGACCCAGTGGTTCCTCGATATCGGATCGATGAGGGCAGACTTGTTCAGGCAGACGGAGCAGCTAGACCTAGAGCATTGGGAGCCCCTGTTTTCCCACCTCTGATTTTCGGACATCCGGTACGTTCACCACTACCGCCTTTACCACCGATGGCAGCACCCCTACCACCAGCCGAGAGTTTCCGTCAGACAGCACGGATTAGTGTGACAGGCACTCTTGATGGGTATAACCCCATCCACGACAGTTACAGCCCGATTCGTGTGGATTATGGTCCACTGCGCGACATCCCGATGGTAGAGAGTAATGGAGCTGGACCCTCTAGAGCATATGGCCAGGTTGATGACTCAGACGAGGAGGAAGAGGATCCGGAAGAAGATGAGGAAGATTCTAGGAGTTGATATAGCTAGTAATGTTGATGTAAAATTTGAAGGATCATGTTATTTATTTTTATGTATGTTTTAATTATGCTTTTGAAACTTGAACAGTGGGGAAAACTGAATTTTTGTAAGGCTATAAAGCCATTGTGTATGATTTTAATTTTTGTAAAGCCTTAAGGCCAATATGTGTATGGGCCTTTTCTTTTGAAACATTTTGGAAGCAAGTATGTAAGTAATCTTGGATGTAAGGACTTGTGTTTGCAAAGTAAGTTATCTATAGTGCTGTTGCAATTGTATGTATGTGTGATTCAAGAAGGCTTTTGCAACAAATTTATGTATGATAAGAATGAAATGTTTTATTCAAGTTATCGTTTCTAAAAAGGCAAAGAAATAAAATTGTACATATTCAAGTTATAAAAATGATACATGATGCTAATGATATATTTTACACAACAGAATGCCTCCTAGACAAGACCCCGAACGAGAAGTAAGAGGCAGAGGCAGACCTAGGAGACGTGGTAGAACTCCTAATGCAGAGGAACAAGTCGCACCTCAACCACCTCCACCTCAACCCGACCGCAGGATAGAGGAATTGTTTTAAGACAAAACCCTCCAACTTTCAATGGGAAAGGCAGTCAGGAGGATCTGAGCATGGATGAGAACTATCGAGAGAATTTTCACTTTTCTAAGGTGCACAACACAAGAAAGACTCTCGTGTGTAGCCTTCCGCTTAAATGGGCTCTGATTTACGGTGGGAGGCGAAAGAAAACTTTCACAAACAGAAAGCGGATGGAGGAATCGACTTGGGAAGATTTTAAAAGGGAAGTGTATGATAAGTATGTATCAAGAGTTACAAGAAGAAGGAACATGAATTCTTCTTGTTAAAGCAGAAAAGATGTCGTGGCGATTACGATCGCACTTTTTGCGAAATGTCTAGATATGCTTTGGATCAAGTGGACACAGATTTAAAGATGGCTGAGAAATTTAGATCAGGGTTAAGGCCAGAAATAAGAATGTCTCTCGCTGGTCTTGGAGACATGACTTATACTGAGGCTCTTACACGGGCTTTGGACATTGAGGCAGCAATGCCAGATGATAAGTCGGGATCGGCTCCGATGCAAAATGCTATGGAAAGAGGAAAGAGAAAGTGGGATGCTAGTTTTGGAAATAGTAGCAGGGGAAGCTTTGAAAACAAAGGTAACGCATAACAATGGGCAAGGAATTCACAAATCAGGGCAAGGATGGAGGAAGCCAATTGTTATTCCTCCAATGAGGGACTACAAGAGCGTGAAGGCTTTTCCGTGCCCAAATGCCGAAAGATGCACACGGGATGTGCATGGCGGGCGGTGGAAACTGTTTTAGGTGTGGTATGAAAGGACATTACGCAAATTTCGTCCGGGATACGTTCGAAACAATTGTAAGGCCGAACCAACCCGTAATGTCCAACCACGAGAGCTATCCAATTTCAGCCCCAACCTCAACAAAGAATCGCAGCCGCAACAATGGCAACAACCCCACAACAATGCAGCAGCCCACAACAACAATACCACAACCGCGGTGGCAACCACCCCAAAGAACGAAGACAAAGAACCATAACGGCGTCGTGACAGCAAAGCCTGCATAACAAAGAAGAACCCCAAAGAAAGGCAAGCACCACGCCACCGCGGCTACCTCAAGCTAGGGCGTATGCTTTGCATCGGCAACAAACGAACAGACCAGGAAACACGGCGGTATGGGAATCCTTCTCAACATGCCTGTTATAGTATTGTTCGACACGGGTGCTTCGCACTCTTTTATAGCAAAATCATGCGTAGATCTGTTGGGACTTAGTGCTATAAAGGCAAATCAGGATATGAGAATCTCTTCACCTATAGGCGGATTATGATCATTACACATTTCGCTCGAACTAGAGTTGAACTTAGGATCACTAAAGGTTCTAGCAAATAACTTGAACATAATGTCCATGGGTGACGTAGACATAATCCTAGGAATGGACTGGTTAGCTGCAAACCACTCCATGATTCTTTGCAAGGAAAGGAAAATATCATTTCATTTTCCTGGGCAAGAAGCAACGCATTTCCATGGAATCAGCATGGGAAAGAGAGTCCCAATTGTGTCCGCATTGAAGGCAAGGAACATGATGAATAAGAAAGGATACCATGCTTTTCTCGTTTATCTGAACGGAGAAGAAAAACCGGAACTGAAGATAGAAGACATTGAAATTGTTAAGGAATTTTCAGATGTATTTCCGAAGGATCTACCAGGATTACCTCCTGATAGACAGTTGGAATTTACCATTGATTTGGAACCAGGATCGGCTCCAGTATCAAAGGCACCCTACAGAATGGCCCCAAAGGAATTGGAAGAACTGAAAATCCAAATCCAAGAACTGTTGGACCTAGGTTTCATTAGACCTAGTGTTTCGCCATGGGGAGCACCTGTATTATTCGTTAAGAAAAAGGATGGATCCTTAAGGATGTGTATAGACTATCGAGAGCTGAACAAGATGACGCTCAAGAACAAATATCCTTTACCAAGAATCGACGATTTGTTCGATCAATTGAGGGGAGCAGGTATATTTTCAAAAATTGATCTCAAATCAGGATACCATCAACTCAAGGTACGACCTGAAGACATAGCTAAAACTGCATTCCGAACAAGATATGGCCATTATGAATTTGTAGTTATGCCATTCGGATTAACTAATGCACCAGCGGTGTTTATGGACCTCATGAACCGAGTGTTTCATCCGTACTTAGACAAGTTTGTATTGGTTTTCATAGATGACATCCTCATCTATTCGAAAATGAGGAAGACCATAAGGAACATCTAAGAATGGTGTTACAAACTTTGAGAAATGAAAGACTGTTTGCAAAGTTCAAAGAATGTGAGTTTTGGTGAGGGAAGTAATGTTCTAGGACACATCGTGTCTGCGATGGAATCAAAGTGGATCCAGCCAAAGTGGAAGCAGTGCAAGAATGGAAATCACCGCGAACTCAGAATGAGATCCGGAGTTTTCTAGGGTTAGCTGGTTATTATAGGAGATTCATTGAGGGATTCTCCAAAATAGCAAGACCAATGACCCAATTACTTCGAAAGGGAGTTAAGTACACTTGGACTGAGGAATGTGAGGCGAGTTTTCAAGAACTCAAAGAAAGGTTAACAAGTGCACCGGTGTTAGCAGTCCCGGAATCAGATAAGGAATATGTGGTTTATACTGACGCCTCGAAGAATGGATTAGGATGCGTTTTGATGCAAGAAGGAAAAGTAATAGCGTACGCATCACGACAACTTAGACCACATGAGCTGAATTATCCCACACACGATTTAGAGTTAGCAGCAGTGGTTCATGCACTGAAAATATGGAGACACCATCTCTATGGAGTGAGATGCGAAATTTATACAGACCATAAGAGTTTGAAATACTTTTTCGAGCAAAGAGATCTAAACATGAGGCAAAGAAGATGGCTCGAACTAGTAAAAGATTACGACTGTGGTATTAACTATCACCCAGGTAAAGCGAATGTAGTAGCTGACGCCTTGAGTCGTAAGAATCAAACTCAATTGGGATATCTCTTGACACGAGAAGATAAACTTATCGAGGAATTCAGCAATTTAAGAATTGAATTGATTAAACAGCCAGAGACGATCAAGAATTGTATCGCTACACTCACCATGACACCTGATCTAAGAAAAAGGATCATTGAGAAACAAAGGATTGAGGAAAAGTTGGAAAAGATAAGAGAAAGAGTGAGAACGGGTGAATTGGAAAATTTCCAGGAAGCATCGGATAATGCTTTAATGTTCAAAGGAAGAATATGTGTTCCTGATGATGTTGAGATTCGGAACAACATAATGAGTGAAGCTCATGATACACCTTATACCGCCCACCCAGCGATGCAAAGATGTACAAGACACGAAGGAAAAATTCGGTGGGAAGGCGTGAAGCGAGACATAGCTTCTTTCAGAGAACGTTGCCTTGTTTGCCAACAAGTAAAAGCTTTACACCAACGTCCCTACGGAAGTTACAACCGTTGGGTATACAGAATGGAAGTGGGACGAAATAACGATGGATTTCGTCACGGATTTACCCAAGTCTCGAAAAGGAACACTACTATATGGGTAATAGTGATAGACTCACCAAGTCGCCACTTCTTACCAATTCAAAATACATATGGGTGATAGACTAGCCCAGATATATGTAAAAGAAGTGATACGACTACATGGAGTACCAAAATCTATTACATCGATAGAGACTCCAAGTTTACATCGAAATTTTGGATGAGCCTACAAAAGAGCTGGAACAAAGTTAAACTTCAAGACAAAGATTTCACCCACAAACCGATGGGCGATCGAAAGGACAATCCAAACTCTGGAAGATATGCTGAGAACCGTGGTACTGGATCGAGGTGCAAAATGGGAGGACATTTTACCTCTTATTGAGTTTGCTTATAATAATAGTTATCAAGCGACGATTGATATGGCCCCATACGAAGCTTTGTATGGCAAGAAATGTAGATCACCACTTTATTGGGATGAAGTAGGTGAAAGAAAAATAGTAGGGCCAGAAGTGATAAACGAGATGATTGAAATCGTCCGACAAATTCGGCAAAGAATCAAGGAAGCTCAAGACAGACAGAAATCTTACGCTGATACGCGTAGATCGGAGCTGCTTTTCAAAGTTGGAGACAAAGTATTTCTCAAAGTCTCTCCATCGAAGGGGATCACAAGATTTGGTGTGAAAGGAAAACTAAGACCCCGCTACATAGGACCATACGAGATCCTAGAGAATAGGCTCGAGAGCTTATAAGTTGGCTCTCCCGAACTTGGGAAATGTGCATAATGTTTTCACGTATCTCAACTAAGGAAATATGTATACGATCCAAACACGTGATCCGTCAAAGCGACGTAGTTCTAAATCCGGATATGAGTTATGAAGAAGAGCCTATCGCAATACTAGACCATAAAGTTCAACAACTGAGGAACAAATCAATTTCACTGGTCAAAGTACTGTGGAATCATCACGGGCAAGAAGAAGCTACGTGGGAGCTAGAGGATACAGTGAAGGAACAATACCCCAGCTTATTCTTTTAAAGGTATACAAATTTCGGGACGAAATTTCTTTTAAGGGGGGTAGGATGTAATAACCCGCAGTTTTAAAAGCCTAATTACGGTCTTTTAAAACCCGTAAATAAAATTTTGACGTGAAATCAAATCACATATGAAATCAAGTATGATCTCAATTGTTTACGAGGAATATTTTCCTGTTACACACTCACTCGAACTTAGTGAATGAAAGAAATCGAAAGTTTTAACTTTTATCAAGAAGATGCTTTTAACGTCGAATGATATCGACTATTGAAATGTTATGATAATTCTTAAGCAATCAAGCTTGGAATTATATTCCATTATTAATGGAATAATTTTTATGATGAGATTACGAGTATTTACGACCATTTTAAAGATGAGTCGATACGTAACGTTTTGAGACGTTTTCAAACGTCAACGTTTAGAGATAAGATGAACGATGGTTTTAATGATCAAGAAACTTTAGGAAATTATTTCTTATGATATTTTTATGATATTACAGTACTAATAAGCATTTTATTAATGTCTGAACATTTGAATTAATATTTATATCAAAACTGATTTCGAAAACCCTAATTATTCGAAATTAGGGTTTCTTTCGAAATTAAATGCTCTTTTTAATTATCCTATGATATAATTATTATATAAATTATATACCATGGTGTATATACCTATTAATGTCATGAAATGAAATTTTTAACCTATGAATTGTCCAAATAGCCGATAGTTCATATCTTACACAAGGTTGGATTATTTTGTTTTCTTCACTTATGCTATTAACCTATGATATTAAATATCTTCTAAATTATATTATATGATGTATATATGTATGTGTAGCATGGAATTAAATTATTTGTGGGCTTTATTACCAAAATGGAACAACTTTGCTGCTCTTTTCAACTGTATTTATTTACAGTACTTTTCAACTAATGCTAAAATTTTTAAATGATTACCTGCCAAAATGTTTACGTTTTGTATGTTGTATCCTATCCATGAATGATGTGATGTTAATGGGTTATTCCCAACTTATGAATGAAAATCGATATCGGATCCTATTAGGAAGCGCTTATACAGCTAGGATTAACGTGTACACTGATGGTGACTGTGTGCTGTAAGGACAATTCACGGCCGGTCACGGGGTCGTAGAAGGAGGCCTCCTTCACGACTTTCGACTATGATAATGTGATGACATGATAATAAGGGATATGGATCACGTACACCAAGAAAATGCTTGGCCAAGCAACTTTTATAAACTCAAGAAAATATTTTAGTAAGCAAGAGCATTTTCAAATAAAACCCTGTGTCTTACCACTATATTAGCGAGTAATTAAACGAAATGAAATGTTTTCGGCATAAGTCCACCGGGTACAAATTTTGTACTTAGCCTGCATGTTTGTTTTAAATGTGCGAGTTGAGCTCGATTCTTGATGATGGAGAAGTGTTGAGAAAGCCGTATGTCCTCGATGTTCGTTAGAAATGGATAACCTTGAATACATATCGTCATATATGTATTCACACTCTTCCGCCGCAAACTCGAACTGTTTTATTTTCATGTTGGATTATAAAATATCGTGAACTATGAGGTCCTTCGATCGTCACATTCTTTGGATCCGCTTGGCTAAACCCTTTTGAATCGAAATGTTATAAGTATATGTTTAAGCTTAAGTTCTACCTTCTCACATGATATGCCCTTTGGACTAATTTGTGTAAGAGTATGTCTAATCTTAAGTTCTATATTCGCCATTCATATCTATAAATACTATCCTTAGTATTAGTCCGCCTCTCCCAAGTTATCCGGGCGGGGTCGTGATGATACTCATGCCATTTTCGATCCAAATATACATATATACATCATAATATATGATTTAGATATTAAATAATATCATAGGATAAAATTATAGCACTAATTCATGCATATAAAACCCTAATTTCAAAATTAGGTTTCAAATTTATAAAATCATTATCGATTTTAATGATTTAAAACTGATTTCATAGCTTAATAACACTCATATATATCATATTATAAAGTTTAGATACCATATGATAATTTAATAGTGTCATTTCATGTGAAAAACCAAAGTTTATAAACTTAGGGTTTTGAAAATTTCAATATCAAATTATCGAATTTTAATAACTGAAAATTCGATTTTAATAATTAATAATACTGAAATTATATAAAATATTAATAGGAAATTAATTATTATAATTTCTGAGCATTAAACTCATTTTTCAAATCGTCTCAGACGCCGACGCTCAAAACGCCTCAAACGCTCAAAATCGACTCATCTCAAAATGGTCGCAGAAGTTCACACTTACTAAATAAATATATTCCTTTTAATATAGGAAGTAAGATGGAAATTAATTCCAAGCTTCACCGCCGAAAATTTCATGAAAAGTCGACGCTCGATACGTGTCGGACGTTAAAATATATCGACGAATCATTTCGAATATTTCATTCCTTTAATTCACAATCCTTAGTGAATTTTGAAAGGAATTCGTTATAACGATATCGTATCGAAATCACAAGATTCGATGTCGTAAAAGATAATATACGGCAAAATCCTAATTACGGTCTAGAAAACCGTAATCGTATATTCGTTTCTTTGGAATATTACAGAATTTTTCATAGAAAACTCATGTATAATTGAAACCTTGCTCACTTCCTCACCTTTCTATGGTATGAATATATGGTAAAATGGTTATAGGCTAAGCTTTGGTGAAGATAGAAGAGAATTTTCAGGCTTTTCAAAGGAGAGGCTCTCGATTTTTTCGAAATTTTGGAGAAGAAAATGGCTTTGAAAGAGAGAAGAGTGTTGGTGTTTTGTGTTCAAGACTTGAGTGAGTGTGGAATGAGAGAAAGAAAATAAATCCTACCCTTTGTGTCTCTCTCACTCTCGGCCTTCTTTGCTTTTGGAGAGAAAATGGTTGTGTATTTTTCCAAGACTTGGGTCGTGTGATTGTGAGAATAAAAGCGAAATTCACCTCCTTATACCCCTTAATCCCATCGGTTCTCACATGCAAATGGAAGGAAATAGAAGCTTTGTGTAGTTAATGGACTATGACTCACTATTGAATCATGAGGTGAAGTTAATGCCTCTTACACTATGTTGGCCATTGAATCGAGTTAAGCATGCAGGTTTGGAAGCGAAGAGGCTCTTTGATGTCCAAATGAGTAATTTTATTTTGTATTTAAATGTTGTTATACTAGATACTATGTATTAGTTAAAATACATTCTTCCATGTATATTATACCTTCCTTGATTATACTATGTTAATTATATAACATAGATATAATTTGTATAATTAAGATGTAACTTAACAAAGTGTACACCAAAGTGATGTGCAATATGTTATTTATAACATACGAGGTTTCGACTTTTATTAGTCTCAATTAATACATATTTTATTTTCATGTTATTTATAGGTATATATATTATAACATATGGTTTAGATAATAAATTATATCATAGGAAAATTTATTGGTATCATTTTGTATAAGAAAACCCTAATTTTCGAATTAGGGTTTTCGAAAATTAGCATTTTAATCACTATTGAATCCTTAATGCTTTAGCATTGTTTTAATGTTAAACAATACTTTTAATTACATATAATAATCATAGAAATTTAAATACTATAATTCCTTGATCATTAATATCATTTTTCTATTCATCTCTAAGCGTTAATGTTTGAAACGTCTCAAAACGTTAACTATCGAATCATCTCAAAATGATCGTAGTAATATCGTAATTACCTCGTTAAATTATTACGAATTAAACTTATCGTAAGTAGACATTAATTAAACTTAGAGAATTTTACGAATTATCGGATTTTGTTACAAACATTAATTTTACCAATTAAACTTATCGTAATTACCTCGTTGCTTAGAGAATTTTACGAATTTTACGAATTATCGTAATTACCTCGTTGCTTAGAGAATTTTACGAATTAAACTTATCGTAAGTAGACATTAATTTCTTCGGGATATTACATAAATTAAATTAATCGGATTTTGTTACAAACATTATTAATTTTATATGCGAGAATCAACTTAATTAATATAAATCTAAAAAAATTCACAGTAAATTCTATTGACAAAACCAAGGGGTACTGCACTTTCAATCCCATGAAAAAAGTTATTATTTCACTAATTTATAATGAAATTAACATGAAGGTACAATATAATATTAGAAAATTAAAAATAAAGAAAAGAAAAGGTTTGTTAAACGATTATTGTGATGGAGTTACATGCCTATGAATTCTCAAGTATTTTTTAAGCATGCCTGCAGAAGAATATAAGCTCTTTCCTCAATGACATCATCGAAAGTGCCACAACGATTCATTGCTACGGCTTTCTCAACCAGTAAATCCATACAACCTACACCAAGAACCTTAAAATAACCACAACAAGCATTTTTCGCGGGATCAACGGCGGGTTATAACAAAATCCATCAAGAATTGTGTCCAAGCAACCGAGGTCGTTAAATTTTGATAGCGGTGTCGCTATCTTTATTTATTAATGGAGTCGTTATTGAATCCATCAACTCAATGTCGCGATTTTCTTGGGATTCACCCACAATTGCACCACTAATAGCCGAGAAATTAGGATATGAATCATGATATTAAATTTGAAAATCATAATGAGGTGTTTATAATACTCCTTTAGATGTTTTCTTAAATGTTGGGTTCTTTGAGTTCTTATAACTATTCGTAAAAAACTAGATGGTTTGGTGCGTTTCAATTCAATTAAATTCTCTCAATTGAAACCTACGAGATATCAATTAATTTATAAACTCTCACAACACACACACACACACACACACACACACATATATATATATATATATGTGTGTATATATATATGTATGCATTTGTGTTGATGTGTGCCCCGCTTACTTGAATGAGGAAGTACGACATTTATATGAAGATCCTTACATGCTTATTACATAATACGTAAACAAATCAACATAGCTTGTAGAAAATCTATCAATTTGCTTAATTTAATTATCTATTTGTGCGGCAATGCTTAGAAACAACAACCTACTTAATTATGACTATGTTAAAAGAGTATCATTTATTTCTTGCGATAGTTTAAATCTTAAATTGAACGGTACTTACCTTGAGAAGTTTTTACATAGTCCAAATATCGCTTTAATTTAAGGGTAAATGTCACTTCATGAAAATATCATAAACTTTAGGAAATTTCATTGTAACCCCAAACAATTAACTTTGTATCCAAAATATCACGCCTACATTTTCCTGCTGAAATACCGATGTGGCTCATCGGACGAGAAGAAGATATCCCACGTCCAATTTTGGGAGATGAAAAATGGACTCGGATATTTTGATACAAAGTTAATAGTTTGAGGTTTAGAGTGATATTTTGAAAGTTCGAATATTTTGATAAAACGAGTACAAATATTTTTAAGTTTAGGATATTTTGATAAAATAGATATAGTTTGGGGTTTAAAGTGATATTTACCCTTAATTTAATAATCTATTCGAGTGGTAATGGTCTAATAAAACCGACTTAATTATGCGCATGTTATAAAATATTATTCATCCGATAAAATATTAATTATTCATTTTGGGTGAATATAACTTGAAATCTCAAATTATTTTGACACTAGCAAAAATATTTTGAAAATCACGAACTACGATTTCAGATCAATTGTGCCGTCCATTCTTCGTTTCGAAAACTTGGCATGCCATGCCGGATTGCAAAGGTATTAAATGTAAGTTTAAAATAATTATTAAATAACCATGGCTATCCGGCAGCTATGCCAACTTTTCGATATCGAAAAATTAGGTTTATCCGCAAGCTACGCCACTTTCCAAATCAAAAATAAATGGGAGAACAATTGATATAAAATCAAAAATTAGGATATAATGGAAAATATCATAATAGTTTAATGTTTAAAGTGACATTTGCCTTTTATTTTTCATAGTAGTTTCGTTTCAATATCCTAAAATATTGAATGGCGCTACCATCATTAAATTTTATAATACTAGTTTATGTATTTATGAAAACAATTCATTTTAGTCATTTTGTACAAAGCGGACCTCAATTATCAATTTGAACACTTATTTTTATATATATTTTTAATATTATATGACATATTAACATTTGAAAATTAAGTCCTCATACCATTAATAAGTTTAGATGAAAACAAGAGTGAAGAAATCGAAATTATAAAAAAATCTCATAAGAAGCTAACTACTAAGTTATAGATAACGGAAGATTACATAGATCAGTACTTTACTGATCTTGGAGATGTTTGATGTACAAATCTCTATAAAATCAGCATAAGTGATTAGTGGAACTAACACCTGGACGATTTGGCTTCAAGAATATTCATTTTTATATTGAGTCATTCCAAAAGGATAATAACTAATTCTTTCTCTTTTCTCTTGTGTTTCTTTTTCCTTATTTTATGTTTTACATAAACCAATATGGAGTTATTATTCTATGTTAAGTTTTTCAACAAGTTAAGTATTTAGAAATTGTATACTGAAAAACCTAACTCGTAATATAATAAAAATAAATTCATCATATGTATCAATTATTAAATTTATGTTATGCTCATACAAATTTTTACAGAAATTATATTATTTACTTCGATATTAGATTTTTGGTTGAGTTATTTTATAAATACACTCTATTAGAACATACAGGAGGAGTACATGACAATCTAAATAAATGTAATATTCCAAAGAAACGAATATACGATTACGGTATTCTAAACCCGTAATTAGGGTTTTGCCGTATATTATCTTTTTACGACATCGAATCTTGTGATTTCGATACGATATCGTTATAACGAATTCCTTTTCATAATTCGCTAAGGATTGTGAATTAAAGGATTGAAATATTACGAAATGATTCGTCAATATATTTTAACGCCAAACGCGATCGAACGCCGACTTTTCATGAAATTTTCTCGAAAGTGAAGCTTGGAATTAATTTCCATATTAATTCCTTTATTAAATGGAATATATTTATTTAGTAAGTATGAACTTATCTGCGACCATTTTGAGATGAGTCGATTTCAACGTTTTGAGACGTTAACGTTAACGTCTAGAGACGATTTGAAAAATGAGTTTAATGCTCGGGAAATTATAATAATTAATTTCCTATTATTATTTTATATAATTACAGTATTAATGATTATTAAAATCAATATTTGAGATATTAAACTCGATATTTTCGAATTTTAATTTCGAAAACCCTAAACTTATAAATAAGGGTTTTATCACATGAAATGATATCATTAAATTATCCTATGGTATCTAAACTTTATAATATGATATATATGGATATTATTAAGCTTTTAATCAGAATTTCATCCATAAAAATCGAAGGTTTCAGTTTTTATAAAATTGAAACCCAAATTTTCGAAATTAGGGTTTTATATGCTTGAATTGTGTAATAATTTTATCCTATGCTATTATTCAATATCTAAACCATATAATATGATATATATGTGTATATTTGGGACAAAAATTACCTGAGTATCAATTATAGGTGTGATTTATATTTTTAATCCTATTTTTCCCAAATATTATCGGTAATTTCGAAATTATGCATAAGTGATGATTTAATTATTTTATTGGCTTGTATTATATATCTATGAACTATACTATGATTAATACATGTATTATGTACAAAATTAAAATGAAATCATCCCTTTGAACACCCCCCCCATGCGCCGATTTCCTTCACCCCATGCACAATGATTTCCACTTTTAAAACCACCCAATACATGGAAGGCTCCTTTTGCACTCTTTAATCATCATCTCCCCTTCCCAAGTGCAGCCATAATTTCCCCTATGTGTGTGTGTGTAGCCGTGTAGTGAGAGAGAGATTAGGGGGAGAGAGGCTCTTCACCTTATACACTATCCTTCTCACATTTTCAAACACACAAAATACACATTTTCCTCTCCATTTTCTTGCTGAAAACCGAGAGCCAAACCACCCCCATTTCAGATTTTTCTTCTCCTTTCTCCTTCTCCCATTCGAAAACCACAACACTCCTAGCACTAATCTTGGACCCCAGAGCCATCCTCAAGGTAAATAAGGACCATAGCATCGATTCTTATCCTTCCTTGTTCTAGAAAAAAATCGAAACTGTTTTAGATGAATATGTTTGTATGTTTCGAGTTTTATATATATATATGTGTACACATGTGTTTAAATGTTCTTGAGCATGAGCTATGGTTATGTCTATGTTCTTGTTGATTTTTATTTTCAAAATATGAACATATATGTTGAAATGAACATAGGTTATCATATACGACATGTTTTAAGGATTTAGCATGTATAGGTGATTTTCGAACCATAGTACTTGTTTATATAAATTTTCGAAAATGCTATAAAATGGTAGATGAGAACCGTGTGCTTCTTAATCATTTTTATGGTAGATATATGCTCTATGATATGTTTAGAACCCATGGTATATTATTTAAAATTTTTAGAAAACCCTAGCTTTTATTCTCATGAAAACCGTGAGGTATATATGTATGTACCTTAGTGTATAATTTTTATTTCAAGCATGTAATGACATATTAGTGCCTTAGAACCTTGATTATATGTTCTATGATTTAACTAGAATTTTTGAAAATCAATTGCTATTTAATTAAAAAGGGCCGAGAGCTTTGTGACCTCATAGGTTGGTGTATGATTTTATTTTTGAACATGCAAGGGTGTATTAATGCTTTAGTACATTGTTTATACATTGTGTGAATTAATTAGAATTTTTAGAAATCAAATACTATTTTAAATCAAATAAGCCGTGAGCTTGTTGCTCTTGAAGGTGATGATTTAATTAGTTTTGATAAATATTATGATGTTATATTACTATACTATAGTGTATAAACATAGTATATAATTATTGAAATTTTTGAAAATCAAATAACACCTTGAATCCAAAAAGCCGAGAGCTATTGAGCTCCATATGGTGATGATTCAAATGTTTTTAGTTGATGTTATGATGTTACAATGTTATAATATAATGTTTAATGATGTTGGAATTTATTTGGAATTTTTAGAAATTGTTTGCTAATTATTTGGTAATTATCAAGTTATTACCGTAAATATTGTTAGATATTGTGAAATGAATGCTTATGATGAACTATAGGTTATATTAATGATATATATTGATGTTGGGATATTATACTAGGTACATATCAATTTTGGGAATTTTTGGATAATTATTCCTTAATTATTGAAAATACCGTAAGTATATATATGTATATATATAAATAAAGAGCAAATAATATCATATGAATTTGATAAATTCATATTCTGGACCATAGTGTATAATAATGCACTATATTAATTTAGAAAATTTTTCAAAGGTCATTTGACATTTTTAAATTAATTATCGAGTTTTCGATAATTAATAAGGATTTTTAAATCCTTTTTAAAACAGTTTATTAATGAAATTTTTGCTAAATTAATATTATGGACAGTTTTTAATTTTTACAAAATTTTATAAACATAGATTGCTATGTTTGAGACGAACGTTCATTTTATAACGTATTAAAAACAAAAATACGCTTTTTAATTATAAAAAGGTTTATTTAATGCGAAAATATTTATAAATCCTCGATTTACGAGATAAATCGAAAAATAGGACCTTACGTTTTCAAATCGATCAAATTCGATTTATAAAACAAAATAGTAAGAAATTACTATTTAAAAGTCAAAATCATTGACTTTGTTGACCAGTGTTGACTTCGTTGACTTTTCAAGTCAAACGTACGATTATACGTTTATAAATACGTCAGTACGCGTAAGATATACTAATTGAGTATGATACCTCATTAGAAAGAAAAGATTTCACTAATGAAATCCGTATATCGAGAAACGTACCGATACGTTGAACGTATCTCGAGGAACGAGAACAATTCAATGTTATACGTATTAGAGACGTATTGAATTCACTAAGGAATTCAGTCTCACATCGATATGAAATATCGAAGTTATCTTAGCTTTGAAAGTCTCGAAGACTTGAGCGACGCACTAAAGCCTCGCCGTAAAGGTGTGGACGCAAACGCAATGACGGATTTTGACGAACGATCGAACTGGGGACTTTACAACGAACCATAGTCCAGTGGGCTTTTATCTTCAAAATACGGGCCTTTTCTTACCCCACTAAAACGTGACTTTATCGTTATTTCAAATGAGTTTATTTACAAAGACTTATCCTACAACTGCTTAACAAATGTTTTACCGCATTACCGCCAAAATATTTCGCTTGTGTATGGATCCTATCCGCTTTGCCGGGTAGAAATGTGGAGATGGTTGGAACTATTATATCATTTGTTGTGGTAGCACCCAACCTTTAATGTCGGGTCCCGTGTCGGATGATAAATGCCCAGCTAGGATTGGCGTGAAGGTTGGAACTATACCGTGTTAACATATGCTTGCAGAGTGACCGTGTCAGACGGGATTACGGCCGGTCACGGCGTCGTAGATGGGAGGCCTCCTCTCGACGCTTATTTATTTATTTATTATTATGTATTGTGACGATGAGATACGGACCATACACACCAAGAAAATGCTGGCCGAGCTATGTTTACGAACCGAATGATTTGGTAAGCACAAGGCATTTTAACTAAAACCCTGCGACTTACTCGATATTGGCAACAGAATCCAAATATTATCAAATGTTTTCGGCATAAGTCCACCGAGTGCAATTTCTTGTACTTAGCCCCGCATGTTTGTTTTAAATGTGCAGTTGAGCTCGATGGTGATGATGGGGATGTGTTGAGGAGTCCAGGTGTCCTCGACCGATTTACTTGAATTTGTGGGTTATACCTTGAATGGATATCGTCATATATGTATTCACACACTTTCCGCCGCTATACTCAACTCCTTTATTTATGCTTTATGTTACAAACTATCGAGGTCCATCGGATCGTGCCAAGTTTTGGGGTCCGATGGCTAAACCTTTTCAAAACATTATAACATCACCTCATATTCTACTCAAGCATGTTAGTTTATTTTATGCATCTTTATTTTACCCATGTAATCCCTAAAATACTACTCCTAGTATTAGTCGCCTCCAAATCGGGTTGGTCCGAATGGGGTCGTGACAATAAAATAAGAATTAATATACATGATAAAAGGTCCCATTATTTAATAAAAACTTATCCTATAAGGTACAACTTATAAGGCCGTGTTCAAAACTTTCAATCACACGTCAAAATTTATTATTTCTCATCATTTATAATGACCGTAATATGAACACACAAGATAATATTATCTGAAAATTAAAAATAAAAAAAAGGAAAGGTTTCTGAAATGATCATTGTGATATATGGAGTTGTATGGATAGAAATTATTAAGCAAAATATATTCTGGTGCGCAGAATAATCATAAATAAATAAGTCATTAAAAAAATACATGGATGTAGTAATTGGACTCTTTTAAAACCGGCCCAAACATTATATAAGACCCAAATCTTAAAAAGAAAAATTGACCCATCATTATAATTGAAGGCCCATTTTTATTTTTATTTTTATATCATTATTATTTTTATTTTTAAATACTAAAGCCCCGACATTTCTCTTTCCGTAAAATACATTTAGTCATGTGGAATTAAATTCCTAAGTTTATAATTGACTTCACATAAACACGCAATGCTATTTAATTTTATATGTAAGCACATAAATTAAATTAATCGGATTTTGTTACAAACATTATTAATTTTATATGCGAGAATCAACTTAATTAATATAAATCTAAAAAAATTCACAGTAAATTCTATTGACAAAACCAAGGGGTACTGCACTTTCAATCCCATGAAAAAAGTTATTATTTCACTAATTTATAATGAAATTAACATGAAGATACAATATAATATTAGAAAATTAAAAATAAAGAAAAGAAAAGGTTTGTTAAACGATTATTGTGATGGAGTTACATGCCTATGAATTCTCAAGTATTTTTAAGCATGCCCAGTAAGAATATAAGCTCTTTCCTCAACGACATCATCGAAAGTGCCACAACGATTCATTGCTACGGCTTTCTCAACCAAGAAATCCATACAACCTACACCAAGAACCTTAAAATAACCACAACAAGCATTTTCGCAGGATCAACGGCGGTTATAACAAAATCCATCAAGAATTGTGTCCAAGCAACCGTAGGGTCGTTAAATTTTGATAGCAGGTGTCGCTATCTTTATTTATTAATGGAGCTAT
The DNA here is from genome assembly GCA_036937905.1 of Salvia rosmarinus. Classification (NCBI taxonomy): domain Eukaryota; kingdom Viridiplantae; phylum Streptophyta; class Magnoliopsida; order Lamiales; family Lamiaceae; genus Salvia; species Salvia rosmarinus. The sequence continues at coordinate 166,487 of JAODLM010000276.1, forward strand.
TATTGAATCCATCAACTCAATGTCGCGATTTTCTTGGGATTCACCCACAATTGCACCACTAATAGCCAGAGAAATTAGGATATGAATCATGATATTAAATTTGAAAATCATAATGAGGTGTTTATAATACTCCTTTTAGATGTTTTCTTAAATGTTGGGTTCTTTGAGTTCTTATAACTATTCAGAAAAACTAGATGGTTTGGTGCGTTTCAATTCAATTAAATTCTCTCAATTGAAACCTACGAGATATCAATTAATTTATAAACTCTCACACACACACACACACACACACACACACATATATATATATATATATATGTGTGTATATATATATATGTATGCATTTGTGTTGATGTGTGCCCCCGCTTACTTTGAATGAGGAATCGACATTTATATGAAGATCCCTTACATGCTTATTACATAATACGTAAACAAATCAACATAGCTTGTAGAAAATCTATCAATTTGCTTAATTTAATTATCTATTTGTGCGGCAATGCTTAGAAACAACAACCTACTTAATTATGACTATGTTAAAAGAGTATCATTTATTTCTTGCGATAGTTTAAATCTTAAATTGAACGGTACTTACCTTGAGAAGTTTTTACATAGAACAAATATCGCTTTAATTTAAGGGTAAATGTCACTTCATGAAAAATATCATAAACTTTAGGAAATTTCACCAGAACCCCAAACAATTAACTTTGTATCCAAAATATCACGCCTACATTTTCCTCGCAAATACCGATGTGGCTCATCTGGACGAGAAGAAGATATCCCACGTCCAATTTTGGGAGATGAAAATGGACTCGGATATTTTGATACAAAGTTAATAGTTTGAGGTTTAGAGTGATATTTTTGAAAGTTCGGAATATTTTTGATAAAACGAGTACAAATATTTTTTAAGTTTAGGATATTTTTGATAAAATAGATATAGTTTGGGGTTTAAAGTGATATTTACCCTTAATTTAATAATCTATTCGAGTGGTAATTGTAATATCCCGTAGAATTAGATGCCTAATTACGGTTTTTGAAAACCGTAAATTAGGAATTCGCTATGACGATTCAATCAGTAAGATAGCGAATAATGGTTTCGATTATTTACGAAGGAACGAATTCCTATTTTATATTCACTGAGAATTGTGAATTTAGAAATAGAAGTTTGTAAAACATATCGACAGTATTATTTTTAACGCCGATTACACATCATACGTCAGTATTTTGTGAAATTTTCGGAGCAGCAAAGATTGGAATTAATTTTCATATTAATTCCTATGTTACTAGAATATTAATTATAAAGTAAGTTCAAACTTACTGCGACCATTTTGAGATGAGTCGATTATGATCATTTTGAGACGTTTTGAACGTTAACGTCTAGAGATGTTTTGAGAGATGAGTTCAATGATCCGGAAATTATCCCAATTAATTTCCTATCATTAATTTATATAATCAGTAATATTAAATATTAAAATCAATTTTTGAGTTATTAAAACTCGATATTTATGAAATGGGTTTCGAAAACCCTAATTATACAAATTAGGGTTTGGTCACGGGTAATGATACCATTAAATTATCCTATGGTATCTAAACTATATGTTATGATATATATGGATATTATTAAGCATTAAAATTAATTTTTGAGCATTAAAACTCGGTATTGTGTATTTAATAATTTCGAAACCCTACATTTCGAAATTAGGGTTTTGTGTGCATGAAATGTGCTATTATTTTATCCTATTTTCCCTATTATTCTCGAAAATTTCGAATATATGCCTAAGAGGTGATTTAATTATTTTATGACTTGTATTTTATACCTATGATCATGTATGATATATATATTGTATTAATGTACAAAATAAAATAATCCTACCTATTTGGACCCCTAAACCTTAGGCTATCATGGATTGACAAGGCATGCTTGTCACCTCTTTAAACACCCAATGCATGAAGAGCTCTTTTACACTCCTCAATCATCATCTCCTACTCCCAAAAATTTGCCTACCTATTTGGACAACTACATAGCCATAGGCCATCATGAGATGGTATGGCATGATGGTCACCTCCTTAACACCCAATGCATGGAAAGTCTTTCTAGCCTACACTAATCATCACCACACTCTACACACTCAACCATGATTCCTATTGTGTGTGTGTGTGCCTAAGAGAGAGAGAGAGATATACATGGGAGAAACTCTTCCCATACACTTCATTTCACTCATAATACATTTTCTCCCTCTCTCTCCCAAAATTTTCAGACCTCTCCTCTCCTTTCCTCTCTTCTTCTTCTCCTACACCATTTCCACCATGGAAGAGAGCTCAAGCTCCATCTCTCTCATTCATCTTCAAATTCGTGACTAAGGTATAACTATCTCCTATGACTCTTAGACATGATTAAATCATACTTGCATGGTTAGATTGATGATCTTGGTGGTGATTTGGGGTGATAGATTCACCATTTTCGTGGTTATATGAAATGCATACAAGAAGAATAAGCTTAAAACTGAAAACTGGAAGTATGTTACGAAAACAGTAACTTCATAAAATTATTTGACTAAGTTACAGTGGTCTGATGAATGTGAAATTTTACTATATTGAAATTAAACATGTCTATTACGTCTCTGTAAAATTTCAAGTCAATCCAACTTTATTTTCTATTTTAATTCTATTTTTCAAAAACACTGCACAAATCTGTAAAATTTCGGTGTTCATCACCCACGGTCCGTGGTTTTCGTTTCGAGTTTGGCTATTGGTAAAACTCTAAACATTGGCTAAAACATAAATTAGCATGTCTAGAAGATCTATGTAAATTTTCATAATTTTCTAAAAAATTTTACTATTTATTCTAGATTTTTCAAACGAACTGCACAAAACTGTCACTGTAGTGATAGCTTGTAGTAAAATATTTTTATCTCCCAATATATTTTGAATCATTGAGTAAGGATTTTTTTGGATTAAACTAGACTTAAGTGGATTTTCAATATGATTAGTTTCATTCCTAGATTCCTTATAATGAACTCACGGTGAATTTTTAAAGTTGACGCATTACAGTAAGCTTTTTGGACAAACTGCCTTTGTAAAATTCTATGCTAATTGACTGTCCGTGTACGACTTTTGCGTGAGATATTCGAGCCGTTTGTAATCCGACTTTGACTTGGGTTCCTTCATAAGAAATGTTCCTTACCATGTCTAGTTTTGATCTGGAAAGTTTTATCCCAAGCCAAGCCTTATAAGTATACTGTTCACTGACCCAAAGTCACCTACTTGAATGTTGTCCTTTCCAACTAGTCAACTTTGAACTTACGTATTTCTCGATGCATCAAGTATCTTCCAGTACGGTCTTCATGAAACATGTAGTTCTTATTACAAGGTTTATAAAATGGTATCTTTCAGTCATTTTGGTATTGTGAGTCAAAAGTTACGAGCCTCGCAAAATCCCTCGTCGTTAAGCTAAATCTGGAAATCCTGAAAAATATTCTAAGTATACAACCTACACCAAGAACCTTAAAATAACCACAACAAGCATTTTTCGCAGGATCAACGGCAGGGTTATAACAAAATCCATCAAGAATTGTGTCCAAGCAACCAGAGGTCATTAAATTTTGATAGCGGTGTCGCTATCTTTATTTATTAATGGAGTCATTATTGAATCCATCAACTCAATGTCGCGATTTTCTTGGGATTCACCCACAATTGCACCACTAATAGCCAGAGAAATTAGGATATGAATCATGATATTAAATTTGAAAATCATAATGAGGTGTTTATAATACTCCTTTTAGATGTTTTCTTAAATGTTGGGTTCTTTGAGTTCTTATAACTATTCAGAAAAACTAGATGGTTTGGTGCGTTTCAATTCAATTAAATTCTCTCAATTGAAACCTACGAGATATCAATTAATTTATAAACTCTCACAAACACACACACACACACACACACACACACATATATATATATATGTATGTGTGTATATATATATATGTATGCATTTGTGTTGATGTGTGCCCCCGCTTACTTTGAATGAGGAAGTACGACATTTATATGAAGATCCCTTACATGCTTATTACATAATACGTAAACAAATCAACATAGCTTGTAGAAAATCTATCAATTTGCTTAATTTAATTATCTATTTGTGCGGCAATGCTTAGAAACAACAACCTACTTAATTATGACTATGTTAAAAGAGTATCATTTATTTCTTGCGATAGTTTAAATCTTAAATTGAACGGTACTTACCTTGAGAAGTTTTTACATAGTCCAAATATCGCTTTAATTTAAGGGTAAATGTCACTTCATGAAAAATATCATAAACTTTAGGAAATTTCATCAGAAACCCCAAACAATTAACTTTGTATCCAAAATATCACGCCTACATTTTCCTGCTCGAAATACCGATGTGGCTCATCTGACGAGAAGAAGATATCCCACGTCCAATTTTGGGAGATGAAAATGGACTCGGGATATTTTGATACAAAGTTAATAGTTTGAGGTTTAGAGTGATATTTTGAAAGTTCGGAATATTTTTGATAAAACGAGTACAAATATTTTTTAAGTTTAGGATATTTTTGATAAAATAGATATAGTTTGGGGTTTAAAGTGATATTTACCCTTAATTTAATAATCTATTCGAGTGGTAATGGTCTAATAAAAACCGACTTAATTATGCGCATGTTATAAAATATTATTCATCCGATAAAAATATTAATTATTCATTTTGGGTGAATATAACTTGAAATCTCAAATTATTTTGACACTAGCAAAAATATTTTGAAAATCACGAACTACGATTTCAGATCAATTGTGCCGCATCCATTCTTCGTTTCGAAAACTTGGCATGCCATGCCGGATTGCAAAGGTATTAAATGTAAGTTTAAAATAATTATTAAATAACCATGGCTATCCGCAAGCTATGCCAACTTTTCGATATCGAAAAATTAGGTTTATCCGCAAGCTACGCCTTGACTTCCGAAATCAAAAATAAATGGGAGAACAATTGATATAAAATCAAAAATTAGGATATAATGGAAAATATCATAATAGTTTAATGTTTAAAGTGACATTTGCCTTTTATTTTCATAGTAGTTTCGTTTCAATATCCTAAAATATTGAATGGCGATTACCATCATTAAATTTTATAATACTAGTGTCACGACCCCAATCCGGACCAACCCGAACCTGAGGCTACTAATACTAGGAGTAGTATTTTAGGGATTACGGGTAAAATAAAATGCATAAGGATAAACTAACATGCTTGAGAGAATATAAGGTGATGTTATAATGTTTTGAAAAGGTTTAGCCATCGACCCCAAAACTTGGCCCGATCCGATGGGCCTGATAGTTCATAACATAAAACATAAATAAAGGAGTTCGAGTATAGCGGTGGAAAGTGTGTGAATACATATATGACGATATGCATTCAAGGTATAACCCAAACATTCAAGTAATTCGCCGAGGACACTAGACTCTCAACACATCCCCATCATCACTATCGTGAGCTCAACCCGCACATTTAAAACAAACATGCGGGGCTAAGTACAAGAAATTGCACTCGGTGGACTTATGCCGAAAACATTTGATGATATTTGGATTACGCCGCCAATATTGAGTAAGTCATGGGGTTTTAGTTAAAATGCCTTGTCTTACCAAATCATTCGGTTCGTCAGAACATAGCCTGCCGAGCATTTTCTTGGTGTGTATGGTCCGTATCTCATAGTCACAATACATAATAATAAATAATTAAATAAGCGCCGAGAGGAGGCCTCCCGTCTCACGACGCGTGACCGCCGTAATCCCGACAAAGACACACTCTCTGCAAGCATATGTTAACACAACAGATAGTTCCAACCTTCACGCCAATCCTAGCAGGGCATTTATCATCCCACAGACCCGACATTAAAAAGGTTGGGTGCTACCACAACAATTGATATAATAATTCCAACCATCTCCACACCCTACCCGGCATAACAGATAGGATCCATACACAAAACGAAATATTTTGGCGGTGTAATGCGGTAAAACATTTGATAACAACAGAGAATCAGATCTTGAATAAACTCATTTTGAATAACAAGAAAGTCACATTTTAGTGGGGTGAAAAGGCCCACATTTTGAAGATAAGAAGCCCACCGACTACGGTTCGTTGTAAAGTACTAGTTCGATCGTCGTTCAAAATCCCGTCGTTGCGTTTGCGTCCACACCTTTACTGGCGAGGCTTTAGTACGTCGCTCAAGTCTATCGAGACTCTCGAAACTTAAGATAACTTTGATATTTCATATCGATGTGAGACTGAATTCCTAGAGAATTCAATACGTCTCTAATACGTGTACGATCGACTTTTCTCGCTTCGAGAGATCGCTCAACGATAAGCATCGTTTTTCGATATATGGATTCCATTTATGAAATCCTTTCTTACTAATGAGGTATCATACTCAATTAGTATATCTTACGCGTACTGACGTATTTATAAACGTATAATCGTACGTTTGACTTTGAAGAGTCAACGAAGTCAACACTGGTCAACAAAGTCAATGATTTTGACTTTTAAATAGTAATTTCTTACTATTTTGCTTTATAAATCGAATTTAATCGATTTGAAAACGTAAAGTCCTATTCCTCGATTTATCTTGGAAATCAAGGACTTATAATTATTTTCGCATTTTTAATAATCCTTTTTATAATTAAAAGCGTATTATGGTTTTTGAAACGTTACAAGGTGAACGTTCGTCTCAAACATAGCAATCTATGTTTATAAAATTTTGTAACATTTGAAAACTGTCCAGAATATTATTTTAGTAAATTTTCATAAATAAACTGTTTTAAAAAGGATTTTAAAATCCTTATTAATTATCGATAATTTCGATAATTAGATTAAAAATACTAAATGATCTTTGAAAAATTTTCTAAATTAATATAGTGTATTATTATACACTATGGTCCAGAATATGAATTTATGAAATTCATATAACACTGTTTTCTATTTATTTATATATATACATATATAAATATTCACGGTAATTCCAATAAATAGGAATAATCATCCAAAAATTCCCAAAATTGGTATATACCTATTATAATATCCCAACATCAGTATATAATATTTTCATAACCCATAGTTCATCACAACTATTTATTTCAATATATAACAATTTTTCACACGGTAATTATGGGATAATTACCAAATAAATAGTAAACAATTTCTAAAATTCTAAATAAATTCCAACATCATTAAACATTATATTATAACATTGTAACATTATAACATCAACCAAAATAATTTAAATCGTCACCATATGAGCTTTGCAAGCTCTCGGCTTTTTCGATTTTAATTAGTATTTGGTTTTCAAAAATTCCAACAATTATATACTATGTTTATACACTATAGTGTATTAATATAACATCATATAATTTATCAAAACTAATTAAATCATCACCTTATTGAGCACATAGCTCACGGCTTATTTGATTTAAATTAGTAAATGATTTCCAAAAATTCTAATTAATTTACACAATGCATAAACAATATACTAAAGCATTAATATACCATTGCATGTTCAAAAATAAAATCATACATCAACCTATATTTTTATAAAGCTCTCGGCCTTAATTAAGAATTAAGCATATGGTTTTCAAAAATTCTAATTAAATCATATAACATATAATCAAGGTTCTAAAGCACTAATATGTCATTGCATGCTTGAAATAAAAATTATACATCAAGATACTCATATATATATGTCACGGTATTTTTAAAATTTAAGCTATGGTTTTCAAAATTCCTAAATCAATACTATAGTCTTAAATCATAACATAGATCATATATTCATCATAAAATGCTTAGAACATATCAAGAAGCATTCGGTCCTCATAGAATATTTTATACATTTCAAAATTATTTTAAACATGTTCTATGGTTCGAAAATAATATAGCATGCTAGATCCATTTAAAACTCAAATGAACAACAACATATTATCATCCAAGCATATATCTTCACATATTCCTCAAATAAATCATCAAGAATAACATTCTCATGCTCAAGAACATTTAAAACCTACATATACTTATATATATATAGCATTCGAAACTCACACACACATATATAAGCATGCTCGAAATTTTCAGAATAAATGGAGGAAATAAATCGGTCTAGGTCTCATTTACCTTAGATATGAGTATGAGAATGAAGAACAATATAGTATCAAGGTTTGGAAGGAGAAATGGAGATGAAGAATGGAAGAAAATCAAAATAATGGGGTGTTTGCTCATTGTTTTGAGCGAGAAAATGGGAGAGTGAGAGTGAAATGTGAGGGAGAGGATATGTGTGAGAGTGTATAAGTGTTAAGTGAAGAGTCTCCCTATCATCTCCCTTCTCTCTCTCTCGATTTTGGCCAAGATATTGGCACAAAATCTGCAGCAATTTAATGGTTGTAGGGTGATGATTGTTAAGTGTTAAGTGTGCTCTTCATGCATTGGTCCTTTTGAAAAAGGGGTAATTATTTGTAGTGGGGAAGAGTGAGAGAGAGCCGGCGCATGGGGGTAGGTTTTAGGCTGATTTTAATTCAATTTTGTACATAATACATGTATTAATCATAGTATAGTTCATAGATATATAATACAAGCCAACAAAATAATTAAAACATCATATATGCAAAAATCGGTATTACCGATCCAATTATTTGAAAAATAGGATTAAAAATATATTTTACACCTATTATTGATACTCATGTAATTTTCGTCCCAAATATACACATATATATCATAATATATGATTTAGATATTAAATAATAGCATAGGATAAAATTATAGCATTAATTAGTGCATAAGAAACCCTAATTTCAAAATAAGATTTAAATTTTATAAAATCATTATCGATTTTAATGACTTAAAACTGATTTCATAGCTTAATAACACTCATATATATCATATTATAAAGTTTAGATATCATATGATAATTTAATAGTGTCATTTCATGTGAAAAACCAAAGTTTATAAACTTAGGGTTTTTGAAAAGTTCAATATTAAATCATCGAATTCTAATAACTAAAAATTCGATTTTAATAATTAATAATACTGTAATTATATAAAATAATAATAGGAAATTAATTATTATAATTTCCCGAGCATTAAACTCATTTTTCAAAACGTCTCTAGACGTTAATGTTCAAAACGCCTCAAACGCTCAAATCGACTCATCTCAAAATGGTCGCAGATGAGTTCATACTTACTAAGTAAATATATTCCATTTAATAAAGGAATTAAGATGGAAGTTAATTCCAAGCTTCACTGCTAATAAATTTTCATGAAAAGCTGACGTTCGATACGCGTTTGACGTTTAAAAATATTGACGAATCATTTCGTAATATTTCAATCCTTTAATTCACAATCCTTAGTGAATTATGAAAAGGAATTCGTTATAACGATATCTTATCGAAGTCACAAGATTCGATGTCGTAGAAAGATAATACACGGCAAAACCCTAATTACGGGTTTAGAATACCGTAATCGTATATTCGTTTCTTTGGAATATTACATTCCACCCCCCTTACGAAAAATTTCGTCCCGAAATTTGTATACCTTTAGAAAAATAAGTCGGGGTATTTTTCCCTCATTGCTTCTTCAAGCTCCCACGCTGCTCTTCGTCCGTGGTGTCTCCACAAGACTTTAACTAACGGAATCGACTTGCTCATGAGCTTGTTGAACTTTGTGGTCAAGTATGGCTGCGGGTTCTTCCTTATAGCTCATGTCTGGCTCGAGGATCACGTCGTCTTGATGAATCACGTGCTTTGGGTCGTGAACGTATTTTCGTAATTGTGAGACGTGGAAAACATTATGGACATTTCCTAGGTTTGGCGGAAGAGCCAACCTATAAGCTACTGGACCTATCCTTTCTAGGATCTCATAAGGTCCTATGTAACGGGGTCTAAGCTTTCCTTTCAGGCCAAACCTGACAATCCCTTTTGATGGAGAGACCTTAAGAAATACTTTGTCTCCATCCTCAAACCAGAGCTCGATCTACGCGTGTCGGTAAAGATTTCGTCATCTCTGAGCCTCTTTTATCCTCATCCTAATTTGTCGAACGATTTCGATCATTTCACTCACCGCATCAGGCCCTATGACTTTTCTCTCACCGACTTCATCCCAATAAAGTGGTGATCTACACTTTTTGCCATACAAGGCTTCGTATGGGGCCATGCCGATCGTCGCTTGATAACTGTTGTTGTAAGCAAATTCAATCAGAGGTAAAATATCTTCCCATTTTGTACCGCGATCCAAAATTACAGTTCTAAGCATATCTTCTAGCGTTTGGATCGTTCTCTCCGATTGTCCATCGGTTTGTGGGTGGAATCTTTGTCTTGAAGTTTAATCTGTACCAGCCTCTCTTTGCAAGCTAACCCAAAATCTGGATGTGAACTTGGAGTCTCGATCAGAGGTAATAGATTTTGGCACTCCATGTAGTCGTACAATTTCCTTAACATACAGCTGGGCCAACTTATCAGATCCATAAGTGCTTTGAATAGGTAGAAAGTGAGCACTTTTGGTAAGCCTATCCACAATTACCCATATGGCTGTGTTTCCTCTTCTCGATTTGGGTAAGCTTGTAACGAAATCCATTGTTATATCGTCCCACTTCCACTCGGGGATTTCCAACGGTTGTAACTTCCCATAGGGTCGTTGGTGTAAAGCCTTCACTTGTTGACAAACAAGACAGCGTTCTACGAAGGAAGCTATGTCTCGTTTCATGCCTTCCCACCAAAAATTTTCCTTCAGGTCCTGGTACATCTTAGTACTACCTGGGTGGGCGGTGTAGGGCGTGTCGTGAGCCTCACTCATGATTTCGTTCTGGAGCTCTGCGTCGTCAGGAACGCATATCCTACCTTCAAACAATAAGGCGTTATCCGGTGCCTCTTGAAAACTCTTGAATCCTTCAGACCTTAGTCTTCCTCGGATCTTTTCCAACTTTTCCTCCATCCTTTGTCTCTCGACAATTCTTTTCCTTAGATCGGATGTCAGTGTGAGTGTAGCGATACAACTCACGATTGTTCTGGGTGGTTCAACTAGTTCAATCTTCATTTTGCCAAACTCTTCAACGAGTTTTTCCTCTTGTACAAAGAGACATCCTAACTTGGTATGGCTCTTACGACTCAAGGCGTCAGCTACTACATTCGCCTTGCCCGGGTGATAGTTGATACCACAGTCATAATCTTTTACCAGTTCAAGCCATCTTCTTTGTCTCATATTCAGATCCCTTTGTTCGAAGAAATACTTCAAACTTTTATGATCCGTGAAGATCTCACATCTCACACCATAGAGATGGTGTCTCCAAATTTTTAGGGCATGAACTACATACCGCTAATTCCAAATCGTGGGTTGGGTAGTTCACTCGTGGGGTCCGAGTTGTCGAGATGCATAAGCTATCACTTTTCCTTCTTGCATCAAAACACAACCCAGTCCGGTCTCGGATGCGTCGGTATAGACCACATACCCTTATCCGCTTCGACCGCTAGAACTGCGTGCACCGTCAATTTCTCTTTGAGTATTTGGAAACTCATCTCGCACTCGTCTGTCGAATTGAACTTGATTCCTTCCGAGTAGCCGGGTTATTGGCCTTGCAATCTTGGAGAATCCTTGATGAATCTCCTATAGTAGCCACCTAATCTAGGAAGCTTCTAATTCGTCTTTGTGTTTTAGGTGATTTCCATTCTTGCACGGCCTCTACTTGGGTGGATCTACTTTTATACCTTCACAGACACAATGTGTCCAAGGAACATAACTTCCTTCACTAAAACTCGCATTTGCTAAACTTAGCAAAGAGTCTTTCATTTCTCAAGGTTTGCAAAACCGTTCGTAGATGTTCCTTATGATCCTCTTCATTCTTTGAATAAATAAGGATGTCATCTATGAAGACCAAAACAAACTTATCCAAAATGGATGAAATACTGCTTCATGAGGTCCATGAACACGGCCGGTGCATTGGTTAATCCGAATGGCATAACTATGAATTCATAGTGGCCATATCCGTTCGAATGCGGTCTTGATACATCTTCAGCCGTATTTTCAGTTGGTGGTATCTCGACTTAAGATCAATCTTCGAGAATACACCCGCCTCGCAATTGATCAAACAGTCATCAATTCGGGTAAAGGGTATTTGTTCTTTAGTGTCATCTTATTTAGTTCTCTATAATCGATGCACATCCTCAAAGAACCATCCTTCTTCTTAACAAACAAAACAGTGCTCCCCAGGTGAAACACTCGGCTAATGAATCCCGGATCCAAAAGCTCTTGGTTTGGATTTTCAGCTCTTCTAGCTCCTTTGGGGCCATCCTATAGGCGCCTTCGACACCGGGGCTGATCACGGCTCCAAGTCGATGGTAAACTCCAGCTGTCTATTAGGAGGTAGTCCCGGCGATTTTTGGAAATACGTCCGGAAATTCTCGGACAACTTCAATGTCTTCTACCTGCGCTTCGGGTTTATCTTCATCGTTTAAATAAACAAGGAATGCATGGCATCCCTTCTGGTTCATCATCCTCTTAGCTTGTAGTGCGGATACTATCGGAATCCTCCTTCCCATGCTGATCCCATGGAAATGCGTAGCTTCTTGTCCAGGAAAATGAAACGAAATTTTCCTTTCCTTACAGAGAATCGTGGAATGATTCCTAGCTAACCAGTCCATTCCTAGGATTATGTCTACATCGTCCATGGGTATTATGTTTAGATCGTTAGCCAGAACCTTAAGTGATCCTAATGTCAACTCTAGGTTCGAGCAGAAATGTGTAACGGTCATAATTCCTCCTATAGGCGATGAGATTCTCATATCCTGGCTTGATTTTTCAGACCTAAGGCTCAGCATTTCTACGCATGATTTTGCAATAAAAGAATGCGAAGCACCCTGTCGAACAATATTATAACAGGTAGGTTGAGAAGAACTCCCATACCTGCCAAGTTTCCTTGGTTCTGTTCGTTCTGCCTCCTGTGCAGGGCGTAGGCTCTGGCCTGAGCCGGCTGAGGCTGACGGGGCGCTGGTCCTGGCTGATTTGGCGGTTGTTGCCTGGCCTGTTGCTGCCGCTGCTGGCGTTGGCGCGGTGGTTGTCGCCTCTGCTGTTGTTGTGGCGGTGGCTGCTGCCACTGCTGTTGCGGGATTTGTTGTTGTGGCGGCTGCCACTGTTGCGGCTGCTGGAGTTGTTGTTGTTGAGGCTGGGGTGTTTGCCACTGGAGTTGCTGGGGTTGGGGCTGGAACTGCTGCGGTGGTTGGGGCTGAAGCTGTATAGCCCTCAATGGCTGAGCATTGCCCGGTTGGTTCGGCCTTCCATCCGAACGTGACATCGGGCAATTGTTGGCGTAATGCCCGTTCACCCCGCATTTGTAACAGCTTACCACGTTTGCCGTGCACACACCCCTGTGTGCTCTATGGCATCTAGGGCATTGAGGTGCCCTTGACTGGTCCTGTGGTCCCCTTGCCGGTGGAGCATGAGCTGCTCTCTTCCAGCTTTGTCCCTGCTGCGCCGGGTTTCCTTGCCACGGGCGCTTGTGACTTGCTTCTCCGTAGTTTCCGCGGTTGTTATTTCCGCGGTTGGACTCCCAGTTCCCTTTTCCCTTATCCGAATTTCCGTGTGCACGAGACGACATCGCCTTATTCTCGCTCATAGCTGCCTCAATATCCAAAGCTCGTGCTAGAGCTTCGGTGTAAGATAGGTCTCCATGGCTGGCAAGAGACATGCGTATCTCCATTCTTAGCCCTGACCTGAACTTTTCCGACATCTTCAAGTCGGTGTCTACTAGATCCGGCGCATATCTTGGCGTCTCGCAGAAAGTGCGATCGTGAGTCGATTCGGATAATTTTTCTTGTTTTAGCAGGAAAACTCCGCCTCTTTTCCCCCATAACTTTTGGGGATATACTTTTCGTACAGCTCTCTCTTGAAATCCTCCCACGAGAACTCTTCTAGTTGTTCAGCTGTAAAGGTCTTCTTCCTGGCCTCCCACCAGAAGTCAGCTGGTCCGATGAGCTGGAAAGTAACACACGACATCCTTTCCTGTGCCGTGCACCTTAGGAAAGTGAAAATCCGTTCAATGGCCCTAACCCATTGTTCGGCTTCTTCCGGGCTCCCTTTTCCGTTAAAAACAGGAGGGTTTTGCCTCAAGAATAGTTCTTCGATCCTGCGATCGGGTTGAGGTGGAGGCGGTGGTTGGGGATTATCTTCTGGTTCTTGTTCGGGGATTCTACCCCTTCCTCTAGGTCTTCCTCGACCTCGGGTTCTCTTTCGGTTTCTTCTGAGGCATTCTCGCTATATAAAACATACCATCGTTAATTATTAAACGCTTACAACTTAACAAAATAAGGTTTTCATAGCTTCTTCTTAAAGCGATATAAAAGTAAAACAATTCATCCATAGCATAGACAACTGTCACTAAAAAGGCCCCACTTGGGTCAAAAATATATGTGGATAGATAATCAAGGTTTGTCAAAAACAAGATGTCTAACATCGAGAATCATAGAAAATTAGAAATAACAGGTTTGGGCCCACACGGCCAAAAGAAAATCCAAGTCTTAGAACCATGGTATTGAAATAAAGGAAAAAGCTAGCACACATGCTAGTCATAACAAAACAGATTCTAATTAAAACATCGCCTAAGGTCTCCACGAGTTTCCTTCCTACTCCGCGTCTTCTTCAGGGTCTTCCTCCTCTTCGGAGTCGTCTTCCTCATCCGAATCGTCCTCACGAGGTCGTACTCTGGATGGTCCTGCACCGCTGGTTTCCATCATCGGTATGTCGCGCAGGGGTCCAAAGTTATCCGCGCCCAGATAAGTCGTGGTTGTGGCGGATCGGACTGTAGCATACTCGGGTCGGGTCATATCCAGGGAAGGTATCTAATACTCTCATCCGCGCTGTCCGGCGGAAGGGCTCTTCGTCTTCGGGTGGTGGTGGATCGGATGCAGGTGGTAGGGGCGGTAGTGGCGGACGTACTGGGTGTCCAAAAACTGCCGGTGGCAACACGGGCTCTCCCAAGGCTCTGGGCGTCTGCCTATCCACCTCGTACATCCTACCCTCGTCCACTCGGTACAGGGGTATCACTGGATCAACCTGTCTCGGAACCTCAAGGTACAGCCACTCTGGCGACTCATCACGCCAAGTGTACTCCCGTGGAGGGAGATAGGGTCCCATCGGTGCGGCTCCATAGATCAGACACGTAAGTCGGTGACTCACGAACCTAGGCGGATCCCCAATCAAATCATAACCTCGGGAATGCGATAGATGTAGTCTCCGATACCTCTCGGCATAACCATCCAGTGCAAGGGAGTATAGCTAGAAGTCTCTTGATGCCATCGTGAGTCGGTTGCGCCATGGGCTCAGGCGCCTCCACAACCGAAGGTAGTATGCCAGAAACTCACCTAGGTCTTCCCCGGCGCACATCCAACATTCCCTATAGGTGCGCATCAGCTCCTCGGGTGGGGCATGAGGTCCTACCCTCCTTCTAGCGATATAGCGCATCTCCTCCATCTGCCACGGTAAAAGAAAAAGAAAACTAACGTAAGCCAACTATCGTTATCTCAAAACAGCAAGGATAGCATAACGAGAAGCAACTAGGCTAGGTCTAACAATTCTATAAGGTAGGCATCATCATAATGTACAATATATACCACAACTTACTTTCTTAGTCTTACCCAAACATATACATATAGCTAATGATATCTCAATATACGCTACGAGATCCTTGTCTTATATCAAACACTTAAGCTAGAGTTCAACAGACTCTATCGTATTCTGGGGACAGAATTAGGGATTCTGTTCTTCATAACAAATGAAGATCAGTGCGTTAGGAGTACGTAGGTGCAAACCATGCGTAAATCGGAGTCCTAACGAGGGAGATCTAGCTAAAACAAATCTACTGCGCAGTGCAGGAAATTTGCGCGATCGTGCAAAATATCAATCGAGGTGTATGTCGACGTAATACGTCTATCATCTTCGGGTTCTTAAGACGAGGCTGCACATCCTGAAGCCGTAAGTGACGTCCATGTCGTGATTCGTGTTGCTGGTCACTTGTGTCGAAGTGATGATGGAGTGCCGACGTCATTCAGCTTAAAGGTTGGGGTCGTCCTCGTCGTCCTTCTCGCCGCCTTCCATCGTCCGTGCTCAAGGGTATCATTACTTTCATTCTTCCTATCGTTCTTTTGTTCGCATAAGGAAAAGAAGTTCGTACTTCTACGTTCTTTCACGATACGTGAGCATGCTCCTTAGAGTCTAAGTTCGTCTCATGATAACACATCATTCATAAATAAAATTTTGAAAGTCGGAAAGTAAGGTTTTATTTGCAAATTTGGGCATGATTTCAAAAGACAGTCATGACCAACTCATATACATATTAAAATGAATTGCTCGTTTCATGTTGATCATTCGACTTGATACTACCATACACTTCCATCTCAATACTAATTGCATTGGCTAAAAAAGTTTTGGAAAGAGTTTTCTTTCTCAACTTCAAAA
Source organism: Salvia rosmarinus (assembly GCA_036937905.1). Taxonomy (NCBI): domain Eukaryota; kingdom Viridiplantae; phylum Streptophyta; class Magnoliopsida; order Lamiales; family Lamiaceae; genus Salvia; species Salvia rosmarinus. Next base: position 182,964 of record JAODLM010000276.1, read on the forward strand.
TTTTCATAATAATAATATTTCTCAAAAGTTCTCTATTTGCTCATCAAGCGAAGTTTTCCATTTCATGAGTTTGAGAAAGAATGCAGTTACCTTTTTCCCGGTTGAGCTCGATGTGATGGAGTGTTGAGAGGAGTCAGTAGGTTTCTAGAAGTCCAGTGACTCGATCTAGACTTAGAATAAAAGGTCTTGGGTTTTCAAAGAGCAAAAGCTCGATACCACTTACATCACGACCCATTCCGGACCAACCCGGATGGAGGCGACTAATACTAGGAGTAGTATTTTAGGGATTACGGGTAAAATAAAATGCATAAGGATAAACTAACATGCTTGAGCGAGTAATATAAGGTGATGTTATAATGTTTTTGAAAAGGTTTAGCCATCGGACCCCAAAACTTGGCCCGATCCGATGGGCCTCGATAGTTCATAACATAAAACATAAATAAAGGAGTTTGAGTATAGCGGCGGAAGTGTGTGAATACATATACGACGATATGCATTCAGGTATAACCCAAACATTTAAGTAATTCGACGAGGACACTAGGACTCTCAACACATCCCCATCATCACCATCGAGCTCAACCCGCACATTTAAAACAAACATGCGGGGCTAAGTACAAGAAATTGTACTCGGTGGACTTATGCGAAAACATTTGATGATATTTGGATTATGTTGCCAATATCGAGTAAGTCATGAGGTTTTAGTTAAAATGCCTTGTGCTTACCAAATCATTTTCGGTTCGAAACATAGCACGGCAGCATTTTCTTGGTGTGTATGGTCCGTATCTCATAGTCACAATACATAATAATAAATAATTAAATAAGCGTCGAGAGGGAGGCCTCCCGTCTACGGCCGTGACGGCCGTAATCCGTCAACGACACACTCTCTGCAAGCATATGTTAACACAACAGTATAGTTCCAACCTTCACGCCAATCCTAGCCGGGCATTTATCATCCGCACGAGGACCCGACATTAAAAGGTTGGGTGCTACCACAACAATTGATATAATAATTCCAACCATCTCCACAAATTACCCGGCATAACAGATAGGATCCATACACAAAACGAAATATTTTGGCGGTGTCGCGGTAAAACATTTGATAACAGTTGTAGAATAAGTCTCAAATAAACTCATTTTTGAATTAACAATAAAGTCACATTTTAGTGGGGTGAAAAGGCCCACATTTTGAAGATAAAAGCCCACCGGACCACGGTTCGTTGTAAAGTACTAGTTCGATCGTTCGTCCAAAATCCGTCGTTGCGTTTGCGTCCACGCTTTACTGGCGAGGCTTTAGTGCGTCGCTCAAGTCTATCGAGACTCTCGAAAACTTAAGATAACTTTGATATTTCATATCGATGTGAGACTGAATTCCTTAGTGAATTGATACGTCTCTAATACGTATAAGATTGACTTTTCTCGTTCCTCGAGATCGTTCGCTCAACGATAAGCACGTTTTCGATATATGGATTCCATTTATGAAATCCTTTCTTACTAATGAGGTATCATACTCAATTAGTATATCTTCACAGCGTCTTGATGTATTTATAAGCGTATAATCGTGCGTTTGACTTTGAAGAGTCAACGAAGTCGACATCGGGTCAACAAAGTCAATGATTTTGACTTTTAAATAGTAATTTCTTACTATTTTGCTTTATAAATCGAATTTAATCGATTTGAAAACGTAAAGTCCTATTCCTCGATTTATCTTGGAAATCAAGGACTTATAATTATTTTCGCATTTTAATAATTCTTTTATAATTAAAAGCGTATTATGGTTTTCAAACGTTACAAGGTGAACGTTCGTCTCAAACATAGCAATCTATGTTTATAAAATTTTGTAACATTTGAAAACTGTCCAGAATATTATTTTAGTAAATTTTCATAAATAAACTGTTTTAAAAAGGATTTAAAATCCTTATTAATTATCGATAATTTCGATAATTAGATTAAAAATACTAAATGATCTTTGAAAAATTTTCTAAATTAATATAGTGTATTATTATACACTATGGTCCATAATATGAATTTATCAAATTCATATAACACTGTTTTCTATTTATTTATATATATACATATATAAATATTCACGGTAATTCCAATAAATAGGAATAATCATCCAAAAATTCCCAAAATTGATATATACCTATTATAATGTCCCAACATCAGTATATAATATTTTCATAACCCATAGTTCATCATAACTATTTATTTCAATATATAACAATATTTCACGGTAATTATGGGATAATTACCAAATAAATAGTAAACAATTTCTAAAATTCTAAATAATTTCCAACATCAACAAACATTTTATTATAACATTGTAACATCATAACATCAACCAAAACCATTTGAATCATCACCATATGAGCTTTGCAAGCTCTCGGCTTTTTCGAATAAAATTAGTATTTGATTTTCAAAATTCAACAATTATATACTATGTTTATACACTATAGTATAGTAATATAACATCATAATATTTATCAAAACCAATTAAATCATCACCATATTGAGCTCATTGCTCACGGCTTATTTGATTTCATTAGGTAAATGATTTTCAAAATTCTAATTAATTTACACAACACATAAACAATATACTAAAGCATTAATACACCATTGCATGTTCAAAAATAAAATCATACACTAACATATATTTATATGGTTCTCGGTATTTTGAGAAATTAAGTATATGATTTTCAAAAATTCTAATTAAATCATATAACATATAATCAAGGTTCTAAAGCACTAATATGTCATTGCATGCTTGAAATAAAAATTATACATCAAGATACTTCATATATATGCTCACGGTATTTTTAAAATTTAAGCTATGGTTTTCAAAATTTCTAAATCAATACTATGGTCTTAAATCATAACATAGATCATATATTCATCATAAAATGATTAGAACATGCTCGAAGCATTATCATCATCTTATTTTAACTATTTTCGAAAATTATAAAAACTATATTCTATAGTTTCAAAATAATATAGCATGCTAGATTCATATTTTCCATATACTAACAACAACATATGTTCATCTAAACATATATCTTCACATATTTTTGAAAATAAAACCATCAAGAACATACATATCTCATGCTCAAGAACATTTAACCACATATACATATATATATAGCTTTCAAACCTATAAATATATATAAAGCATGCTTGAAATTTTCAGAATAAAAGAGGAAATAAATCGGTTAAAGGCCATTTACCTTGAGAAGGGTCTAGATATCAAGAACACTAAATGGTATCAAGTTTGGGAGGAGAAATGGAGATGAAGAATGGAAGAAAATTTTCGAAAATGGGGATGGTTGGCTCGGTTTTGGAGCGAAATGGGAGAGGAGAGTGAGTTTTGTGGAGAGATACTTGTGAGAGGAATAATGAATAAGGTGAAGAGTCTCCTATCATATCCTTCCTCTCTCTCGATTTTCAGCAAGAAAATGGGCAAAAATCTGATGCCAATGATGGAGATTATAGTGATGATTAGGCTAAGTAAAAGCTGCTCATCATTGGGTGGTCCTTTTGAAAAGTGGGTAATTATTGTTGTGGGAAGAGGATCGGCGCAGGGGGGGTTTTTAGGCTGATTTTATTTTAAAATACTACTAATACATGTATTAATCATAGTATAGTTCATAGATATATAATACATGTCATAAAAATAATTAAAACATAATATAGGCACAAATCGATATTACTGATCGAAAATTAGGAAAAAATAGGATTAAAATATAATTTACACCTATATTGATACTCATGTAATTTTCGTCCCAAATATACACATATATATCATAATATATGATTTAGATATTAAATAATAGCATAGGATATAATTATTAGCATTTCATGAATTAAAACCCTAATTTCGAAAATTTGGGTTTAAATTTTATAAAAATCTGAATCCTTCGATTTTTATGGCTGAAAATCTGATTTAATGCTTAATATTATTCATATATATCATATTATAAAGTTTAGATACCATAGGATAATTTAATGGTATCATTTCATGTGATAAAACCAAAGTTATTTAAACTTAGGGTTTTCGAAAAGTTACAATTTGAAATTATCGAATTTTAATAACTCAAACCGATTTTAATAATCATTAATACAGTAATTATATAAAATAATAATAGGAAATTAATTATTATAATTTTCCAAGCATTAAACTCATTTTTCAAAACGTCTCTAGACGTTAACGTTCAAAACGTCTCAAAACGTTCGAAATCGACTCATCTCAAAATGGTCGCAGTAAGTTCATACTTACTAAGTAACTATATTCCATTTAATAAAGGAATTAAGATGGAAATTAATTCCAAGCTGCACTGCTCAGAAAATTTCATGAAAAGCTGACGTTCGATACGCGTTTGACGTTTAAAAATATTGACGAATCATTTCGTAATATTTCAATCTTTTAATTCACAATCCTTAGTGAATTATGAAAAGGAATTCGTTATAACGATATCGTATCGAAGTCACAAGATTCGATGTCGTAAAAAGTTAATACACAGCAAAACCCTAATTACGGGCTCAGAATACCGTAATCGTATATTCGTTTCTTTGGAATATTACATACATAAACCAATATGGAGTTATTATTCTATGTTAAGTTTTTCAACAAGTTAAGTATTTAGAAATTGTATATCGAAAAACCTAACTCAGTAATATAATAAAAATAAATTCATCATATGTATCAATTATTAAATTTATGTTATGCTCATACAAATTTTTACGAAATTATATTATTTACTTGATATTAGATTTTTGGTTGAGTTATTTTATAAATACACTCTATTAGAACATCTGAGGAGGTACATGACAATCTAAATAAAATAAGAATTAATATACATGATAAAAGGTCCCATTATTTAATAAAAACTTATCCTATAAGGTACAACTTACAAGGCCCGTGTTCAAAACTTTCAATCACACGTCAAAATTTATTATTTCTCATCATTTATAATGACCGTAATATGAACACACAAGATAATATTATCTGAAAATTAAAAATAAAAAAAGGAAAGGTTTCAAATGATCATTGTGATATATGGAGTTGTATGGATAGAAATTCTTAAGCAAAATATATTCAAAAGATAATAATCATAAATAAATAAGTCATTAAAAATACCGGATGTAGTAATTGGACTCTTTTAAACCGCCCAAACATTATATAAGACCCAATCTTAAAAGAAAAATTGACCCATCATTATAATTGAAGGCCCATTTTATTTTTATTTTTATATCATTATTATTTTTATTTTTAAATACTAAAGCCCGACATTTCTCTTTCAGTAAAATACATTTAGTCATGTGGAATTAAATTCTAAGTTTATAATTGACTTCACATAAACACGCAATGCTATTTAATTTTATATGTAAGCACATAAATTAAATTAATCGGATTTTGTTACAAACATTATTAATTTTATATGCGAGAATCAACTTAATTAATATAAATCTAAAAAAATTCACAATAAATTCTATTGACAAAACCAAGGGGTACTGCACTTTCAATCCCATGAAAAAAGTTATTATTTCACTAATTTATAATGAAATTAACATGAAGGTACAATATAATATTAGAAAATTAAAAATAAAGAAAAGAAAAGGTTTGTTAAACGATTATTGTGATGGAGTTACATGGATAGGAATTCTCAAGTATTTTTTAAGCATGCCCGAAGAATATAAGCTCTTTCCTCAATGACATCATCGAAAGTGCCACAACGATTCATTGCTACGGCTTTCAACCAAGAAATCCATACAACCTACACCAAGAACCTTAAAATAACCACAACAAGGATTTTTCGCAGGATCAACAGTGGTTATAACAAAATCCATCAAGAATTGTGTCCAAGCAACCGGTGTTAAATTTTGATAGCGGTGTCGCTATCTTTATTTATTAATGGAGCTATTATTGAATCCATCAACTCAATGTCGCGATTTTCTTGGGATTCACCCACAATTGCACCACTAATAGCCGTAGAAATTAGATATGAATCATGATATTAAATTTGAAAATCATAATGAGGTGTTTATAATACTCCTTTTAGATGTTTTCTTAAATGTCGGGTTCTTTGAGTTCTTATAACTATTCGTAAAAACTAGATGGTTTGGTGCGTTTCAATTCAATTAAATTCTCTCAATTGAAACCTACGAGATATCAATTAATTTATAAACTCTCACAAACACACACACACATATATATATATATATGTGTGTATATATATATATATGTATGCATTTGTGTGGATGTGTGCCCCCGCTTACTTTGAATGAGGAAGTACGACATTTATATGAAGATCCCTTACATGCTTATTACATAATACGTAAACAAATCAACATAGCTTGTAGAAAATCTATCAATTTGCTTAATTTAATTATCTATTTGTGCGGCAATGCTTAGAAACAACAACCTACTTAATTATGACTATGTTAAAAGAGTATCATTTATTTCTTGCGATAGTTTAAATCTTAAATTGAACGGTACTTACCTTGAGAAGTTTTTTACATAGTCCAAATATCAGTTTAATTTAAGGGTAAATGTCACTTCATGAAAAATATCATAAACTTTAGGAAATTTCACTGTAAACCCCAAACAATTAACTTTGTATCCAAAATATCACGCCTACATTTTCCTGCTTTCGAAATACCGATGTGGCTCATCGGACGAGAAGAAGATATCCCACGTCCAATTTTGGGAGATGAAAAATGGACTCGGGATATTTTTGATACAAAGTTAATAGTTTGAGGTTTAGAGTAATATTTTTGAAAGTTCGGAATATTTTTGATAAAACGAGTACAAATATTTTTTAAGTTTAGGATATTTTTGATAAAATAGATATAGTTTGGGGTTTAAAGTGATATTTACCCTTAATTTAATAATCTATTCGAGTGGTAATGGTCTAATAAAAACCGACTTAATTATGCGCATGTTATAAAATATTATTCATCCGATAAAAATATTAATTATTCATTTTGGGTGAATATAACTTGAAATCTCAAATTATTTTGACACTAGCAAAATATTTTTGAAAATCTCGAACTACGATTTCGTATCAATTGTGCGCATCCATTCTTCGATTCGAAAACTTGGCATGCCATGCCGGATTGCAAAGGTATTAAATGTAAGTTTAAAATAATTATTAAATAACCATGGCTATCCGCAGCTACGCCAACTTTTCGATATCGAAAATTAGGTTTATCCGCAAGCTACGCCTTTCGAAATCAAAAATAAATGGGAGAACAATTGATATAAAATCAAAAATTAGGATATAATGGAAAATATCATAATAGTTTAATGTTTAAAGTGACATTTGCCTTTTATTTTTCATAGTAGTTTCGCTTCAATATCCTAAAATATTGAATGGCGCTACCATCATTAAATTTTATAATACTAGTTTATGTATTTATGAAAACAATTCATTTTAGTCATTTTGTACAAAGCGGACCTCAATTATCAATTTGAACACTTATTTTTATATATATTTTTAATATTATATGACATATTAACATTTGAAAATTAAGTCCTCATACCATTAATAAGTTTAGATGAAAACAAGAGTGAAGAAATCGAAATTATAAAAAATCTCATAAGAAGCTAACTACTAAGTTATAGATAACGAAGATTACATAGATCAAGATTTTATCGATCTTGGAGATGTTTGATGTACAAATCTCTATAAAATCAAAGATAAGTGATTAGTGGAACTAACACCGGACGATTTGGCTTCAAGAATATTCATTTTATAACCGAGTCATTCCAAAAGGATAATAACTAATTCTTTCTCTTTTCTCTTGTGTTTCTTTTCCTTATTTTATGTTTTACATAAACCAATATGGAGTTATTATTCTATGTTAAGTTTTTCAACAAGTTAAGTATTTAGAAATTGTATACGAAAAACCTAACTCGTAATATAATAAAAATAAATTCATCATATGTATCAATTATTAAATTTATGTTATGCTCATACAAATTTTACGAAATTATATTATTTACTTGATATTAGATTTTTGGTTGAGTTATTTTATAAATACACTCTATTAGAACATACTGAGGAGTACATGACAATCTAAATAAAAATAAGAATTAATATACATGATAAAAGGTCCCATTATTTAATAAAAACTTATCCTATAAGGTACAACTTACAAGGCCGTGTTCAAAACTTTCAATCACACGTCAAAATTTATTATTTCTCATCATTTATAATGATCGTAATATGAACACACAAGATAATATTATCTGAAAATTAAAAATAAAAAAAGGAAAGGTTTCTGAAATGATCATTGTGATATATGGAGTTGTATGGATAGAAATTCTTAAGCAAAATATATTCTGGTGCGCATAATAATCATAAATAAATAAGTCATTAAAAAAATACCTGGATGTAGTAATTGGACTCTTTTAAAACCGGCCCAAACATTATATAAGACCCAAATCTTAAAAAGAAAAATTGACCCATCATTATAATTGAAGGCCCATTTTTATTTTTATTTTTATATCATTATTATTTTTATTTTTAAATACTAAAGCCCCGACATTTCTCTTTCCGTAAAATACATTTAGTCATGTGGAATTAAATTCTAAGTTTATAATTGACTTCACATAAACACGCAATGCTATTTAATTTTATATGTAAGCACATAAATTAAATTAATCGGATTTTGTTACAAACATTATTAATTTTATATGCGAGAATCAACTTAATTAATATAAATCTAAAAAAATTCACAATAAATTCTATTGACAAAACCAAGGGTACCGCACTTTCAATCCCATGAAAAAGTTATTATTTCACTAATTTATAATGAAATTAACATGAAGGTACAATATAATATTAGAAAATTAAAAATAAAGAAAAGAAAAGGTTTGTTAAACGATTATTGTGATGGAGTTACATGGATAGGAATTCTCAAGTATTTTTAAGCATGCTGCAGAAGAATATAAGCTCTTTCCTCAACGACATCATCGAAAGTGCCACAACGATTCATTGCTACGGCTTTCTCAACCAAGAAATCCATACAACCTACACCAAGAACCTTAAAATAACCACAACAAGGATTTTTCGCAGATCAACGGCGGGTTATAACAAAATCCATCAAGAATTGTGTCCAAGCAACCAAATGTTAAATTTTGATAGCGGTGTCGCTATCTTTATTTATTAATGGAGCTATTATTGAATCCATCAACTCAATGTCGCGATTTTCTTGGGATTCACCCACAATTGCACCACTAATAGCCGAGAGAAATTAGGATATGAATCATGATATTAAATTTGAAAATCATAATGAGGTGTTTATAATACTCCTTTTAGATGTTTTCTTAAATGTCGGGTTCTTTGAGTTCTTATAACTATTCGTAAAAACTAGATGGTTTGGTGCGTTTCAATTCAATTAAATTCTCTCAATTGAAACCTACGAGATATCAATTAATTTATAAACTCACACACACACACACACACACATATATATATATATATGTGTGTGTATATATATATATGTATGCATTTGTGTGGACGTGTGCCCCGCTTACTTTGAATGAGGAAGACGACATTTATATGAAGATCCCTTACATGCTTATTACATAATACGTAAACAAATCAACATAGCTTGTAGAAAATCTATCAATTTGCTTAATTTAATTATCTATTTGTGCGGCAATGCTTAGAAACAACAACCTACTTAATTATGACTATGTTAAAAGAGTATCATTTATTTCTTGCGATAGTTTAAATCTTAAATTGAACGGTACTTACCTTGAGAAGTTTTTACATAGTCCAAATATCGCTTTAATTTAAGGGTAAATGTCACTTCATGAAAATATCATAAACTTTAGGAAATTTCATCAGAACCCCAAACAATTAACTTTGTATCCAAAATATCACGCCTACATTTTCCTGCTTTGAAATACCGATGTGGCTCATCTGGACGAGAAGAAGATATCCCACGTCCAATTTTGGGAGATGAAAATGGACTCGGATATTTTGATACAAAGTTAATAGTTTGAGGTTTAGAGTAATATTTTGAAAGTTCGAATATTTTGATAAAACGAGTACAAATATTTTTAAGTTTAGGATATTTTTGATAAAATAGATATAGTTTGGGGTTTAAAGTGATATTTACCCTTAATTTAATAATCTATTCGAGTGGTAATGGTCTAATAAAACCGACTTAATTATGCGCATGTTATAAAATATTATTCATCCGATAAAATATTAATTATTCATTTTGGGTGAATATAACTTGAAATCTCAAATTATTTTGACACTAGCAAAATATTTTTGAAAATCTCGAACTACGATTTCGTATCAATTGTGCCGCATCCATTCTTCGCTCGAAAACTTGGCATGCCATGCCGGATTGCAAAGGTATTAAATGTAAGTTTAAAATAATTATTAAATAACCATGGCTATCCGCAAGCTACGCCAACTTTTCGATATCGAAAATTAGGTTTATCCGCAAGCTACGCCACTTTCCAAATCAAAAATAAATGGGAGAACAATTGATATAAAATCAAAAATTAGGATATAATGGAAAATATCATAATAGTTTAATGTTTAAAGTGACATTTGCCTTTTATTTTCATAGTAGTTTCGTTTCAATATCCTAAAATATTGAATGGCGCTACCATCATTAAATTTTATAATACTAGTTTATGTATTTATGAAAACAATTCATTTTAGTCATTTTGTACAAAGCGGACCTCAATTATCAATTTGAACACTTATTTTTATATATATTTTTAATATTATATGACATATTAACATTTGAAAATTAAGTCCTCATACCATTAATAAGTTTAGATGAAAACAAGAGTGAAGAAATCGAAATTATAAAAAATCTCATAAGAAGCTAACTACTAAGTTATAGATAACGAAGATTACATAGATCAAGATTTTATCGATCTTGGAGATGTTGATGTACAAATCTCTATAAAATCAAGATAAGTGATTAGTGGAACTAACACCGGACGATTTGGCTTCAAGAATATTCATTTTTATACTGAGTCATTCCAAAAGGATAATAACTAATTCTTTCTCTTTTCTCTTGTGTTTCTTTTTCCTTATTTTATGTTTTACATAAACCAATATGGAGTTATTATTCTATGTTAAGTTTTTCAACAAGTTAAGTATTTAGAAATTGTATACTGAAAAACCTAACTCGTAATATAATAAAAATAAATTCATCATATGTATCAATTATTAAATTTATGTTATGCTCATACAAATTTTTACAGAAATTATATTATTTACTTCGATATTAGATTTTTGGTTGAGTTATTTTATAAATACACTCTATTAGAACATACAGGAGGAGTACATGACAATCTAAATAAAAATAAGAATTAATATACATGATAAAAGGTCCCATTATTTAATAAAAAACTTATCCTATAAGGTACAACTTACAAGGCCCGTGTTCAAAACTTTCAATCACACGTCAAAATTTATTATTTCTCATCATTTATAATGACTGTAACATGAACACACAAGATAATATTATCTGAAAATTAAAAATAAAAAAAAAGGAAAGGTTTCTGAAATGATCATTGTGATATATGGAGTTGTATGGATAGAAATTCTTAAGCAAAATATATTCAAAAGCATAATAATCATAAATAAATAAGTCATTAAAAATACCGGATGTAGTAATTGGACTCTTTTAAAACCGGCCCAAACATTATATAAGACCCAAATCTTAAAAAGAAAAATTGACCCATCATTATAATTGAAGGCCCATTTTTATTTTTATTTTTATATCATTATTATTTTATTTTAAATACTAAAGCCCCGACATTTCTCTTTCCGTAAAATACATTTAGTCATGTGGAATTAAATTCTAAGTTTATAATTGACTTCACATAAACACGCAATGCTATTTAATTTTATATGTAAGCACATAAATTAAATTAATCGGATTTTGTTACAAACATTATTAATTTTATATGCGAGAATCAACTTAATTAATATAAATCTAAAAAAATTCACAATAAATTCTATTGACAAAACCAAGGGGTACTGCACTTTCAATCCCATGAAAAAAGTTATTATTTCACTAATTTATAATGAAATTAACATGAAGGTACAATATAATATTAGAAAATTAAAAATAAAGAAAAGAAAAGGTTTGTTAAACGATTATTGTGATGGAGTTACATGGATAGGAATTCTCAAGTATTTTTTAAGCATGCCTGCAGAAGAATATAAGCTCTTCCTCAACGACATCATCGAAAGTGCCACAACGATTCATTGCTACGGCTTTCTCAACCAAGAAATCCATACAACCTACACCAAGAACCTTAAAATAACCACAACAAGGATTTTTCGCAGGATCAACGGTGGTTATAACAAAATCCATCAAGAATTGTGTCCAAGCAACCAATGTCATTAAATTTTGATAGCGGTGTCGCTATCTTTATTTATTAATGGAGCTATTATTGAATCCATCAACTCAATGTCGCGATTTTCTTGGGATTCACCCACAATCGCACCACTAATAGCCGAGAAATTAGGATATGAATCATGATATTAAATTTGAAAATCATAATGAGGTGTTTATAATACCCTTTTAGATGTTTTCTTAAATGTTGGGTTCTTTGAGTTCTTATAACTATTCAGAAAAACTAGATGGTTTGGTGCGTTTCAATTCAATTAAATTCTCTCAATTGAAACCTACGAGATATCAATTAATTTATAAACTCTCACAAACACACACACACACACATATATATATATATATGTATGTGTGTATATATATATATATGTATGCATTTGTGTGGATGTGTGCCCCCGCTTACTTTGAATGAGGAAGTACGACATTTATATGAAGATCCCTTACATGCTTATTACATAATACGTAAACAAATCAACATAGCTTGTAGAAAATCTATCAATTTGCTTAATTTAATTATCTATTTGTGCGGCAATGCTTAGAAACAACAACCTACTTAATTATGACTATGTCAAAAGAGTATCATTTATTTCTTGCGATAGTTTAAATCTTAAATTGAACGGTACTTACCTTGAGAAGTTTTTTACATAGTCCAAATATCAGTTTAATTTAAGGGTAAATGTCACTTCATGAAAAATATCATAAACTTTAGGAAATTTCATCAAACCCCAAACAATTAACTTTGTATCCAAAATATCACGCCTACATTTTCCTCTTTGAAATACCGATGTGGCTCATCTGACGAGAAGAAGATATCCCACGTCCAATTTTGGGAGATGAAAATGGACTCGGGATATTTTTGATACAAAGTTAATAGTTTGAGGTTTAGAGTGATATTTTTGAAAGTTCGGAATATTTTTGATAAAACGAGTACAAATATTTTTTAAGTTTAGGATATTTTTGATAAAATAGATATAGTTTGGGGTTTAAAGTGATATTTACCCTTAATTTAATAATCTATTCGAGTGGTAATGGTCTAATAAAAACCGACTTAATTATGCGCATGTTATAAAATATTATTCATCCGATAAAAATATTAATTATTCATTTTGGGTGAATATAACTTGAAATCTCAAATTATTTTGACACTAGCAAAATATTTTTGAAAATCTCGAACTACGATTTCAGATCAATTGTGCCGCATCCATTCTTCGTTCGAAAACTTGGCATGCCATGCCGGATTGCAAAGGTATTAAATGTAAGTTTAAAATAATTATTAAATAACCATGGCTATCCGGCAAGCTACGCCAACTTTTCGATATCGAAAATTAGGTTTATCCGCAAGCTACGCCACTTCCAAATCAAAAATAAATGGGAGAACAATTGATATAAAATCAAAAATTAGGATATAATGGAAAATATCATAATAGTTTAATGTTTAAAGTGACATTTGCCTTTTATTTTCATAGTAGTTTCGCTTTCAATATCCTAAAATATTGAATGGCGCTACCATCATTAAATTTTATAATACTAGTTTATGTATTTATGAAAACAATTCATTTTAGTCATTTTGTACAAAGCGGACCTCAATTATCAATTTGAACACTTATTTTTATATATATTTTTAATATTATATGACATATTAACATTTGAAAAATTAAGTCCTCATACCATTAATAAGTTTAGATGAAAACAAGAGTGAAGAAATCGAAATTATAAAAAATCTCATAAGAAGCTAACTACTAAGTTATAGATAACTGAAGATTACATAGATCAAGATTTTATCGATCTTGGAGATGTTTGATGTACAAATCTCTATAAAATCAAAGATAAGTGATTAGTGGAACTAACACCGGACGATTTGGCTTCAAGAATATTCATTTTATACCGAGTCATTCCAAAAGGATAATAACTAATTCTTTCTCTTTTCTCTTGTGTTTCTTTTTCCTTATTTTATGTTTTACATAAACCAATATGGAGTTATTATTCTATGTTAAGTTTTTCAACAAGTTAAGTATTTAGAAATTGTATAATTGAAAACCTAACTCGTAATATAATAAAAATAAATTCATCATATGTATCAATTATTAAATTTATGTTATGCTCATACAAATTTTTACGAAATTATATTATTTACTTGATATTAGATTTTTGGTTGAGTTATTTTATAAATACACTCTATTAGAACATACAGAGGAGTACATGACAATCTAAATAAAAATAAGAATTAATATACATGATAAAAGGTCCCATTATTTAATAAAAAACTTATCCTATAAGGTACAACTTACAAGGCCCGTGTTCAAAACTTTCAATCACACGTCAAAATTTATTATTTCTCATCATTTATAATGACTGTAACATGAACACACAAGATAATATTATCTGAAAATTAAAAATAAAAAAAAGGAAAGGTTTCTGAAATGATCATTGTGATATATGGAGTTGTATGGATAGAAATTCTTAAGCAAAATATATTCAAAGCGCATAATAATCATAAATAAATAAGTCATTAAAAATACCGGATGTAGTAATTGGACTCTTTTAAACCGCCCAAACATTATATAAGACCCAAATCTTAAAAAGAAAAATTGACCCATCATTATAATTGAAGGCCCATTTTTATTTTTATTTTTATATCATTATTATTTTTATTTTTAAATACTAAAGCCCCGACATTTCTCTTTCCGTAAAATACATTTAGTCATGTGGAATTAAATTCCTAAGTTTATAATTGACTTCACATAAACACGCAATGCTATTTAATTTTATATGTAAGCACATAAATTAAATTAATCGGATTTTGTTACAAACATTATTAATTTTATATGCGAGAATCAACTTAATTAATATAAATCTAAAAAAATTCACAATAAATTCTATTGACAAAACCAAGGGGTACTGCACTTTCAATCCCATGAAAAAAGTTATTATTTCACTAATTTATAATGAAATTAACATGAAGGTACAATATAATATTAGAAAATTAAAATAAAGAAAAGAAAAGGTTTGTTAAACGATTATTGTGATGGAGTTACATGGATAGGAATTCTCAAGTATTTTTAAGCATGCCCGCAGTAAGAATATAAGCTCTTTCCTCAACGACATCATCGAAAGTGCCACAACGATTCATTGCTACGGCTTTCTCAACCAAGAATCCATACAACCTACACCAAGAACCTTAAAATAACCACAACAAGGATTTTTCGCAGGATCAACGGTGGTTATAACAAAATCCATCAAGAATTGTGTCCAAGCAACCAATGTCATTAAATTTTGATAGCAGTGTCGCTATCTTTATTTATTAATGGAGCTATTATTGAATCCATCAACTCAATGTCGCGATTTTCTTGGGATTCACCCACAATCGCACCACTAATAGCCGAGAAATTAGGATATGAATCATGATATTAAATTTGAAAATCATAATGAGGTGTTTATAATACCCTTTAGATGTTTTCTTAAATGTCGGGTTCTTTGAGTTCTTATAACTATTCGTAAAAACTAGATGGTTTGGTGCGTTTCAATTCAATTAAATTCTCTCAATTGAAACCTACGAGATATCAATTAATTTATAAACTCACAACACACACACACACACATATATATATATATATGTATGTGTATATATATATATATATGCATTTGTGTGGACGTGTGCCCCGCTACTTTGAATGAGGAAGACGACATTTATATGAAGATCCCTTACATGCTTATTACATAATACGTAAACAAATCAACATAGCTTGTAGAAAATCTATCAATTTGCTTAATTTAATTATCTATTTGTGCGGCAATGCTTAGAAACAACAACCTACTTAATTATGACTATGTCAAAAGAGTATCATTTATTTCTTGCGATAGTTTAAATCTTAAATTGAACGGTACTTACCTTGAGAAGTTTTTACATAGTCCAAATATCGCTTTAATTTAAGGGTAAATGTCACTTCATGAAAAATATCATAAACTTTAGGAAATTTCATCAGAACCCCAAACAATTAACTTTGTATCCAAAATATCACGCCTACATTTTCCTCTTTGAAATACCGATGTGGCTCATCGGACGAGAAGAAGATATCCCACGTCCAATTTTGGGAGATGAAAATGGACTCGGATATTTTGATACAAAGTTAATAGTTTGAGGTTTAGAGTGATATTTTGAAAGTTCGAATATTTTGATAAAACGAGTACAAATATTTTTAAGTTTAGGATATTTTTGATAAAATAGATATAGTTTGGGGTTTAAAGTGATATTTACCCTTAATTTAATAATCTATTCGAGTGGTAATGGTCTAATAAAACCGACTTAATTATGCGCATGTTATAAAATATTATTCATCCGATAAAATATTAATTATTCATTTTGGGTGAATATAACTTGAAATCTCAAATTATTTTGACACTAGCAAAATATTTTTGAAAATCTCGAACTACGATTTCAGATCAATTGTGCCGCATCCATTCTTCGCTCGAAACTTGCATGCCATGCCGGATTGCAAAGGTATTAAATGTAAGTTTAAAATAATTATTAAATAACCATGGCTATCCGCAAGCTACGCCAACTTTTCGATATCGAAAAATTAGGTTTATCCGGCAAGCTACGCCAGCTTTCCGAAATCAAAAAATAAATGGGAGAACAATTGATATAAAATCAAAAAATTAGGATATAATGGAAAATATCATAATAGTTTAATGTTTAAAGTGACATTTGCCTTTTATTTTTCATAGTAGTTTCGCTTTCAATATCCTAAAATATTGAATGGCGCTACCATCATTAAATTTTATAATACTAGTTTATGTATTTATGAAAACAATTCATTTTTAGTCATTTTGTACAAAGCGGACCTCAATTATCAATTTGAACACTTATTTTTTATATATATTTTTTAATATTATATGACATATTAACATTTGAAAAATTAAGTCCTCATACCATTAATAAGTTTAGATGAAAACAAGAGTGAAGAAATCGAAATTATAAAAAAATCTCATAAGAAGCTAACTACTAAGTTATAGATAACGGAAGATTACATAGATCAGTACTTTACTGATCTTGGAGATGTTTGATGTACAAATCTCTATAAAATCAAAGATAAGTGATTAGTGGAACTAACACCGGACGATTTGGCCTCAAGAATATTCATTTTATACCGAGTCATTCCAAAAGGATAATAACTAATTCTTTCTCTTTCTCTTGTGTTTCTTTTTCCTTATTTTATGTTTTACATAAACCAATATGGAGTTATTATTCTATGTTAAGTTTTTCAAAAGTTAAGTATTTAGAAATTGTATCTTGAAAAACCTAACTCGTAATATAATAAAAATAAATTCATCATATGTATCAATTATTAAATTTATGTTATGCTCATACAAATTTTTACGAAATTATATTATTTACTTGATATTAGATTTTGGTTGAGTTATTTTATAAATACACTCTATTAGAACATACAGAGAGGAGTACATGACAATCTAAATAAAAATAAGAATTAATATACATGATAAAAGGTCCCATTATTTAATAAAAACTTATCCTATAAGGTACAACTTACAAGGCCCGTGTTCAAAACTTTCAATCACACGTCAAAATTTATTATTTCTCATCATTTATAATGATCGTAATATGAACACACAAGATAATATTATCTGAAAATTAAAAATAAAAAAAGGAAAGGTTTCAAATGATCATTGTGATATATGGAGTTGTATGGATAGAAATTCTTAAGCAAAATATATTCAAAAAGCATAATAATCATAAATAAATAAGTCATTAAAAAAATACCTGGATGTAGTAATTTGACTCTTTTAAAACCGGCCCAAACATTATATAAGACCCAAATCTTAAAAAGAAAAATTGACCCATCATTATAATTGAAGGCCCATTTTTATTTTTATTTTTATATCATTATTATTTTTATTTTTAAATACTAAAGCCCCGACATTTCTCTTTCCGTAAAATACATTTAGTCATGTGGAATTAAATTCCTAAGTTTATAATTGACTTCACATAAACACGCAATGCTATTTAATTTTATATGTAAGCACATAAATTAAATTAATCGGATTTTGTTACAAACATTATTAATTTTATATGCGAGAATCAACTTAATTAATATAAATCTAAAAAAATTCACAATAAATTCTATTGACAAAACCAAGGGGTACTGCACTTTCAATCCCATGAAAAAAGTTATTATTTCACTAATTTATAATGAAATTAACATGAAGGTACAATATAATATTAGAAAATTAAAAATAAAGAAAAGAAAAGGTTTGTTAAACGATTATTGTGATGGAGTTACATGGATAGGAATTCTCAAGTATTTTTAAGCATGCTGCAAAGAATATAAGCTCTTTCCTCAACGACATCATCGAAAGTGCCACAACGATTCATTGCTACGGCTTTCTCAACCAAGAAATCCATACAACCTACACCAAGAACCTTAAAATAACCACAACAAGGATTTTTCGCAGATCAACGGTGGGTTATAACAAAATCCATCAAGAATTGTGTCCAAGCAACCAAATGTCGTTAAATTTTGATAGCGGTGTCGCTATCTTTATTTATTAATGGAGCTATTATTGAATCCATCAACTCAATGTCGCGATTTTCTTGGGATTCACCCACAATTGCACCACTAATAGCCGTAGAAATTAGGATATGAATCATGATATTAAATTTGAAAATCATAATGAGGTGTTTATAATACTCCTTTAGATGTTTTCTTAAATGTCGGGTTCTTTGAGTTCTTATAACTATTCGTAAAAACTAGATGGTTTGGTGCGTTTCAATTCAATTAAATTCTCTCAATTGAAACCTACGAGATATCAATTAATTTATAAACTCACACACACACACACACACACATATATATATATATATGTGTGTGTATATATATATATATGCATTTGTGTGGACGTGTGCCCCGCTTACTTTGAATGAGGAAGTACGACATTTATATGAAGATCCCTTACATGCTTATTACATAATACGTAAACAAATCAACATAGCTTGTAGAAAATCTATCAATTTGCTTAATTTAATTATCTATTTGTGCGGCAATGCTTAGAAACAACAACCTACTTAATTATGACTATGTCAAAAGAGTATCATTTATTTCTTGCGATAGTTTAAATCTTAAATTGAACGGTACTTACCTTGAGAAGTTTTTACATAGTCAAAATATCGCTTTAATTTAAGGGTAAATGTCACTTCATGAAAAATATCATAAACTTTAGGAAATTTCATCAGAAACCCCAAACAATTAACTTTGTATCCAAAATATCACGCCTACATTTTCCTCGTTGAAATACCGATGTGGCTCATCTGACGAGAAGAAGATATCCCACGTCCAATTTTGGGAGATGAAAATGGACTCGGATATTTTGATACAAAGTTAATAGTTTGAGGTTTAGAGTGATATTTTTGAAAGTTCGGAATATTTTTGATAAAACGAGTACAAATATTTTTTAAGTTTAGGATATTTTTGATAAAATAGATATAGTTTGGGGTTTAAAGTGATATTTACCCTTAATTTAATAATCTATTCGAGTGGTAATGGTCTAATAAAAACCGACTTAATTATGCGCATGTTATAAAATATTATTCATCCGATAAAAATATTAATTATTCATTTTGGGTGAATATAACTTGAAATCTCAAATTATTTTGACACTAGCAAAAATATTTTTGAAAATCCTGAACTACGATTTCAGATCAATTGTGCCGCATCCATTCTTCGCTTACAAAACTTGGCATGCCATGCCGGATTGCAAAGGTATTAAATGTAAGTTTAAAATAATTATTAAATAACCATGGCTATCCGGCAAGCTACGCCAACTTTTCGATATCGAAAAATTAGGTTTATCCGGCAAGCTACGCCAGCTTTCCGAAATCAAAAAATAAATGGGAGAACAATTGATATAAAATCAAAAAATTAGGATATAATGGAAAATATCATAATAGTTTAATGTTTAAAGTGACATTTGCCTTTTATTTTCATAGTAGTTTCGCTTCAATATCTTAAAATATTGAATGGCGCTACCATCATTAAATTTTATAATACTAGTTTATGTATTTATGAAAACAATTCATTTTAGTCATTTTGTACAAAGCGGACCTCAATTATCAATTTGAACACTTATTTTTTATATATATTTTTTAATATTATATGACATATTAACATTTGAAAAATTAAGTCCTCATACCATTAATAAGTTTAGATGAAAACAAGAGTGAAGAAATCGAAATTATAAAAAATCTCATAAGAAGCTAACTACTAAGTTATAGATAACTGAAGATTACATAGATCAAGATTTCATCGATCTTGGAGATGTTTGATGTACAAATCTCTATAAAATCAAAGATAAGTGATTAGTGGAACTAACACCGGACGATTTGGCCTCAAGAATATTCATTTTTATACTGAGTCATTCCAAAAGGATAATAACTAATTCTTTCTCTTTTCTCTTGTGTTTCTTTTTCCTTATTTTATGTTTTACATAAACCAATATGGAGTTATTATTCTATGTTAAGTTTTTCAACAAGTTAAGTATTTAGAAATTGTATACTGAAAAACCTAACTCGTAATATAATAAAAATAAATTCATCATATGTATCAATTATTAAATTTATGTTATGCTCATACAAATTTTTACAGAAATTATATTATTTACTTCGATATTAGATTTTTGGTTGAGTTATTTTATAAATACACTCTATTAGAACATACAGGAGGAGTACATGACAATCTAAATAAAAATAAGAATTAATATACATGATAAAAGGTCCCATTATTTAATAAAAAACTTATCCTATAAGGTACAACTTACAAGGCCCGTGTTCAAAACTTTCAATCACACGTCAAAATTTATTATTTCTCATCATTTATAATGACCGTAATATGAACACACAAGATAATATTATCTGAAAATTAAAATAAAAAAAAGGAAAGGTTTCAAATGATCATTGTGATATATGGAGTTGTATGGATAGAAATTCTTAAGCAAAATATATTCTCAAAAGCATAATAATCATAAATAAATAAGTCATTAAAAATACCGGATGTAGTAATTTGACTCTTTTAAAACCGGCCCAAACATTATATAAGACTTAAATCTTAAAAAGAAAAATTGACCCATCATTATAATTGAAGGCCCTTTTTTATTTTTATTTTTATATCATTATTATTTTTATTTTTAAATACTAAAGCCCCGACATTTCTCTTTCCGTAAAATACATTTAGTCATGTGGAATTAAATTCCTAAGTTTATAATTGACTTCACATAAACACGCAATGCTATTTAATTTTATATGTAAGCACATAAATTAAATTAATCGGATTTTGTTACAAACATTATTAATTTTATATGCGAGAATCAACTTAATTAATATAAATCTAAAAAAATTCACAATAAATTCTATTGACAAAACCAAGGGGTACTGCACTTTCAATCCCATGAAAAAAGTTATTATTTCACTAATTTATAATGAAATTAACATGAAGGTACAATATAATATTAGAAAATTAAAATAAAGAAAAGAAAAGGTTTGTTAAACGATTATTGTGATGGAGTTACATGGATAGGAATTCTCAAGTATTTTTTAAGCATGCCCGCAGAAGAATATAAGCTCTTTCCTCAATGACATCATCGAAAGTGCCACAACGATTCATTGCTACGGCTTTCTCAACCAGTAAATCCATACAACCTACACCAAGAACCTTAAAATAACCACAACAAGGATTTTTCGCAGGATCAACGGCGGTTATAACAAAATCCATCAAGAATTGTGTCCAAGCAACCAATGTCGTTAAATTTTGATAGCAGTGTCGCTATCTTTATTTATTAATGGAGCTATTATTGAATCCATCAACTCAATGTCGCGATTTTCTTGGGATTCACCCACAATTGCACCACTAATAGCCAGAGAAATTAGGATATGAATCATGATATTAAATTTGAAAATCATAATGAGGTGTTTATAATACTCCTTTTAGATGTTTTCTTAAATGTTGGGTTCTTTGAGTTCTTATAACTATTCGTAAAAACTAGATGGTTTGGTGCGTTTCAATTCAATTAAATTCTCTCAATTGAAACCTACGAGATATCAATTAATTTATAAACTCACAAACACACACACACACATATATATATATATGTATGTGTGTATATATATATATATGTATGCATTTGTGTGGATGTGTGCCCCCGCTTACTTTGAATGATGAAGTACGACATTTATATGAAGATCCCTTACATGCTTATTACATAATACGTAAACAAATCAACATAGCTTGTAGAAAATCTATCAATTTGCTTAATTTAATTATCTATTTGTGCGGCAATGCTTAGAAACAACAACCTACTTAATTATGACTATGTCAAAAGAGTATCATTTATTTCTTGCGATAGTTTAAATCTTAAATTGAACGGTACTTACCTTGAGAAGTTTTTACATAGTCAAAATATCGCTTTAATTTAAGGGTAAATGTCACTTCATGAAAAATATCATAAACTTGTAGGAAATTTCACCAGAACCCCAAACAATTAACTTTGTATCCAAAATATCACGCCTACATTTTCCCTTTGAAATACCGATGTGGCTCATCGGACGAGAGAAGATATCCCACGTCCAATTTTGGGAGATGAAAATGGACTCGGATATTTTGATACAAAGTTAATAGTTTGAGGTTTAGAGTGATATTTTGAAAGTTCGAATATTTTGATAAAACGAGTACAAATATTTTTAAGTTTAGGATATTTTGATAAAATAGATATAGTTTGGGGTTTAAAGTGATATTTACCCTTAATTTAATAATCTATTCGAGTGGTAATGGTCTAATAAAACCGACTTAATTATGCGCATGTTATAAAATATTATTCATCCGATAAAAATATTAATTATTCATTTTGGGTGAATATAACTGAAATCTCAAATTATTTTGACACTAGCAAAATATTTTTGAAAATCTCGAACTACGATTTCAGATCAATTGTGCCGCATCCATTCTTCGCTTACGAAAACTTGGCATGCCATGCCTGGATTGCAAAGGTATTAAATGTAAGTTTAAAATAATTATTAAATAACCATGGCTATCCGCAAGCTACGCCAACTTTTCGATATCGAAAAATTAGGTTTATCCGCAAGCTACGCCAGCTTCCGAAATCAAAAATAAATGGAGAACAATTGATATAAAATCAAAAATTAGGATATAATGGAAAATATCATAATAGTTTAATGTTTAAAGTGACATTTGCCTTTTATTTTCATAGTAGTTTCGTTTCAATATCCTAAAATATTGAATGGCGCTACCATCATTAAATTTTATAATACTAGTTTATGTATTTATGAAAACAATTCATTTTAGTCATTTTGTACAAAGCGGACCTCAATTATCAATTTGAACACTTATTTTTATATATATTTTTAATATTATATGACATATTAACATTTGAAAAATTAAGTCCTCATACCATTAATAAGTTTAGATGAAAACAAGAGTGAAGAAATCGAAATTATAAAAATCTCATAAGAAGCTAACTACTAAGTTATAGATAACTGAAGATTACATAGATCAAGATTTTCTTCGATCTTGGAGATGTTGATGTACAAATCTCTATAAAATCGGCATAAGTGATTAGTGGAACTAACACCGGACGATTTGGCCTCAAGAATATTCATTTTTATACCGAGTCATTCCAAAAGGATAATAACTAATTCTTTCTCTTTCTCTTGTGTTTCTTTTTCCTTATTTTATGTTTTACATAAACCAATATGGAGTTATTATTCTATGTTAAGTTTTTCAAAAGTTAAGTATTTAGAAATTGTATAATTAAAAACCTAACTCGTAATATAATAAAAATAAATTCATCATATGTATCAATTATTAAATTTATGTTATGCTCATACAAATTTTTACGAAATTATATTATTTACTTGATATTAGATTTTTGGTCGAGTTATTTTATAAATACACTCTATTAGAACATACAGAGAGAGTACATGACAATCTAAATAAAAATAAGAATTAATATACATGATAAAAGGTCCCATTATTTAATAAAAACTTATCCTATAAGGTACAACTTACAAGGCCCGTGTTCAAACTTTCAATCACACGTCAAAATTTATTATTTCTCATCATTTATAATGATCAGTAATATGAACACACAAGATAATATTATCGAAAATTAAAAATAAAAAAAGGAAAGGTTTACGAAATGATCATTGTGATATATGGAGTTGTATGGATAGAAATTCTAAGCAAAATATATTCTTGTGCGCATAATAATCATAAATAAATAAGTCATTAAAAATACCGGATGTAGTAATTTGACTCTTTTAAACCGCCCAAACATTATATAAGACTCAAATCTTAAAAGAAAAATTGACCCATCATTATAATTGAAGGCCCATTTTATTTTATTTTATATCATTATTATTTTTATTTTAAATACTAAAGCCCGACATTTCTCTTTCCGTAAAATACATTTAGTCATGTGGAATTAAATTCCTAAGTTTATAATTGACTTCACATAAACACGTTAATGCTATTTAATTTTATATGTAAACACATAAATTAAATTAATCGGATTTTGTTACAAACATTATTAATTTTATATGAGAATCAACTTAATTAATATAAATCTAAAAATTCACAATAAATTCTATCGACAAAACCAAGGGTATTGCACTTTCAATCCCATGAAAAAGTTATTATTTCACTAATTTATAATGAAATTAACATGAATGTTCAATATAACACTACTACAAAAAATGTATAGACTACACGCTTTATGTGTTGTCTATGTGCATCAGGTAGTGTAGAGAAAAGTGGTGTAGAGAAAAGTAGGCGGCGCATACACTACGCTTTTTAAGCGTAGTCTATACCCACTATAGACTACGCTTTTCTGACATAGACTACGCTTTTACGCGTAGTCTATACCCACAAACTACGTAAAACGCGGCAGCACACACTACGCTTTTAGCGTAGTCTATACCCACCATAGACCACGCTCGACATGACCACGCCACGCGGCGTAGTCTATACCCCGCACTACGTAAAAAGACGCGACACACCACGTTTTTGCGCGTAGTCTATACCCACCATGACTCACGCTTTTCCTCACATAGACCACGCCACGCCGTAGTCTATACACACGACACACATTAGTTCGCTCATATACTACGCTTTTATGCGTAGTCTATACCCACCATAGACTACGCCGCACACAGACCACGCCACGCCGTAGTCTATACACACGCACTACACAACAGTTCGCTCACACACCACGCTTTTGTCGTAGTCTATACCCACCATGACTACGCCGCACATAGACTACGCTTTTCCGCCGTAGTCTATACCCACCATAGACCACGCTTTTCACATAGACTACGCTTTTACGCGTAGTCTATACCAACAGACCTACACAAAATTTCGCACATACACTACGCTTTTTGCGTAATCTATATGTATTAACTACGGTTTTGAGTTTATTTACTACGGTTTTAATGCCAAATTTACTACGCTTTTCTATTACAACCCGTAGTCAATTTAATAACAACTACGGTTTTCAATTTCAACCGTAGTTAATTTCTTTATTTAAACCCATGCATAATTAATAACGCACAAGCAAATGAGATTAAAATATACTTGCGACTACGCTCAAAATCACTATTCAAAAATATACAACTGCTTTCATTACGCCTACAAAATCACTATACAAAAATATACAACTGCTTTCATTACATCTACAAAATCACTATACAAAATACTATGCACATCACTTAACAAAACAATAAGACCGTATTCTCCATAACACAAGACAAAATAATTCAAAAGATCAATAACTTACAACTAAAACATCACAAGACTATATGTGAAGAAGCATGAAATTTGCCCATTCAACGCGAACTTCATCAATGTCCTCTTGAGAGTAAGACCGATTTTGAAGCTATTAACAATTCAAAATAGAATATTAGCACTCTTGTATGAAAAAATGATTATATTAAAGAAATGAAATGTTTATCTTACATGTGAACGTAAAGAAATGGAACCACAACAACAATTGCGCTTTAAACGAGTCCAAAGATCGGTGAAGGCTTTCACCTGTTAAGACAATAGACAATGACGATCATAGTATCAGGTGCAAACCTACATGAAACATGTATTGAACAATTCATAAATTATTTTCAACTTCAAAAAACTTAAGATAAGGGCTGTACTAGAGCAAGCTTCCATCTAGATCTACATAAAATAAGCTCAACATTTGATTCCGAGAAGAGATCCAGAATAATAGCTGAAATTTATTCCGAGAACTTTTGATTTAAGATCAGGTTTTCTAAAGCAGATCAAGATCATCAATCAGATAAAGTTGAAATAAATTTGAAGTTGCTCAAATCATGGTAGGCATAAAAGAAAATAATAAGGATTTGATTTGACTGGAAGTGGAAATGTCATAGGAGTGGCAACATTAGTTTACTTTTAAACGATCCAATAGAAACCAAGTAAAGTTGAAGTGCTTTAAACAGATAAGGAGAAAAAAATGGTGAGTGGGGAATCTTAAACTTGACAGAGGCAACGATTAAAGATGACGTAACCATCCCTCTTGGGAAGACCCAAGCATCAACTGGTGGGGACAGTGAAGAGACATATGATAAATTTAAGATGTCTTATACCACATGCTTCATCTTGTCGGCCTCAAATTATTCCATCCTCATATATAGAACCAATTTGAGAGTCGAGAGAAGGGTTCAACAGACACCTCCATTCACCTCGTGCTTTCAACACCAACCAAAGAACTAACTTGGGAAGAGAAGATTTCTCCGAGGAAGGAATTGGCAGCTACAACAAAATAAGATGCCAAGTGAAGAAACTGGTGATCAAGGCATACCAGAATTGAATCCAGGAGAGTGGTTGAATTTGAGCCTCGGAGGGGATCCATCACGAGCATCCAAAGAACCTGAGGTACAATCAAGACTTGCTTCAGCCAAGGTTTTCTCTTGCAACTTCTGCATGCGTAAGTTCTACAGCTCACAAGCCTTGGGTGGACACCAGAATGCTCACAAAAGGGAAAGAGGCGCGGTACGACATTACCAATCACACAAAATGATGGCAATGATGGCACTGAACATGCCTATCCGTGCTTCCATGTTCAGATCACTCGGGGTCCAAGCCCATTCCCTTGTGCACAAACCTGGTAGAGACGGAAATACAACTATATCCAGATTTAGTGAGGCTAACACGAGATTTGGAATAGCACGGCCGCATGGCACACCGAAAGAGCAGCAGATTTGATGTCGCTCGAAGTTTCCGATCGAACCGCAACACTCGTGAGCGTAAATCATCCAACTCAACTATGCTCGACTCAATCTCAAACTTTAAAATTATGTTTCATTAGGGCGGATATTATAGATACTATTGTAAACTATGCTTTCCATAGACTTCCCGTAAGATAGGAATGACTACTTAAAGCTCAATGCATCAAGATCAAGTCCGGATGTAAACTAGAAAATAAAAGGTGAAACCAATAATAGTTTCATACCGAAACTTTCCATCATATATACTTTCCCATATTTTCCTCGCAGTTAAAATAAATTCACTAAGGCATCCTTAGAGAGAACGTTGGCATGTATAACGTCAACGCCTATAACTTACCATCTTCCAAGAAAGTCCCTCCCCGCAAAATAATTTAAAGTGTCAAAACAAAATAACTATAAAGATAGTGCATCCGGTGCTTTTAAGCAAGTTTCAAAGAAATCATAAAATGGACAATTCAATAAGTACAACCTTAAAACTATATCACAAGAAATGCAGTCGTGAACATCAGCCCTGTCACAGGATAAACAAGGATAACTGACTAAAAAGCAAAAGCCACTTCTCATTGATGCCCAACCAATACAATGGCCAGTGCAAATACATCAAATAGAGCTCATATCATTAAGCATTTGACAGAAAATTTTCAGAAAGTAGATAACATACCTGAGCCACATATCCTTTAATAATACGATGGAAAAATGTTCCTTTATAGTGTAGTGGTTTTCCAGTTTTAACACTAACGCCTTTTTCTCCTGAAGAAATGCACAAAGCAAAAAATGAGGACGCTGAATATAGGACTAATGAAGCAGATTGGAGAATCAAACAGAGACATCTCAAGAAAACTTATTTAACATATTGTTTGACAATGGGGTGATAGCGACCTCACGACTTCAAGAACCCATCAATCATGAAAGGTCGTTGAATTGAGGAAACATAGGCAAGTTACATAACTAAAGAAAATCAGACCCATGCATGTTCGAGTTTAGGAGTACTGGAGTATGATACGCAATACATATCGAAGATGAAGCAAATTACCAGTGCAAAGTGCGCGAAAATTTTCACAAGTCTTGGGAGCAACATCAGTGAAGAGCTGTATATTGCATGAGTGAACAATGACAGGGGTTAAAACATCAGTTTAGTGAAACAAACAGTATATAGTGAAAAGTAATGTGAATTGGGTGAGTTTCTACAAATAAATTCATACAGCTGTAAAATAAATCCACAAGAAGCTATATAACTGATTTAGAATTCGCAAACAACAAATATTAAATCAAAAATCATATTATCCGCAAGAATGTAAGAGACAAGCATATCTATGCAGATGAACATACATATCAATTGTTATTTACTGATAAATTTCATACTTCCATATCAAAATACACATCTTCGTGGAATGCTACATCTAGTAAAATACGCAGAGAAGGGAGAGGATTAGGAGGAGTGTGGTGGTTGGATAGTTTACCAAGCTCTTCGTGCAAGGAACCATTTAACCGATTTCCACTCGAAGCCTCGTAAACAAAAGAAAGGAATAACAAGATGCACAAGTGCACATTATTTTGAAAGACCAAAACTTCATTATACTTAAGAGAATACGCCAAGTAGAGATGAAATAATCCCTCGACAATCTGTAGGGACAGGTATATTTGCAGTTGCAGAACTAAGTTGTTCTAATCACGAAAAGATCTTTGTAAGAAACAAAGATTTATTTATATTAGCGACCCTCGACCTTCAAAGTCATTGAAGCAACAACAACCTATGATTCATAAAGTGGTGGCTTAAAGCAAATGTATGACTTCAATGGATCTCAATCACATCATCTTTCAAGCCCTCTAGAAACAAAGTAAACATTGTATTCAACAGGGAAATAATTTTATATAATTATATTAATTATTAGCCATTTTCAAAAAAATTATTAAACTATATTCAGCCATTTTCATTCATTACCGTGAAAGTGAAACCTACAACTGAGAATCCAATCAAACTACCTCAATCCGCGCTCGATTAATTTGACTTGTATATCCTGTTGAGAACCCGATGCACTCCTACTCCATATTGCGCTTTATGACCCTCGAACTCGAAGGGACAAAAGTGCCATGAGGTGATCGATAAAGGTCATGTTACTAAGTCGACATCGTTGAGACAATCCACTCACAGCCCATCTCCACCATTAGCCGTCAAAGTGTGGTCGAAGGTCCAAATGTTTGAGGAAGTAAGGTATGTCCAGTGACCGCAATGGTGGAGATAGTTAATGATAACTTATTTCCATTCCTTTCTTGCAGCAAAATTACCCATGCGATCAATAGGATGTCGTCACAGGTGGTACATTTGACATTCCAAAAGCAATGTGTCATCAAATTATAATGCAATGTAAGATCTATATTAGCCCAAAACAGAAAATCAATGAAATTCTGGAAGTCCATAATTCAAGAAAAACATGACATTTCCATGTCTTACAGTTTCCAATGATGGTTTACAGGGATGGATAAGAAGCTAATAAGAAGAAATGTAATAATCGGTAAACAGTACAAAGGTGCATACCATGCTAGAGTACTTGGAGAAGGATAAACAAAAGACTTCTGATATACAGATGCAGCAGAAGCGGCAGCTTGGAGTCTAGCCTGATGATGGCTGATATTACCACTTGCCACACCAGCACCGACAGAGCCTTGAGATGATGTACCAGGACCGCTAGTTCCTGTGCCCACTGAAAATGTTAGCGGTTTGTTTGATATGGTATGGGTAGCAAACTGCTAGCTAAATATTTGAAACATAATTTACGCCTCTCGATGTGGAACCCGTTTGGGCACTCGACATTAGAACATTCTCCAATTATGAAGGCATCAACCCGATCATAAGGTATAAGAGCTACATCATCACATCTCGTGCGGTTCTAAGCTTGACCCAATTCAAATCCAATGTAAAAATCTTCTCCGTGGGATCTTGCACTTGGAGATAATCAACGGATTCAATTACATCCATTTGCTTTAATTTACCCTTGAACTTTCAAAATAAAGTGATTCACTAATCACCGAATTCATCTTGGCATAACTCAAAGAATAACAAATTGAATTAAAGAGAATATACACATTTAGACGTAAAATTAGGCATTCAAAACATTTACCAAAGATTTCCAACACCTCACGCTATAACACTTTTTTAATTTCTTACTTGCCTCATTCAGAAAGAATCCATTATCTATTTTCTAAGATGAAAGAGAGGTAAAATGGGGTAAAAGAAATCGCCCTTTACCTCAAATGAATATCGCATCAAGATAATTGAAAAATAAATAAAAATTTCAAGAGTATAAACAACCAACATCACCAGTAATAGGAGAAAGGAAATCATACACATATTTTTCACGATTTAGCGGGACAACAAATCAGAAAAGCACAACTTACAAATAATTCAGCTAGAAAAAGATAAAATGGACATAAACACATTAAATAATTAATACAAATTTCTCAAGACGTATAGAGACAGTCATAATGTACTACCCCGTGAAATTTAAAACTTTATTAATTATTCTGTAAAGCAAAATCGAGATTCGAGTTTAGGACGATTATTAAAAATTATAATGTCGGCGTTTCAATTTTATTTTCGAACAAGAGATTTAAACGAGTCGGAGAACTGATACAGAATCAGAGTCTGTGATAATTGTCTCGTCGTATCAAATCCCCAAAATCCCTCAACTTTTCCCTAAATCCCTCTACTTTGTCAACACTTACAATCATCTCTTCCATACCTAAGCTCTAGCATGTACCTCATGACTCATGAGACTTCTCAACACTTCATATCTAACACATTAAGCATTTCACCCCACACATCCCAATTCCCAAACTGACCGGGCATTACGGAAGAGAAAAGAAGAGCAAAGCTCCTCATTGCTCAATATCACTCAACCTCTTTCTATTAAAATTCCTATTCATTCAATTTATATAAAGAAGAATGTAACACACAAAGCACATTTCACAAGTACACATCAAACAATCCAAATAGCGAAATAAAGAATGGAAATATCACGTGATTACTGCCATGTTCTCTCTATTTAAATCACAACATTTACAACATAGAACCAAATTCCGAATATATAGAGCTATATGTTGTTGCTCCCGAATTGAAAACATAGGAACAAATAAACTAAATAAATTTCTAAGAACATAGGAGATGCTTTTGAACCTAGCTAGCCGTTGTTTTGGTCGTTGGTCGTGAAATGGAGAGGAATGAGCCGCAGCGACTCGGGAGTCGTGACACGGTGCGGCTTGTAACATTCTTGCTGCCAAGAGAGAGAGAGGAAGGAGACCACCTCGGCAACCACCGTGCTCGCCGAATCTAGAGGCGACACGACGACGTCTTGAGCGGTGGTCGGAACACGCCGCCGTCTTTGTTGACGGGTGGAGGAGCCGGGCTTGATAAGAGAGAGAGAAATGGAGAGGTTTCGTTTGGGGCTGAAAATTTTGAAGGGTTTTGAGGGGTGAAGGATCTTTGTTGCTCAAGCGTGATACTTCTCATTTTTCTTTCTTTTCCAAAGTTTCCAAAGTAATTTATTTCTTCTTATTTTCGATTAGAAAGCCCTATCTCAATCGTCATGCATTGGTCAATCCGGTTTGCGCCGAACCGTTTACACAAACTAAAAATCTAATTTTTCGTAATTCAGTAAATCAAACCGACAAACTCTATGAAACCTATAGCTACAACTACAAGGGTTACATTCCTTAATTAAAATTAATTGTAATTAATAAATCTTAATTAAAGAAAACATTGTTTAACTGGCCGCAATTCCATTGTTTAAGTTGGGCCTACATTTTCTCAAGAAACCACCATGATAAACAAGGCAAAACAAATCAATGATCCTAAATTAAATGGCTATACAAAGAAACTCTAGCTAAATATTTGAAACATAATTTTGGTATTCACGTACTTTTGCGGTTTGTTTCTGAGGACATGTAAAAATAAATAGGATTTTTTCCGTATTATTTTTTATAGGGTTAATTATAATTTATGGTCTAACTTTGAGTATTTTTTTGTTTTTAGTCTTAACTTTTAATTTTTGCTCGATAGCAATTATGCATGGTCCATTGTCCATTGACTAAGATAGATGATGCACGTGTCAAAATATGTAATGTAATGAGTGACTTTCGAATAATAGGCCATTTGAGTTTCAAAATCACTCAAAATTGTGCAAAGTGTGCGTGTTCTAAAATCACATCTCATCATCTAAGTTAACATATGAGAAAGAGGAATTATAACTTTTCCATTTCTCAAGTATGGTAGATATCAGCAGACTAGCTCTCAACATTTGTGGCTCTCACCTTTGCTATTTCTTCTAAGTTAGAATACCAGTTATTTGAACATAAATGAATATCTAGAATTGGCCTCTGTCGTGCTTAATTAACACTAACTGTATTTTGCCTCAAACTTGTTCATTCGTCGTTGAAAAATTCTAAAAACGGGTTCGACAGAGTTAGGAATTTGGAGCAAATTGGATTTAAGAAATGGAATTAGGAAATATGGGGGGAAAATGGAAGAGAACTGCAAACAAACCTCCCACACAAAGTCGTTGTTCCTAGTCATCGCACCTCACCCGAAAATCACCATCCTCGACGTGCCTCGCTTCGACACTCACCGCGACTCATCGAATTTCTCTTTTTCCCGAATCTCGCCTAAGCTCGACGGAATCGAGACGCGCCAAGCCTCGCCGTGAATCTTAGTTACAAAGCTCGCTTGAATCTCACCGTGACTCAACGGAATCGATCCGCCTCGCTGAACCTCGCTTCGCCTACTTTCACCTCGCTTGAATCGCTTCACCTCGCCTCGCCCGATTCATGAACAACCTCCCGCAAAGAATCGATTTAACGACGACTCAACTTTGACTTATGGTTCGCGATTTAGAAATTTTTACCAAGATTTGGGGAATTTTAGACTTAGGCTCATGAAAGTGAAGGAGAAACAACCTATTTGTTATTTTATTAATAAATTTTCATTTTATTTATTATTTAATAAATTTGAAAATTCGTTTTTTTAAATTTATGACATAGACTACGCTTTTTATTAAAACACGCGACATACACTACGCTTTTAAGCGTAGTCTATACCCACTATAGCAAAACACGCATACGCACATGCACTTAAGCAAAATCTATCACTTAAGCACTTAAGCAAAATCGCACTTAAGCACTTAAACAAAATCCTCACTTGAGCACTTAAGTAAAATCTGCACTTAAGCAAAATCAACACTTAAGCAAGCAGAAATCAGCACTTAAGCAAAAACACAGCACAACAGATTATAATCCAATGCGATCCAATGCCCACGTAAATACAAAGAATTAAATATCACACTTAGAGAAATATATTAGCACTTAGTGAATCAGCACTTAAGCTAAAATTCAGAGAATAGCAGATTAAATTCCAAGCATAGAGGTCGCAGGTAATCAGTAAGAAAGCCTAGAGGTATTTGGGCGCAATCAATCACGGCTATCTATTATGAGCAGAGGCATTTGAGCAGCACAGAATCACAACAGATAAACAACAAGAGACATCAGATCAAGGATTTCCCTAAACAATGAGAGAGTTAGGAATAACGCAAAATCAAGACTCAAAATGTCCAAAGACAAAGAAGGGTTTCGTAAATATAGCCAAAGGATAGCAAAATTTAAGAAAACACCAAGCTAATGCATGCGAGTTCTAGGATAGCACATAAATTTTCCAAGTTGATCGATAAGCTTCTTGAAGAATTAGCACTTAACTCCCGTAATAGCAAATGTCAAGGAATACAAACAGAAAGTAATTAAAATCAGTGACTTTAACTAACACTAGAACGACGGGTATTCCAACATACACAGGAACAAGTATGAATGATTCCAGGAAAATCAGCATATAAGAGGAAAGAATACACCTGGTACTGGCCAAAATAAATTTTCCGGCGAGCTGTTCCGGTGTCGCTTCCGTCGGAGTCGCGAGTCCCTAATCAGAGCGCCAACAGTTCCGTCGCGAATCCCCAATAGGAGCCACGAACCACAACGGTCAAGAGGGGGGGTAGGGAGGAGATGCCGCCACAGGAATCTGGTTTAAATCGGCGCCAGAAAACAAACCCAATCTGCGCAAATCGATGGGTGGGCTGTTCGCAGGTGAACCGCCGTAAAGACAATGGCGGGAACCCTAATCGCCTGGGTGCACCACCACGAAACCCTAGCGCCGCCTCGGTTCGTCGATCGCCGAGAGACAAATCACGGTGAAAGCTGCAGCACCTCCGCAACCGTGAATTCGACAGAACTCGAAAGCCGCCTCGAAACCTCGCCTCTGCTTCCTTCGCCAGATACGATCACGGCGATCTTGGGCGCCTCCTCGATCCACGAATCTCGACAGAGCTCGATGTACCAAATACGAGGTTGTAAGTCACACAAATCGAACAGGAGTAAGGTCGAGGATGCGAGAGAAATTATTCATTCGATTAAATCGGTCTGGTTAATTTCGCAAGCCCAAGCCTAAGTCCGTCCGCCTGTGTCTCTCAGACTGGTACAATCTTCCATTGCCGTGAGACGAGATGGTGGGCGAGGATGTGAGCGGCAAACTCCCGGCCGGGGATGGTGGACGAGCAATGAGCTTCTCAACATAATAGATATTTAGGTGTGGGTGAAAAGGGTTAAGCATTTTCTTACTAAATGGTTGAGGATTGAATTTTTTTATTTTTTTAAAATTTATTCACATAGACTACGCTTTTAAGCGTAGTTAATAATTCATATAGACTACGCATTTAAGTATAGCGTAGTCTATATTTCAAAAATCGCAGATAGACTACGCTTTTGATAAAAGCGTAGTCTATACTATAGACTACGCTTTTACGAAAAGCGTAGTCTATAAGTGTAGAGAAAAGTGATATTTGTAGTAGTGTAATATTAGAAAATTAAAAATAAAGAAAAGAAAAGGTTTGTTAAACGATTATTGTGATGGAGTTACATGGATAGGAATTCTCAAGTATTTTTTAAGCATGCCTGCAGAAGAATATAAGCTCTTTCCTCAATGACATCATCGAAAGTGCCACAACGATTCATTGCTACGGCTTTCTCAACCAGTAAATCCATACAACCTACACCAAGAACCTTAAAATAACCACAACAAGCATTTTCGCAGGATCAACGGCGGGTTATAACAAAATCCATCAAGAATTGTGTCCAAGCAACGGAGGTCATTAAATTTTGATAGCGGTGTCGCTATCTTTATTTATTAATGGAGCTATTATTGAATCCATCAACTCAATGTCGCGATTTTCTTGGGATTCACCCACAATTGCACCACTAATAACCGAGAAATTAGGATATGAATCATGATATTAAATTTGAAAATCATAATGAGGTGTTTATAATACTCCTTTTAGATGTTTTCTTAAATGTTGGGTTCTTTGAGTTCTTATAACTATTCGTAAAAACTAGATGGTTTGGTGCGTTTCAATTCAATTAAATTCTCTCAATTGAAACCTACGAGATATCAATTAATTTATAAACTCTCACAACACACACACACACACACACACATATATATATATATATATATATATATGTATGTGTATATATATATTGTAATATTCCGGAGAATTAAATGCCTAATTACGATATTTAAATTAAGTAAATTAGGGTTTTGCCGAAATAATGAATTAGTAATTTATCGAATAATGATTTCGATTAATTATGAAGTAATGAATTCCTATTTTATATTCACTAAGGATTGTGAATTAAGGAATATAAATATATAAAGTGTTTCGGCAGTAGTATTTTAACGTCGATTTAGTATCGATAGTTAAAATTTCTTAAAATTTTCTAAGCAACGAAGCTTAGAATTAAATTCCATTATAAATGGAATAAATTAATAAAGTGATTACGACTTTATTACGACCTTTTTGAGATAGGTCGATAATTAACGTTTTGAGACGTTTCAAACGTTAACGTTTAGAGATGAATAGAAAAATGAGTTTAATGATCAAGGAATTATAGTATTTAAATTCCTATGATTATTATATGTAATTAGAGTATTATTTAGCATTAAGACAATGCTAGAACATTAAGGATTAATTATTGGACAAGTTTAGAATTTTGAAAACCCTAATTCAAAATTAGGGTTTCACACATGAAATGATTCTAATAATTTTTCCTATGATATAAATTATCATCTAAGACATATATTATGATATATATCTATAATTAGCATGAAAAATCAAATTTTAGCACTTAAGAATTTGAAATAGCCGTGAGCTATTTGTGAAGCATCAAGTTCACGTCAAATTTGGTGCTTGCATTTGCTATGTTGTGATTAAATCATGCAAGTGATATATAGTGTATACATTAACCAAGTTGAATCAAGTGGATACATGGGTTGGTTACAACCGTGTATTTTGGCTCCCAATTGAAGAAAGAAGCTTTGACACTCCTCTTAATTCATGATGTATTCTTACATTTGGGATAGAGTGTAGGATATTTATATACATGCATGAATCAAGACAAAACAATTAAATTACTCCTCTTGAAACACAAGAGTGCCGATGGCACTTGTTCAACAAAGAGGATTCAAATTGAATTGTTCAAGAAATTTGTGTAAGACATACTTACTCCCATGCAATAATACATAGTGAGCAAGATTTTTATGTGTGTGATGAGAGCCGATGGCTCTTGGGTACAAAGCCAAAGGAATAAATTTGTTTGGTTCAAAAAACTTTTAGCATGCATTAACTATTGTGATGTATACATGGTGAGTCATAAAGTATAATTGAAAGGCTTCCAACTTGTGAGAGGGTGAGGTGACCGAGAGTGAGAGAGATGTAAGAATGTGTAGGAAATTGTTAAGGCTTTAATTCAATTGTGCTTAAGTAGAGTATTTACTTTAGAACACTCATTTCTCTCTCAAACAAAATAGAACCGAGAGCAAAAGTGAGAAGAAAACCTTGAGAGTTCATCTTATTCCTTAGCCAAAAGCTTGATCTAAAATCTTTGCACACTAAATCGATACCGTTAAAAAGGTTAGAAATCGAACGACCTTCGATTATACATTAAGATTTTAAATTTTCAATGGTTCGATCTTATGTATAAGTATGTGTTCTTATGAAAATAATTATGCTAGCATGAGATGTTGTGTATTAATAATGTGTAGCATGATGGAATATAAGCATATATCATATTTTAAATTGAGGTTAAGCATGTCAAAATTTGGTACATGATTACCGAAAATTTCTTGAACAATATAATATTGGAATTATGTTATATATTAGCTAAGGAGTTCATAGTGATTTATTGAGTTTTTTTTAAAAAAAAAATCCTATGCTATAGTTTGGGGATTACCGAAAATGGCCCAAAAATATTAAGTTGATGTACAAATTTTATTTAAGTAATGTTATAGCATAATGTTGATCTAGGACCCTAATTATGGACTATGTGATTTTACTAGAAATTTTGGGAATTAATTGCTCCAAATTTCTCAATATAACCGTGAGTTTCAAAGTTTGATACATGAATGACTAAGATGATTTTGGTGAATATTATGATGAAATGTTGTTATACTATAGTATATAAGCATTGTGTAATTTTGTTGAAATTTTATAAAATGTTTAGTGTATAGTTGGAGAAGAACCGAGACTTGAACAATGAATCATTGATGTAGAAATTGAAAATGTTGGACTATAGGTTATAATTATGATATAGATTAATGTTGGGGCCTTGTATAAATTAATTAGAA
The DNA here is from genome assembly GCA_036937905.1 of Salvia rosmarinus. NCBI lineage: Eukaryota > Viridiplantae > Streptophyta > Magnoliopsida > Lamiales > Lamiaceae > Salvia > Salvia rosmarinus. Next base: position 221,393 of record JAODLM010000276.1, read on the forward strand.
TTTTAGAAAATTTATTGGACAATTTAAGTGCAAGAGCCGTGACCTATAGAAGCAATATAGGTGATGTCCAAATTTTCTATAGTTAATGTTAATACATATTAGTGATACTATGATAATATAGTACACTACATGAATTTAGAAGAATTTTGGAAGATGTTTGAAAATTTTAAGGTCAAGAAGTGAGCTTTGAATAAATATATTAAGTTTTAATTCCTTAATATCAAGAAAATAATACATTATATGTGTAGAAATTATTTTAGACATATTAAGAATTTATGAAATTTAATAAACATAGAATACTATGTTTATGGCGAAACGTTATATTAAATAACGTTAGAAATGAAAAAAAAATAATGTTTAAAGAATAAGTTGATTAATATTTAAGAAAAATATTAATAAAGTTTATCGATTTGCGTGAAAAATCGAGAATTAGGGTTTTATGAAAAGAAATCGATTTATATGAAAATTAGATATTAAAAATATGATTATTAATGAATTTATAAAGAAAAGTCAAAATGTTGACTTTTGAAATCAACGTATGAAATACGTTCGAAAAAAATACGCTAATACGTGTAAAACGTATTATTTATATAAGGAAATTTCATTAGTGAGAAAAGATTTCATAATTGAAATCCTTGCATCGAAAAACGTGTAAATACGTTAAACGTTTAACCTAAAGGGTTAAAACGAAATAGTTGAACATATCTCGAAGTACGAGAAATATTTAGTTTTAAAATACGCGATTAAACGGCGTATTGAATTCGTTAAGGAATTCAAATGATATTAGAATAAGTTATCAAAGTTTATTCTAAACTTTGAAAATTTCGAAAAACGTGACAGACATACTGAAATCGTTTTTACGTTAAGGTGAGACGCGGATGCGATCGTTGGCGTAAAAGGAAAACGAATTAAGAAAGCTTATGTACCAGGTGGGCTTTTCTTTTCTTATCCTCAAGGATAAAATGCTCTATTTATGATCCTTTCTTCGAAATTAAATATAATTATTTATGATGCTCTCTTTTGAGAAATGTTGATGAAATGTTTATGAAATTACCTGCCCAAAATGATTATGTTTTATGTATGTATCCTATCCATGAATGAAATGTTATGAATGTTGTTGGGTCGCTCCCAACTTATGAATGAAATCGATATCGGATCCTATGCCGGAAGGCTTATACCTGGCTAGGATTAACGTGTACACCTAATGGTGACTGTGTGCTGTAAGGACAATTCACGGCCGGTCACAGCGACGTAGAGGGAGGCCTTCTTCTACGGCGTAAATGTTAATGTTATGATGAGATAAAGGGATGTGGATCATACATACAAGGAAAATGTCTGCGCAGACGAACGTTTATGAAAATGATGAAAATGTTTAGTAAGCACAAGGCCTTTCAAATAAAACCCTTGTGTCTTACCATAATGGGGCAGTGTAAATTAAAGAAGGTAAAATGTTTTTGGCATAAGTCCACCGAGTGCATTATTTGTACTCACCGCATATTGTTTTTAAATGTGCGATTGAGTGGTGATGCGATGGGCGGTGTTGAGCAATAGGAATGTTGTCATTTGAAAAGTTTATACCTTGATAGTACATCGTCATATGTACATATCACATGTTTTCATTGCAAAGAACATAAGTTATGTAGTAAAGTCCAAAACATACTTGATTTATGTATTACAGTTTAATGTTAAATGGTCTCACTGTTTATTCATCCATGTTTAAAGTAATAATCCCTGCTAAATCGTACTTAGGATTTAGGGGCTGTTACATATATATATGTATGCATTTGTGTGGATGTGTGCCCCCGCTTACTTTGAATGAGGAAGTACGACATTTATATGAAGATCCCTTACATGCTTATTACATAATCGTAAACAAATCAACATAGCTTGTAGAAAATCTATCAATTTGCTTAATTTAATTATCTATTTGTGCGGCAATGCTTAGAAACAACAACCTACTTAATTATGACTATGTTAAAAGAGTATCATTTATTTCTTGCGATAGTTTAAATCTTAAATTGAACGGTACTTACCTTGAGAAGTTTTTACATAGTCCAAATATCGCTTTAATTTAAGGGTAAATGTCACTTCATGAAAATATCATAAACTTTAGGAAATTTCATCAAACCCCAAACAATGAACTTTGTATCCAAAATATCACGCCTACATTTTCACCTTTGAAATACCGATGTGGCTCATCGGACGAGAAGAAGATATCCCACGTCCAATTTTGGGAGATGAAAATGGACTCGGGATATTTTGATACAAAGTTAATAGTTTGAGGTTTAGAGTGATATTTTGAAAGTTCGAATATTTTGATAAAAAATATTAATTATTCATTGTCACGACCCCATTCCGGACCAACCCGGACTGGAGGGCGACTAGTACTAGGAGTAGTACTTTAGGGGTTACATGGATAAAATAGAGATGCGTAAAAATAAGCTAACATGCTTGAACAGAATATGAGATGATGTTATATTGTTTTTGAAAAGGTTTAGCCATCGGACCCCAAAACTCGCCCGATCCGATGGACCTCAATAGTTTATAAACATAAAGCGTAAATAAGGAGTTCGTGTATAGCAATGAAAGTGTGTGAATACATATATGACGATATGCATTCAAGGTATAAACCACAAATTCAAGTAAATCGGTCAAGGACACTGGACTCCTCAACACATTCCCCATCATCACCATCAGAGCTCAACCTGCACATTTAAAAACAAACATGCAGGGCTAAGTACAAGAAATTGCACTCAGTGGACTTATGCCGAAAACATTTGATAAATTTTGGATTACGCTGCCAATATTGAGTAAGTCACAAGGGTTTTAGTTAAAATGCCTTGTGCTTACCAAATCATTTTCGTCAGAAACATAGCTCGCCGAGCATTTTCTTGCGTGTATGGTCCGTATCTCATAGTCACAATACATAATAATAATAAATAATAAACGCCGAGAGTGAGGCCTCCCATCTACGACGCCGTGACCGCCGTAATCCCGCACAAAGACACAAATACTCAAGCATATGTTAACACAACAGATAGTTCCAACCTTCACGCCAATCCTAGCTGTGCATTTATCATCCCAAGACAGACCCGACATTAAAAGGTCATGCTACCACAACAATTGATATAATAGTTCCAACTATCTCCACAAATTACCCGGCATAACAGATAGGATCCATACACAAAACGAAATATTTTCGCGGTGTAATGCAAGAAACATTTGATAACAGCTTATAAAATAAGTATCAGAATAAACTCATTTGATATAACAAGAAAGTAATTCTTTAGTGGGTAAGAAAAGGCCCACATTTTGAAGATAAGAAGCCCACCGTGAGGTAAGAAAAGAGCCCACCGACTATGGTTCGTTGTAAAAGTCCTAGTTCGCTCGTCGTCAAAATCCCATCACGCTTTTGGCCCACACCTTTATGAAAAGCGAGGCTTTAGTACGTCGCTCAAGTCTCTAGAGACTTTCAAAACTAAGATAAAACTTCGATATTTCATATCGATGTAGACCGAATTCCTTAGTGGATTCAATACGCCTCTAACACGTGATACGATCGACTTTTCTCGCTCCTCGAGATACGCTCAACGATAAGCACGTTTTCGATATATGGATTTCATTTGTGAAATCTTTTCTTACTAATGAGGTATCATACTCAATTAGTATATTTTACGCCATCGACGTATTTATAAACGATAATTGTACGCTTGACTCAAAAGTCAACGAAGTCAACATCGGTCAACAAAGTCAACGATTTTGACTTTTTAAAAAGTAATTTCACAATTTTGTTTAAAAATCGAATTTGATCGATTTGAAAACGTAAAGTCCTATTTCTCGATTTATCTTGTAAATCAAGGACTTAATATTATTTTCGCATTGTTAATAAACCTTTTTATAATAAAAGCGTATTTTGGTTTTTAAAACGTTATAAAATGAACGTTTGTCTCAAACATAGCAATCTATGTTTATAAAATTTTGTAAAATTTAAAAACTTTCCAGAATATTAATTTAGCAAAAATTTCATTAATAAACTGTTTTAAAAAGGATTTAAAAATCCTTATTAATTATCGAAAACTCGATAATTAATTTAAAAATGTCAAATGACCTTTGAAAATTTTTCTAAATTAATATAGTGCATTATTATACACTATGGTCCAGAATATGAATTTATAAAATTCATATGATATTATTTGCTATTTATTTATATATATACATATATATATGTACGTACGGTAATTCTAATAAATAGGAATAATTATCCAAAATTCCCAAAATTGATATATACTTAGTATAATATCCCAACATCAGTATATAGCATTAATATAACCCATAGTTCATCATAAGCATTCATTTAATAATATATAGTATTATCTACGGTAATTACAAGATAATTACCAAATAAATAGCAAACAATTTCTAAAAATTCTAAATAAATTCCAACATCATTAAACATTATATTATAACATTGTAACATCATAACATCAACCAAACTAATTTAAATCGTCACCATATGAGCTTGTAATGCTCTCGGCTTTTTCGATTTAAGGTGTTGTTTGATTTTCAAAAATTCCAATAATTATATACTATGTTTATACACTATAGTATAGTAATATAACATCATAATATTTATCAAAACTAATTAAATCATCACCTTCAAGAGCAACAAGCTCACGGTTTATTTGATTTAAAATAGTATTTGATTTCCAAAAATTCTAATTAATTCACACAATGTATAAACAATATACTAAAGCATTAAAACACCATTACATGTTCAAAAATAAAATCATACATCAACATATACCATCACAATGCTCTCGGCCCTCTTGGAATAAATAGCAATTGATTTTCAAAAATTCTAATTAAAACATATAACATATAAACAATACATTAAAGCATTAATATGTCATTACAAGCTTGAAATAAAAATTATACACCAAGGTATGGACTTATGAAGCTCACGGCATTCTTAAGAATTTAGGCTAGGGTTTTCCAAAAAAAATTTAATTAACATACCATAGCCTTAAATCATAACATACATCAATATTTCATTCTTAAAACACTTAGAACATGCTCGGTTATTACTAACATTTTCTATAGTTTTCGAAAATTATTTTAAAACAAGACCTATGGTTCAAAATTTCATAAACATGCTAGATCCATTCAAAATTAAATAAGCAACAACATATGATTATCCAAGCATATATCTTCATATATTTGAAAATAAATCATCAAGAACCATTATCTCATGCTCTAGAACATTACAAACATACATATACATACATATAGCATTCGAAACATACATAAATATATACAAGAGCATGCTCGATTTTTCTGGAATAAAAGAGGACATAATCGATACTTATGGTCCATGTTTACCTTGGAATGATATAGATTCACAAGAATAATACTAGGTATCAAGTTTATGTGAAGGGATGGAGAAGTGAAGAAGAAAATTTTTGAAATGGAGGGGAGAGGAGTACACGGCTGTTGCTGGTTTTTGGAGAGAAATGGAGAGTGAAATGAGTTCAAAATTGGAATGGGAGTGTATAATGAGAAGTGGAGTGTTGAAGTGAAGAGTCTCCCTATAATCTCCCTTCTCTCTCTCTCGATTTTGGCCAAGAAAATGGCACAAAATCTGCAGCAAATTGATGGGTTGTAGGGTGATGATTAAGGAGTGTTAAGTGAGCTCTTCATGCATTGGTCCTTTTGAAAAAGGGATAATCATTTGTAATGGGGAAGAGTGAGAGAGCCAGCGATGTATGTAGGGTTTTAGGATGGGATTTAATTTATTTTTGTACCATAATACAATGTATTAATCACACATGATCATAGATATATAATACAAGCCATTAAAATAATTAAATCAAGCATATAGCATTTATTCAAATTACCGATCCAAAATTAGGAAAAATAGGAATAAAATACAAATCACACCTATTATTGATACTCATGCCATTTTCGATCCAAATATACATATATACCTCATAATATATGATTTAGATATTAAATAATATCATAGGATAAAATTAGAGCATTTATTTATGCATAAGAAACCCTAATTATAAAAATTGGGTTTCGAAAATTATATATATAGGCTATCGAGTTTTATTGCTCCAAAAACTGATTTCATAGCTTAATAACACTCATATATATCATATTATAAAGTTTAGATACCATAGGATAATTTAATGGTATCATTTCATGCCAAAAACCAAAGTTTATAAACTTAGGGTTTTCGAAAATTTCAATACCAATTTATCGAATTTTAATAACTGAAAATTCGATTTTAATAAATATTAATACTGAAATTATATAAATAATAATAGGAAATTAATTATTATAATTTCCGAGCATTAAACTCATTTTACAAAACGCCTCAGACGTTAACGCTCAAAACGCCTCAAAGCTCAAAGTCGACTCATCTCAAAATGGTCGCAGAAGTTCATACTTACTAAATAAATATATTCCTTTAATAAAGGAATTAAGATGGAAATTAATTCCAAGCTTCACCGCCGTAAAATTTCATGAAAAGTCGACGCTCGATACGCGGTTGACGTTAAAATATATCGACGAATCATTTCGTAATATTTCAACTTTAATTCACAACCCTTAGTGAATTATGAAAAGGAATTCGTTATAACGATATCGTATCGAAATCACAAGATTCGATGTTGTAAAAGATAATATACGGCAAAACCCTAATTACGGGTTTAGAAAACCGTAATCGATATTCGCTTTTCGAATATTACATTCCACCCTTACGAAAAATTTCGTCCCAAATTTGTATACCTTTAGAAAATAGATCGGGTATTTTTCTCTCATCGCTTCTTCAAGCTCCCACGTGGCTTCTTCTCGTCCGTGGTGTCTCCACAAAGACTTGACTAACGGAATCGACTTGCCCGTAGTTGTTGGACTTTGTGGTCAAGTATGGCTGCGGTTCTTCCTTATAGCTCATGTCCGCCCGAGGATCACGCCGCCTTGGTGAATCACGTGCTTGGGTCGTGAACGATTTTCGAATTGTGAGACGTGAAAACATTATGCACATTCCCTAGGTTTGGCGGAAGAGCCAACCCAGAAGCTATCGGACCTATCCTTTCTAGATCTCATAAGGTCCTATGAAACGGGTCTAAGCTTTCCTTTCGTGCCAAACCCGACAATCCTTTTGACGGGAGAGACCTTAAGAAATACTTTGTCTCCATCCTCAAATCAGTAGTTCGGATCTACGCCAGACGTCAGAAGATTTCGTCTCGTCCCGAGCTTTTTTATCCTCATCCTAATTTGTCGAACGATTTCGATCATTTCGCCACCGCATCAAAGCCCGATGACTTTTCTCTCACCGACTTCATCCCAATAAAGTGGTGATCTACACTTTTGCCATACAAGGCTTCGTATGGGGCCATGCCGATCGTCGCTGATAATCGTTGTTGTAAGCAAATTCAATCGAGGTAAAATCTCTTCCCATTTTGCACCTCGATCCAAAATTACGCTTCTAAGCATATCTTCTAGCGCTTGATCGCTCTCTCCGATCGCCCATCGGTTTGTGGGTGGAATGTCAGATCAAGTTTAATCTGCACTCAGCCTTCTCGCAAGCTAATCCAAAATCTGGATGTGAACTTGCGTCTCGATCGAGGTAATAGATTTTGGCACTCCATGTAGTCGCATAATTTCCTTAACGCATAACCGGGCCAACTTATCGATCCATAAGTGCTTTGAATAGGTAGAAAGTGAGCACTTTGGTAAGTCTATCCACAATTACCCATACGGCTGTGTTTCCTCTTCTCGATTTGGGTAAGCTTGTAACGAAATCCATCGTTATATCGTCCCACTTCCATTCGGGATTTCTAACGGTTGTAACTTCCGTAGGGACGCTGGTGTAGGGCCTTCACTTGTCGACAAACAAGACAACGTTCTACTAAAGAAGCTATGTCTCGCTTCACGCCTTCCCACCAAAATTTTTCCTTCGTGTCCCGGTACATTTTAGTACCGCCTGGGTGGGCGGTGTAGGGCGACGTGAGCCTCACTCATGATTTCGCTCAAGCTCGCGTCGTCAGAACGCATATCCTACCTTCAAACAATAAGGCTATCCGTGCCTCTTGAAAATTTTTGAATCCTTCGCACCTTAGTCTTTCTCGATCTTTTCCAACTTTTCCTCCATCCTTCGTCCTCGACAATTCTTTTTCTTAGGTCGATGTCGCGTGAGTGTAGCGACACAAACACACATTGTCTCGTGTGGTTCCACCAGCTCAATCCTCATTCTACCAAACTCTTCAACGAGTTTTTCCTCATGTATAAAGAGACATCCTAACTTGGTATGGCTCTTACGACTCAAGCGCCGCCTACTACATTCGCTTTGCCGGGTGATAGTTAATACCACAATGTAATCTTTACCGCCAAGCCATCTTCTTTGTCTCATATTCGATCCCTTTGTTCAAGAAATACTTCAAACTTTTATGGTCCAGGAAGATCTCACATCTCACACCATAGAGATGGTGTTCCAAATTTTCGTGGCATGAACTACCGCTAATTCCAAATCGTGGGTTGGGTAGTTCAGGTTCAGGTCCGAGTTGTCGGGATGCATAAGCTATCACCTTCCTTCTTGCATCAAAACACAACCCACCCAGCCTTAGATGCGCTCAGATAGACCACATATCCCTTGTCCGCTTCGACCGCTAGAACCGTGCACCGTCAATTTTTCGAGTATTTGAAAACTCGCCTCGCACTCATCACCCAATTGAACTTGATTCCTTCCAAGTAGTCGGGTTATCGGCCTGCAATTTTGGAGAATCCTTCATGAATCTCCTATAGTAACCAGCTAATCCTAGGAAACTTCGATTTCGTGGTGGTTCTAGGTGATTTCCATTCTCGCACGGCCTCTACTTTGGCCGGATCTACTTTATGCCTTCAGCAGACACGATGTGTCCAAGGAACATAACTTCCTTCAACAAAACTCACATTTGCTAAACTTAGCAAAGAGTCTTTCATTTCTCAAGGTTTGCAAAACCGTCAGATGTTCCTTATGATCCTCTTCATTCTTTGAGTAGATAAGGATATCATCTATGAAGACCAAAACAAATTTATCCGTAAATGGATGGAATACTGCTCATGAGGTCCATGAATACGGCCGGTGCATTGGTTAATCCGAATGGCATAACTATGAATTCATAGTGGCCATATCTCGGTTCGAATGCGCCTTAGGTACATCCTCGCATCAGATTTTCAGCTGATGGTATCCCGACTTAAGATCAATTTTAGAGAATACACCCGCCTCGCAATTGATCAAACAGTCATCAATTCGGTAAAGGGTATTTGTTCTTTAGTGTCATCTTATTTAGCTCCCTATAATCGATGCACATCCTCAAAGAACCATCCTTTTCTTAACGAACAAAACAAAGCGCCCCCAAGGTGAAACACTCGCCTAATGAATCCTAGATCCAAAAGCTCTTGGATTTGGATTTTCAGCTCTTCTAGCTCCTTCGGGCCATCCTATAGGCGCCGACACCGGGCTGATCCTGCTCCAAGTCGATGGTAAACTCTAGTTGTCATCGTGAGGTAGTCCCGGTAGATTCTCGAAATACGTCCAAAAATTCCTGACAACTTCAATGTCTTCTACCCGCTCGGTTTATCCTCATCGCTTAAATAAACAAGGAATGCATGGCATCCCTTCCGTTCATCATCCTCCTAGCTTGTAGTGCTGATACTATCGGGATTCTTCTTCCCATGCTGATCCCGTGGAAATGCGTAGTTTCATGTCCAGGAAAGTGAAACGAAATTTTCTTTTCCTTACAGAGAATCGTGGAATGATTCTTAGCTAACCACCCATTCCGAGGATTATGTCTACATCATCCATGGGTATTATGTTTAGGTCGTTAGCCAGAACCTTAAGTGATCCTAATGTCAACTCTAGGTTCGAGCAAAAGTGGGTAACGGTCATAATCCCTCCTATAGGCGATGAGATTCTCATATCCCGGCTCGACTTTTCGCACCTAAGGCTCAAAGATTTCACGCATGATTTTGCAATAAAAGAATGCGAAGCACCCGTGATCGAACAATACTATAACAGTAGGTTGAGTAGAACTCCCATACCGCCAAGTTTCCTCGGTTCTGCTCGCTCGCCTCCCATGCAGGCGAGGCTCAGCCCGAGCCGACCGAGGCCGACGGGCGCCGGTCCCGCCGATTCGGAGGTTGTTGCTCGCCTTGTCGCCGCCGCTGGCGCTGGCGCGGTGGTCGACGCCCGCTGTTGTTGTGGCGGTGGTTGCCGCCACCGCCGCTATGGGATTTGTTGTGGTGGCCGCCATTGTTGCGGCCGCTGGAGTTGTTGTTGAGGCCGGGGCCGGCCACCGGAGTTGTGGGGTTAATAAACCGCCGCGCGGCCGGGTTGAAGTCAGATAGCCCTCAATGGTCGAGCATTGCCGGTTGGTTCGGTCTTACATCCGAACGTGATATCGGGCAATTGTCATGAATGCCCGCTTGCCCCGCACTTATAACAGCCTACCACGCTTGCCGCACACACACCTTGTGTGTCCTATGGCATCGAGGGCATTGAGGTGTCCTCGATCGCTCATGTGGTCCCTTGCCGGTGGAGCATAAGTCGCCTCTTCCACCTTGTCCTTGTGGCGCGCTGCCTCCTTGCCACGGGCCAGGACTTATGGACTGCGTTCCCCAAAGTTATTCCCGCGGTTGGGTTCCCATTTCCTTTCCTCTATCCAAAGGCATTGTGTGTCCGAGATGCCACCGACTTATTCTCGGTCATGGCCACTCAATGTCTAAAGCTCGTGCGAGAGCTTCAGTAGGTCGTCTCCATGGTCGGCAAGAGACATGCGATCTCCATTCTTAGCCCTCGCTCGAACTTTTCCGACATTTTCAAGTCGGTGTCCACCGCCTGGTGCATATCTCGACATCTCGCAGAAGGTGCGATCATAGTCGGTCACACTATCCTTTCTTGTTTTAGCAGAAAATTTCGCCCTTCTTCCTCTTATAGCTTTTAGGGATGTACTTTTCATACAGCTCTCTCTTGAAATCCTCCCACGAGAATTCCTCGAGCTGTTCAGCTGAAAAAGTCTTCTTTCTGGCCTCCCACCAGAAGTCAGCTGGTCCGATCAGCTGGAAGGTAACACACGACAGCCTTTCCTGTGCCGTGCATCTTAAGAAGGTAAAAATCCGTTCAATGGCCCTAACCCATTGTTCGGCTTCTTCCGGGCTACCTTTCCCGTTAAAGACAGGAGGGTTCTGTCTTAGAAACATTTCTTCGATCCTGCGATCGGGTTGCGGTGGAGGTGGTGGTTGGGGAATTTCTTCTGGCTCTTGCTCGGGGATCCTACCCCTTCCTCTTGGCCTTCCCCGACCTCGACCTCTGGGTTCTTGCTCCGGATTCCTTCTGAGGCATGTCGCTATAGAAAATGTGTAATCGTTAGCACTTATTCTTCTCACAAACAACATACACCAATGCTATTATGGCCTTATTGAAAAATGATTCCAAACAGAATATCATTCTTAACAAACATAACTTGCCGCAAAAGCCCTATTAGGTCATGTATATATATATCCAAAATTTTCTGCCATAGGCAGGATGTTCAAAACCAACTTATACAAAAGAAAAGTAAACATAAGTCCCGCCCACACGGCCTTCCAAAAGCTAAGGTTCTAAGTCCAACACTAAAGATTAAACATAGGAAAAGGAAAACAATGTGCTTAAGCACAAAAAAAAATCTCTTTAAGCTTCGCTGTGGTCTACATCATGCGCCCTCCCACCGCCCATCCTCCTGGGTCTTCCTCCTCCTGAGTCGCCCTCGCCGTCTCGAAATGTCCATGCGGGCGCCCCTAGATGGACCGGTTCCATCGCTTCCACCATCGGTATGTCTCGCAGGGGTTAAGAGCGCTCGCTGCATTCACCCGATGCTCGTAGTCATGGCGGATCGGGCCGTAGCCACCGCGACATCTGCTACCCTCATCCGTGTCCGTCCGACGGAAGTGCTCGACCGGTGGTATGGCTGGGACCATAGGTGGTGGAGGTGGTACCGTGGACGACGGGTGTCCGGCTGTGGGGTGGAAATACCGGCCTCCCAAGGCTCAGGCGTACCGCCTCTCTAAGCGAGCAGCCTTCCTCGTCAAAAGGAAAGGAGGCACGATCGGGTCAATCTGCCTCGAACCTCTGTAAAGCCACTCGCGACTCATCCCGCCAGTATACTCTCGGGAGGGAGGTAGGGTCCTCTAGGTGCTGCCTCAGAATGCCAGATACGTAAGTCGTGACTCACGAACCGGGCGCATCTCCCACCAAGTCGTAGCTGCCCATCGCCCGGTAGATGTAATCCCCCGATATCTCTCGAGCATACCCATCCTAGGTGCAGGGGAGTATCGCTAGAAGGCGCTGGATGCCGTCATAATCAGCCACGCCAGGCTCGGGCGCCTCTCCAAAGACGGAGATAATATGCCAAGAACTCACCTGTGTCTTCCCAACGCACATCCAGCTGGAGCGATAAATACTCACCTCCTCCTCTGGGGTGGGGTGGGGTCCAATCCTCCTCCTTGCGAGATATCTCATCCCCTCCATCTGTCACGAACAAAACTAACATAAGTCAACTATCGTCATCTTAAAAGCAGGCAAGGATATCTTAACGTAACGTGAAGCAACTAGATAAGGTCAAGCAAGTCTATAAGGTAGGCAACATCATACTGCACAATACTTACCACAATTTACCTTCTTAGTCTTACCCAAACGTATACATAAGCCAACAACATCTTAATACAAGCTACGAGATCCTTATTCTATACCAAACACTCGAACTAGAGTTCAACGGACTCTATCGTATTCTGGAGGCAGAATTAAGGATTCTGTTCTTCATAACAAATGAAGATCAGTGCGTTAGGAGTACGCAGGTGAAAACCATGCGTAAATCGGAGTCCTGACGAAAGAGATCTAGCTAAAACAAATCTACTGCGCAGTGCAGGAAATTTGCGCGATCATGCCAAATTGCAAATCGAGACGTATGTCGACGTAATACGTCTACCATCTTCGGGTTTTTAAGTTGAGGCTGAACATTCTGAAGCCGTAAGTGGCGTCCATCTTGTGTTGATGCTCACTCATGTCGAAGTAGTGATGGAGTGCCGTCGTCATTCGCCTTAAAGGTCGAGGTCACCCTTGTTCATCCTTCTCGTCATTCTTCATCGCCGAGCTCGAGGCCACCATTACTCTCGCTCTTCCTATCGCTCTTTCGCTCGCATAAGGAAAAGAAGTTCGATTCTATGTTCTTTCACGATACGTGAACATGCTCCTTAGAGTCTAAGTTCGCCTTATGATAACATATCGCTCATCATAAATAAAATTTCAATGTTGGAAGAGGTTTCAATTGAAAATTTTTGGAAATACGATTTCAACATAGCAATCATAATCAACTTATATGCATATCAAGAATGGATTCATTCATCCCATGTTGATCATTCAACTAGTACCACCATGTACTTTCATATCAATACCGAGTATTGCATTAGTTCAACTAAAAGTATTTTGGAAAAATTTTCTTGCTCAACTTTCATTTTCATCATAAAATTTTCATAATAATCAAATCCTTCAAAAGTCCATCCAATTGTTCAATCATGTAAAATTTCCATTTCATGAGTTTGAGAAAGGAATGCGCTTACCTCTTTCCTATTGAGCTCGATGTGATGGAGTGTTGAGGGAGTCATTGGTTTCTAGAAGTCCAGTGACTCGATCTAGACTTAGAATCAAAAGAATTTGGGTTTTCAAAGAGCAAACCTCGGCTCTGATACCACTTCTGTCACGACCCCATTCCGGACCAACCCGGACTGGAGGGCGACTAGTACTAGGAGTAGTACTTTAGGGTTACATGGATAAAATAGCGATGCGTAAAATAAGCTAACATGCTCGAATGTAATATGAGATGATGTTATATTGTTTTTGAAAGGTTTAGCCATCGGACCCCAAAACTCGCCCCGATCCGATGGACCTCAATAGTTTATAAACATAAAGCGTAAATAAGGGAGTTCGTAGTATAGCAATGAAAGTGTGTGAATACATATACGACGATATGCATTCAAGGTATAAACCACAAATTCAAGTAAATCGGTCAAGGACACCGGACTCTCAACACATTCCCCATCATTACCATCGAGCTCAACCCGCACATTTAAAAACAAACATGCAGGGCTAAGTACAAGAAATTGCACTCAGTGGACTTATGCCGAAAACATTTGATAAATTTTGGATTACGCTGCCAATATTGAGTAAGTCACAAGGGTTTTAGTTAAAATGCCTTGTGCTTACCAAATCATTTTCGTCAGAACATAGCTCGGCCGAGCATTTTCTTGGTGTGTATGGTCCGTATCTCATAGTCACAATACATAATAATAATAAATAATAAACGTCGAGAGGGAGGCCTCCCATCTACGACGCCGTGACCGGCCGTAATCCCGTACAGCACACAGTCACTCTCTGCAAGCATATGTTAACACAGCGTATAGTTCCAACCTTCACGCCAATCCTAGCGAGGCATTTATCATCCGCACAGACCCGACATTAAAAGGTTGGGTGCTACCACAACAAATGATATAATAGTTCCAACTATCTCCACACCCTACCCGGCATAACAGATAGGATCCATACAAAAACGAAATATTTTCGCGGTGTAATGCAAGAAACATTTGATAACAATTATAAAATAAGTAATAAATAAACTCATTTGATATAACAAGAAGTAATTCTTAGTGGGTAAGAAAAGACCCACATTTTGAAGATAAGAAGCCCACATTCGTGAGGTAAGAAAAAGAGCCCACCTGGACTATGGTTCATTGTAAAAAGTCCTAGATTCGATCGTTCGTCAAAATCCCGTCATTGCGCTTAAGGCCCACACCTTTATGAAAAAGCGAGGCTTTAGTACGTCGCTCAAGTCTCTAGAGACTTTCGAAAACTAAGATAAACTTCGATATTTCATATCGATGTAGACCGAATTCTTAGTGGATTCAATACGCCTCTAACACGTATACGATCGACTTTTCTCGCTCGAGATACGCTCAACGATAAGCACGCGTTTTCGATATATGGATTTCATTTGTGAAATCTTTTCTTACTAATGAGGTATCATACTCAATTAGTATATTTTACGCGTACTGACGTATTTATAAACGTATAATTGTACGTTTGACTTGAAAAGTCAACGAAGTCAACACTGGTCAACAAAGTCAACGATTTTGACTTTTTTTAAAAAGTAATTTCTTACAATTTTGTTTAAAAATCGAATTTGGTTGATTTGAAAACGTAAAGTCCTATTTCTCGATTTATCTTGTAAATCAAGGACTTAATATTATTTTCGCATTGTTAATAAACCTTTTTATAATAAAAGCGTATTTTGGTTTTTAAAACGTTATAAAATGAACGTTTGTCTCAAACATAGCAATCTATGTTTATAAAATTTTGTAAAATTTAAAACTTTCCAGAATATTAATTTAGCAAAATTTCATTAATAAACTGTTTTAAAAGGATTTAAAATCCTTATTAATTATCGAAAACTCGATAATTAATTTAAAAATGTCAAATGACCTTTGAAAATTTTTCTAAATTAATATAGTGCATTATTATACACTATGGTCCAGAATATGAATTTATAAAATTCATATGATATTATTTGCTATTTATTTATATATATACATATATATATATACGGTAATTCTAATAAATAGGAATAATTATCCAAAATTCCCAAAATTGATATATACTTAGTATAATATCCCAACATCAGTATATAGCATTAATATAACCCATAGTTCATCATAAGCATTCATTTAATAATATATAGTAATTACCTACGGTAATTACAAGATAATTACCAAATAAATAGCAAACAATTTCTAAAAATTCTAAATAAATTCCAACATCATTAAACATTATATTATAACATTGTAACATCATAACATCAACCAAACTAATTTAAATCATCACCATATGAGCTTGTAATGCTCTCGGCTTTTTCGATTTAAGGTGTTGTTTGATTTTCAAAAATTCCAATAATTATATACTATGTTTATACACTATAGTATAGTAATATAACATCATAATATTTATCAAAACTAATTAAATCATCACCTTCAAGAGCAACAAGCTCACGGTTTATTTGATTTAAAATAGTATTTGATTTCCAAAAATTCTAATTAATTCACATAATGTATAAACAATATACTAAAGCATTAAAACACCATTACATGTTCAAAAATAAAATCATACATCAACATATACCATCACAATGCTCTCGGCCCTCTTGGAATAAATAGCAATTGATTTTCAAAAATTCTAATTAAAACATATAACATATAAACAATACATTAAAGCATTAATATGTCATTACAAGCTTGAAATAAAAATTATACACCAAGGTATGGACTTATGAAGCTCACGGCATTCTTAAGAATTTAGGCTAGGGTTTTCCAAAAATTTTAATTAACATACCATAGCCTTAAATCATAACATACATCAATATTTCATTCTTAAAACACTTAGAACATGCTCGGTTATTACTAACATTTTCTATAGTTTTCGAAAATTATTTTAAAACAAGACCTATGGTTCGAAAATTTCATAAACATGCTAGATCCATTCAAAAATTAAATAAGCAACAACATATGATTATCCAAGCATATATCTTCATATATTTGAAAATAAATCATCAAGAACCATTATCTCATGCTCTAGAACATTACAAACATACATATACATACATATAGCATTCGAAACATACATAAATATATACAAGAGCATGCTCGATTTTTCTGGAATAAAAGAGGACATAATCGATACTTATGGTCCATGTTTACCTTGGAATGATATAGGATTCACAAGAATAATACTAGGGTATCAAGTTTATGTGAAGGGATGGAGAAGTGAAGAAGAAAATTTTTGAAATGGAGGGGAGAGGAGTACACGGCTGTTGCTGGTTTTTGGAGAGAAATGGAGAGTGAAATGAGTTCAAAATTGGAATGGGAGTGTATAATGAGAAGTGGAGTGTTGAAGTGAAGAGTCTCCCTATAATTTCCCTTCTCTCTCTCTCGATTTTGGCCAAGAAAATGGCACAAAATCTGCAGCAAATTGATGGGTTGTAGGGTGATGATTAAGGAGTGTTAAGTGAGCTCTTCATGCATTGGTCCTTTTGAAAGAGGGATAATCATTTGTAATGGGGAAGAGTGAGAGAGAGCCGGCGCATGTAGGGGTTTTAGGATGGGATTTAATTTATTTTTGTACCATAATACAATGTATTAATCACACATGATCATAGATATATAATACAAGCCATTAAAATAATTAAATCAAGCATATAGCATTTATTCAAATTACCGATCCAAAATTAGGAAAAATAGGAATAAAATACAAATCACACCTATTATTGATAATCATGCCATTTTCGATCCAAATATACCTATATACCTCATAATATATGATTTAGATATTAAATAATATCATAGGATAAAATTAGAGCATTTATTTATGCATAAGAAACCCTAATTATAAAAATTGGGTTTCGAAAATTATATATATAGGCTATCGAGTTTTATTGCTCCAAAAACTGATTCCATAGCTTAATAACACTCATATATATCATATTATAAAGTTTAGATACCATAGGATAATTTAATGGTATCATTTCATGCCAAAAACCAAAGTTTATAAACTTAGGGTTTTCGAAAATTTCAATACCAATTTATCGAATTTTAATAACTGAAAATTCGATTTTAATAAATATTAATACTGAAATTATATAAAATAATAATAGGAAATTAATTATTATAATTTCCGAGCATTAAACTCATTTTACAAAACGCCTCTGACGTTAACGCTCAAAACGCTCAAAGCTCAACTCATCTCAAAATGGTCGCAGAAGTTCATACTTACTAAATAAATATATTCCTTTAATAAAGGAATTAAGATGGAAATTGATTCCAAGCTTCACCGCCGTAAAATTTCATGAAAAGTCGACGCTCGATACGCGGTCGACGTTAAAATATATCGATTTAATCATTTCGTAATATTTCAACTTTAATTCACAACCCTTAGTGAATTATGAAAAGGAATTCGTTATAACGATATCGTATCGAAATCACAAGATTCGATGTTGTAAAAAGATAATATACGGCAAAAACCCTAATTACGGGTTTAGAAAACCGTAATCGTATATTCGTTTCTTTGGAATATTACATTCATTTTGGGTGAATATAACTTGAAATCTCAAATTATTTTGACACTAGCAAAAATATTTTTGAAAATCCTGAACTACGATTTCGTATCAATTGTGCCGCATCCATTCTTCGCTCGAAAACTCGCATGCCATGCCGGATTGCAAAGGTATTAAATGTAAGTTTAAAATAATTATTAAATAACCATGGCTATCCAGCAAGCTACGCCAACTTTTCGATATTGAAAAATTAGGGTTATCCGACAAGCAACGCCACCTTTCCGAAATCAAAAAATAAATGGGAGAACAATTGATATAAAATCAAAAAATTAGGATATAATGGAAAATATCATAATAGTTTAATGTTTAAAGTGACATTTGCCTTTTATTTTTCATAGTAGTTTCGTTTCAATATCCTAAAATATTGAATGGCAGTTACCATCATTAAATTTTATAATACTAGTTTATGTATTTATGAAAACAATTCATTTTTAGTCATTTTGTACAAAGCGGACCTCAATTATCAATTTGAACACTTATTTTTATATATATTTTTAATATTATATGACATATTAACATTTGAAAAATTAAGTCCTCATACCATTAATAAGTTTAGATGAAAACAAGAGGAAGAAATCGAAATTATAAAAAATCTCATAAGAAGCTAACTAATAAGTTATAGATAACGGAAGATTACATAGATCAAGATTTCATCGATCTTGGAGATGTTGATGTACAAATCTCTATAAAATCGGCATAAGTGATTAGTGGAACTAACACCGGACGATTTGGCTTCAAGAATATTCATTTTTATACCGAGTCATTCCAAAAGGATAATAACTAATTCTTTCTTTTCTCTTGTGTTTCTTTTTCCTTATTTTATGTTTTACATAAACCAATATGAAGTTATTATTCTATGTTAAGTTTTTCAACAAGTTAAGTATTTAGAAATTGTATAATGAAAACCTAACTCGTAATATAATAAAAATAAATTCATCATATGTATCAATTATTAAATTTATGTTATGCTCATACAAATTTTTACGTAAATTATATTATTTACTTGATATTAGATTTTTGGTTGAGTTATTTTATAAATACACTCTATTAGAACATACAGGAGAGAGTACATGACAATCTAAATAAAAATAAGAATTAATATACATGATAAAAGGTCCCATTATTTAATAAAAAACTTATCCTATAAGGTACAACTTACAAGGCCCGTGTTCAAAACTTTCAATCACACGTCAAAATTTATTATTTCTCATCATTTATAATGACTGTAATATGAACACACAAGATAATATTATCTGAAAATTAAAAATAAAAAAAGGAAAGGTTTCAAATGATCATTGTGATATATGGAGTTTTATGGATAGAAATTCTTAAGCAAAATATATTCTCAAAGCGCATATTAATCATAAATAAATAAGTCATTAAAAATACCGGATGTAGTAATTGGACTCTTTTAAACCGCCCAAACATTATATAAGACCCAAATCTTAAAAGAAAAATTGATCCATCATTATAATTGAAGGCCCATTTTATTTTTATTTTTATATCATTATTATTTTTATTTTTAAATACTAAAGCCCGACATTTCTCTTTCCGTAAAATACATTTAGTCATGTGGAATTAAATTCTAAGTTTATAATTGACTTCACATAATCACGCAATGCTATTTAATTTTATATGTAAGCACATAAATTAAATTAATCGACTTTTGTTACAAACATTATTAATTTTATATGCGATAATCAACTTAATTAATATAAATCTAAAAAAATTCACAATAAATTCTATTGACAAAACCAAGGGTACCGCACTTTCAATCCCATGAAAAGTTATTATTTCACTAATTTATAATGAAATTAACATGAAGGTACAATATAATATTAGAAAATTAAAAATAAAGAAAAGAAAAGGTTTGTTAAACGATTATTGTGATGGAGTTACATGGATAGGAATTCTCAAGTATTTTTTAAGCATGCCCGCAGAAGAATATAAGCTCTTTCCTCAATGACATCATCGAAAGTGCCACAACGATTCATTGCTACGGCTTTCTCAACCAGTAAATCTATACAACCTACACCAAGAACCTTAAAATAACCACAACAAGCATTTTTCGCAGGATCAACGGCGGGGTTATAACAAAATCCATCAAGAATTGTGTCCAAGCAACCAGAGGTTGTTAAATTTTGATAGCAGGTGTCGCTATCTTTATTTATTAATGGAGCTATTATTGAATCCATCAACTCAATGTCGCGATTTTCTTGGGATTCACCCACAATTGCACCATTAATAGCGAGAGAAATTAGGATATGAATCATGATATTAAATTTGAAAATCATAATGAGGTGTTTATAATACTCCTTTTAGATGTTTTCTTAAATGTTGGGTTCTTTGAGTTCTTATAACTATTCGTAAAACTAGATGGTTTGGTGCGTTTCAATTCAATTAAATTCTCTCAATTGAAACCTACGAGATATCAATTAATATATAAACTCTCACACACACACACACACATATATATATATATATATATATATATATATATATATATATATATATATATATGTATGCATGTGTGGGACGTAAAGACGCTACTTTGAATGAGGAAGACGACATTTATATGAAGATCCCTTACATGCTTATTACATAATACGTAAACAAATCAACATAGCTTGTAGAAAATCTTTCAATTTGCTTAATTTAATTATCTATTTGTGCGGCAATGCTTAGAAACAACAACTTACTTAATTATGACTATGTTAAAAGAGTATCATTGATTTCATGCGATAGTTTAAATCTTAAATTGAACGGTACTTACCTTGAGAAGTTTTTTACATAGTCCAAATATCAGTTTAATTTAAGGGTAAATATCACTTCATGAAAAATATCATAAACTTTAAGAAATTTCACCAGAACCCCAAACAATTAACTTTGTATCCAAAATATCACGCCAACATTTTCCTGCTTAAATACCGATGTGGCTCATCTGGACGAGAAGAAGATATCCAACGTCCAATTTTGGGAGATGAAAATGGACTCGGGATATTTTGATACAAAGTTAATAGTTTGGGGTTTCGAGTGATATTTTGAAAGTTCGAATATTTTGATAAAAACGAGTATAGATATTTTTTAAGTTTAGGATATTTTTTAAAAAATAGATATAGTTTGGGGTTTAAAGTGATATTTACCCTTATTTTAATAATCTATTCGAGTGGTAATGGTCTAGTAAAATCCAACTTAATTATGCGCATGTTATAAAATATTATTCATCCAATAAAAATATTAATTATATATTTTGGGTAAATATAACTTGAAATCTCAAATTATTTTGACACTAGCAAAAATATTTTTGAAAATCCTGAACTACGATTTCGTATCAATTGTGCCCCATCCATTCTTCGTTCTGAAAAGTTGGCATGCCATGCCGGATTGCAAAGGTATATTTAATATTTCTATTACGCTGTTTGTGATATGTAAGTTTGAATAATTATTAAATAACCATGGCTATCCGGCAAGCTACGCCAACTTTTCGATATCGAAAAATTAGGGTTATCCAGCAAGCTACGCCAGCTTTCCGAAATCAAAAAATAAATGGAAGAACAATTGTTATAAAATCAAAAAATTAGGATATAATGGAAAATATCATAATAGTTCAAAGTTTAAAGTGACATTTTCCTTTTATTTTTCATAGTAGTTTAGTTTCAATATCCAAAAATATTGAATGGCGCTACCATCATTAAATTTTATAATACTAGTTTATGTATTTATGAAAACATAAATTGCTTTTAGTCATTTTGTACAAAGCGGACCTCAATTATCAATTTGAACACTTATTTTTATATATATATTTTAATTATATGACATATTAACATTTGAAAATTAAGTCCTCATACCATTAATAAGTTTAGATGAAAACAAGAGTAAAGAAATCGAAATTATAAAAATCTCATAAGAAGCTAACTACTAAGTTATAGATAACGGAAGATTACATAGATCAAGATTTTCATCGATCTTGGAGATGTTTGATGTACAAATCTCTATAAAATCAAGATAAGTGATTAGTGGAACTAACACCGGACGATTTGGCCTCAAGAATATTCATTTTATACCGAGTCATTCCAAATGGTTAATAACTAATTCTTTCTCTTTTCTCTTGTGTTTCCTTTTCCTTATTTTATGTTTTACATAAAACAATATGGAGTTATTATTCTATGTTGAGTTTTTCAACAAGTTAAGTATTTAGAAATTGTATACTGAAAAACCTAACTCGTAATATAATAAAAATAAATTCATCATATGTATCAATTATTAAATTTATGTTATGCTCATACAAATTTTTACAGAAATTATATTATTTACTTTCATTATTAGATTTTTGGTTGAGTTATTTTATAAATACACTCTATTAGAACTACAGGAGGAGTACATGACAATCTAATTAAAAATAAGAATTAATATACATGATAAAAGGTCCCATTATTTAATAAAAAACTTATCCTATAAGATACAACTTACAAGACCGTGTTCAAAACTTTCAATCACATGTCAAAATTTATTATTTCACCATTTATAATGACGTAATATGAACACACAAGATAATATTATCTCAAAATTAAAAATAAAAAAGGAAAGGTTTCAAATGATCATTGTGATATATGGAGTTGTATGGATAGAAATTCTTAAGCAAAATATATTCTGGTGCGCATAATAATAAAAAATAAATAAGTCAATAAAAAAATACCTGGATGTAGTAATGGGACTCTTTTAAAATCGGCCCAAACATTATATAAGACCAAATCTTAAAAGAAAAATTGACCCATCATTATAATTGAAGGCCCATTTTATTTTTATTTTTATTTTTATATCATTATTATTTTTATTTTAAATAATAAAGCCCGACATTTCTCTTCCAGTAAATTACATTTAGTCTTGTGGAATTAAATTCAAGTTTCTAATTGACTTCACATAATCACGCAATGCTATTTAATTTTATATGTAAGCACATAAATTAAATTAATCGACTTTTGTTACAAACATTATTAATTTTATATGCGATAATCAACTTAATGAATATAAATCTAAAAAAATTCACAATAAATTCTATTGACAAAACCAAGGGGTACTGCACTTTCAATCCCATGAATAAAGTTATTGTTTCACTAATTTATAATAAAATTAACATGAAGGTACAATATAATATTAGAAAATTAAAAATAAAGAAAAGAAAAGGTTTGTTAAACGATTATTGTGATGGAGTTACATGGATATGAATTCTCAAGTATTTTTTAAGCATGCCCGCAGAAGAATATAATGTCACGACCCCACTTCGGACCAACCCGGACCTGAGGCTACTAATACTAGGAGTAGTATTTTAGGGTTACATGGGTAAAATAAAGATGCATAAAAATAAACTAACATGCTTGAAGCGTAATATGAGGTGATGTCATAATGTTTTTGAAAAGGTTTAGCCATCGGACCCCAAAACTCGGCCCGATCCGATGGACCACGATAGTTTGTAAACATAAAGCATAAATAAAGGAGTTCAGAGTATAGCAATGAAAGTGTGTGAATACATATATGACGATATGCATTCAAGGTATAACCCACAAATTCAAGTAAATCGGTCAGACACCGGACTCCTCAACACATCCCCATCATCACCATCGAGCTCAACCCGCACATTTAAAACAAACATGCGGGCTAAGTACAAGAAATTGCACTCGGTGGACTCATGCCGAAAACATTTGATAATATTTGGATTACCGCCAATATCGAGTAAGTCACAGGGGTTTTAGTTAAAATGCCTTGGCTTACCAAATCATTTTCGTCAGAAACATAGCCCGCCTGCATTTTCTTGGTGTGTATGGTCCGTATCTCATAGTCACAAGACATAATAATAAATAAATAAACGCCGAGAGGAGGCCTCCCATCTACGACGCCGTGACCGGCCGTAATCCCGCACAAAGACACACCACTGCAAGCATATGTTAACACAACAGATAGTTCCAACCTTCACGCCAATCCTAGCTGCATTTATCATCCGACAGACCCGACATTAAAAGGTTGGGTGCTACCACAACAATTGATATAATAGTTCCAACTATCTCCATAGCCCTACCCGCATAACAGATAGGATCCATACACAAAATGAAATATTTTCGGCGTGTAATGCAAGAAACATTTGTTAAACAAATTGTAGGATAAGTCTTTGTAAGTAAATTCATTTGAAATAACAAAGAAGTTACGCTTTTAGTGGGGTAAGAAAAGGCCCACATTTAAAAGATAGGAAGCCCACCGACTATGGTTCGTTGTAAAAGTCCCAGTTCGCTCGTCGTCAAAATCCCGTCACGCGTTTAAGGCCCACACCTTTACGAAAAAGCGAGGCTTTAAGACGTCGCTCAAGTCTCGAGACTTTCAAAAGCTAAGATAAACTTCGATATTTCTTATCGATGTAGACCAATTCCTTAGTGAATTCAATACGCCTCTAACACGATACGATCGACTTGTTCTCGCTCGAGATACGCTCAACGATAAGCACGTTTTTCGATATATGGATTTCATTTGTGAAATCTTTTCTTACTAATGAGGTATCATACTCAATTAGTATATCTTACGCTGCATCGACGTATTTATAAACGATAATCGCACGCTTGACTTGAAAAGTCAACGAAGTCAACACCGGTCAACAAAGTCAACGATTTTGACTTTTAAAATAGTAACTTTACTATTTTGTTTTATAAATCGAATTTGATCGATTTGAAAACGAAAGTCCTATTTTCGATTTATCTCAAAAATCGAGGTCTTATAAATATTTTCAGATTTTAATAACCCTTTTATAAATAAAAGCGTATTTTTGTTTTTAAACGTTATAAAATGAACGCTTGTCTCAAACATAGCAATCTATGTTTATAAAATTTTGTAAAATTTAAAATCGTCCATAATATTAATTTAGCAAATATTTCATTAATAAACTTTTTAAAAGGATTTAAAATCCTTATTAATTATCGAAAACTCGATAATTAATTTAAAATGTCAAATGACTTTCAAATTTTTCTAAATTAATATAGTGCATTATTATACACTATGGTCCGTAATATGAATTTATAAAATTCATATGGTATTATTTGCTATTTATTTATATATATACATATATACATTTACGGTAATTTCAAATAAATAGGAATAATTATCCAAAATTCCCAAAATTGATATATACCGTAATATCCCGTAGCTTTTAAGTGTTTAATTACGATAATTTAAAATCGTAATTTAGAAATTAATCCCGATTATTAAAATCTTAATTAGTTAATACTGACTTTGACCAAGTATAATTGATAATTTCTGTGTGATATTCACTGATGCTTAGTGAATTAAGGAATATAATTTCTGATATTCCTTCGAACGTAATGTTCTAACGTCGGATAAATTCGATAGTTAAGCCTTACAGTATTTTAAGCAATTAAGCTTAAATTTCGTAATTCCCTATTATTATGGGAATAAATAAAGTTGTTAAACTTTATTTTGAGCATTTTAGAGATGTTTTAACTATGAGAATTTAGAGACGCTTCAAACGCTCACGCTTTGAGATAATGCGATAACTTAGCTAAATGATCATGGAATTATAAAATTCAAATTCCTATGATTATTGTGTGATATAAGAGCATTATTTATCATCAAAATAATGCTAGAAAATTTATGAATAAAATGTACCAAATGTAATGGGTTTCGAAAACCCTAATTTGCAAAACTAGGGTTTTGTGATTTAAAATTGTTCAAACTATTTTTCTATGATTAAAATCATCATCTATGATTTATAATATGTCACATAACTATGTTTTAGCTATTTATTACATGAAAATAAAATATGTAGTGTATGAAACCCTAATTTTCGAAAATGTGAGCTTATAGTATAAATTAATTTTAATTGCTACCCAATTATGGTCCTATGATAATTATTATATTAAAATGGTATTATTAAGGATAATATATGGTATTATATCAAATTGCACAAGTGGGAGCACACTTGTGCTATGTTGGACGAAAATGATGAAGTATAGGTGACAAAATTTAATTAATTCCTATGCTATAATTAATGGTAGGCTATGAGTTGGATCTTATCACATTATTAGGTGTAAAGTAGACATAGTTAGCTATTGAAACAAGTAAGTTGAGGGTGAATCATAATGAAGGCCGAAAATTTTGAAAAATAGGGTTGAAATTATTTGATTTCACACCTTATAATATGTACACATGTGATAGTTGAAATATTTGACTTTTCAATTATGATCTTATCCTAAGATAATATTATAATATATGATAGTATAAAAAAATAAAAATCATCCTAATATTTTAGTAGTGGCCGATTGTAATGAAATAGGTGGAAAGAAAGATTATTCTTGATCTTGTGATATTAATGAAGGTAGTGTACATTAATTATATGATATGATGACATATTAAAATAGGATATGATTAAAATAAAAAAAATAAAAAAATCTTATCTTAAGCCTACAAGTGGACCGAAACCTTTGACCAAAATTTGCAAGTGTATTAATATGTATCAATATGAAAACAATTAAAAATTTCACCAAGCAAATTGAGGATTGCCGTGTCCAATTGGGAATAAAGTGATAAGAAATTTTATGTTTGATAAGGATTGTATGATTACATAAAGAATTTAAAAACTTATCCTATACTAAGAAATTGGACGAAAATTGTGAAAAGGTTGTGCAAGTGTATTAAGTTATAATTTCATGTAATAATTAAGATACAAGTGGCTTAGCTCTATAAATATAAGGTAGTATCAACCTTCTCTCATTTTACAAACCCATGAATATCGAAAATTGAGAGGAAATTTTGGGAGAGAGTTCATCAAAGTTTAACCCCAATCCTACAGAAAATAAACCTTCGCCGATTAAATCGACTCCGATTAAAAGGTTAGAAATCTTACGAGCTTCGTATACATGCTAGAATTTTCGAATTTCATCCGTTAGAATTTATATTATAAGCTTAGTTCATTTATGAGATTTTCGAAAATCATGAGTTATGTACTAAGATGTTTAGATATCATGTCTATACTATGTTATTAAGCTTATATTACAAAATTAAACATGTTATTAAATTACATATGTGGACCGAAAATATGAGGACATGATATGTGGTTGATTATGATTTTTTAATTGTTGATTTAAGCATGAAATCATAATCTAGGTATTAAATAAGCTTATATGAATATATATAGAATTTTGGAAAACTTTAGTACCTAAGTTCATAAATTTCAAAATTATAACATATGATATGATATTGAGATATAAACCATATTTAAGTGTTATCATATCATATTGATGATGTACATTCATAATTTATGGTTGTGAGAATTTATTAGAATTTATAAGAATTAATTGGACCTAAGTCAAAATTTCAAAATATGACTTAGGTAAATTAAATTCAATAGTTCATAATAAATAACAATTAAGTTATGATAAGGATAATTAAGGGTGATTAAGTACTATGTGAATTTATTGGAATTTTTAAAAAATGTTTAGTTGATTAATTGTGATAACCGAAAATCATACCTTATGTGTATTAATGTTATAAATTTATTTTATCGAGTATAATTGCATAATATGATCTAAAATGATGTTTTAGACATAGTATGATTTTATGGGAATTTTTTAGAACAAGAATTGCACATAAAATGATAGAATTTCATAAATAATTGAAAAGTCAAAATGTTGACTTTTTGTTGACCAAAGTCAAAATTGTTGACTTTTTGTTGACTTGGTCAAAATTATTGACCAAAAACGTTGACCAAGGTCAACAGGCACACAATTCGATAATACGTGATCTATGTGACGTAGTACGTTTAGGAAGAATGTAACTTACGTTACGTAAGTACATTAAAACGTACATTATATGTTAAAAAGGTAGAATATTCCTTATAAATCAAGAAAGTCCGTAATCAACATCAATTGATTAGGAAACGTTAAAATAAGTCCAGCGTTAGCCTTATTTGATGCGTAGAACGTTAAAGACGATGTTCGTCTCTATCGAAACGTGACCTACGTACTAAATTAATTCCTTACGTAAAGGTTGGACGCGTCTTGATCGCCGACGTTAGAAAGGGACTTTATCGAAAAGCTTCGCACTGTGGGCTTTATTCGAAAACCCTTTATTTACTTGCTTTCCGCAAATGAAAAGTATTTATTTACGATTTCGCTTGAGAAATGATATGATTACCGCCCAAAGTGTTTATGTTTTTGTGTATGGATCCTATCATGTTGTCAAGCCAACTATGAAAGTATATGAGCCGTTGGTTCGCTGAACCGACTTCGCCGCTGGGTAGCTCCCGATCGATGAGAAAATCGATATCGGATCCCAGTCGATGCGTAATTCGCTAGGGTTAACGTGTACACCAGCAGTGACCGTGAGCCGTTAGTAACATCATCGCCATCATGGATCCTAGTCGATGCGTAATCCCCGACTATGTGATTGTGAGCCGTTAGCAACATCTTCGGCCGGTCACGGCGTCGGTAGAAGGAGGCCTACTTCTACGGCGTGAGATCAGTTATGAACAGATATGTGAATGATATGGATCATACAAAGAGAAAATGCTCGGCCGAGCGACGTTTTGAGAAATGAGAAAATGTTTTAGTAAGCACAAGGCATTTCAATTAAAACCCTTGTGTCTTACTTATGGGGCAGTGTAATTTAAAGAAAATGTTTTGGCAATGAGTCCACTGGGTGCATTATTTGTACTCAGCCCTGCATGTTTGTTTTTAAATGTGCAGGTTGAGCTGATGGATGGGATGGAGCAAAGGTTGAGCAATCAAGTTTTTGTCGTTGATAGTTAAACTTGATACGCATCGTCATATATGTATTCCACATGTTTTCCGCCGCAGTATCTTAAGTTATGTTTTGAGTTTGTACCTCATTCCCTTCAAAATAGTTTAACCTTTGATAAAGGTCCGAGTGATTCGGCCATATGTAAGTTATGTGGTCGTGTTAAATGATATGAAGTCTTGAGAGTTTGTCTATCATATGCCCTCAATTCCATAATTAGATATTGTTCCTATTGTTAATCCCCGTCATTAGTAACAAGATTCGTTAATCTGTCATTTAAATTGGCATGGCTGTTACATATACTTAGTATAATATCCCAACATCAATATACATCACCAATATAACCTATAGTTCACCATAACCATTCATTTAAGAATATATAGCAATTATTCACTTAATACTTGATAATTGCTTAATAATTAGCAAATAATTTCTAAAATTCTAAATAAATTCCAACATCATTAAACATTATATTATAACATTGTAACATCATAACATCAACCAAAACATTTGAATCATCACCATATGGAGCTCAATAGCTCGGCTTTTTGGATTCAAAATGTTGTTTGATTTTCAAAAATTCCAATAATTATATACTATGTTTATACACTATAGTATAGTAATATAACATCATAATATTTATCAAAACTAATTAAATCATCACCTTCAAGAGCAACAAGCTCACGGCTTATTTGATTTAAAATAGTATTTGATTTCCAAAAATTCTAATTAATTCACACAATGCATAAATAATATACTAAAGCATTAAAACACCATTGCATGTTCAAAAATAAAATCATACACCAACCTATGAAATTATAATGCTCTCGGTTTTTATAAAAAAAATAGCAATTGATTTTCAAAAATTCTAATTAAATCATAGAACATATAATCAAGGTTCTAAAGCACTAATATGTTATTACAAGCTTGAAATAAAAATTTATACACTAAGGTACATACATGAATGGCTCACTAGATAACAACATTTTAAGCTGTGGTTTTCCAAAAATTTCTAAATCAATACCATAGTCTTAAATCATATCATAGAGCAATAATACATCATAAAAATGATTAAAACATGCTCGGTCACTACCATTTCATTTTTAACTATTTTTCGAAAATTATTTCAAATATAACCTATGGTTTCGAAAATCATAGATATACAAGCTAAATCCTTACAACATTTCATATACAACATCTCATGTTCATACTCATATTTTAAAATGAAATCGATAAGAACATAAACATAACCATAGCTCATGCTCAAGAACACTTAAACATATATGTATACCTATACAAAACTTTCAAACACACATACACATCAAAACAGCGATTTTTCTTGATTACATGGAGAGGAAATCGGTGCTAATGGTCTTAGTATTACCTTGTGAATGGTCTAGTATCCAAGAACAATGCAAGGGCTAAGGTTGTGTGAAGGAATGTAGGAGAATGGGAGGAGAAAATCTGAAAATAGAGAGGTGGCTCTCGGTTTTAGGAGCAAAATGGAGAGAAAGGAGAGGATTTTTGTGAGTTCAAATGAGAGAAATGATGTTATGGGTGTGGGTGTTGAAGTGGAAGAGTTTTGTCAATCATCCCCCTCTCTCTCTCTCTCGATTTTGCCTCAAAATAGGCTAAAATCTGCAGCACATTGGGAGTGCAAGAGTGATGATTGAAGAGTGTTTAAAGAGCTCTTCATGTATTGGGCAAAATTAAAAGGTGAAATGATTTGTGCATGGGTGAAGGAGCCGGCGCATGGGGGGGTTTAAGGGGCTGTTTTAATTTTGTTTTACACCTAATATATTGTATTAATCATATAATAGGTCATAGATATATAATACATGTCATAAAAATAATTAAATCAACACATATCCAATATTTCAAAATACCAATATAAAATGGGAAAATAGGAAATAAAATGTAAATCACACCTATTATTGATACTCATGTACATTTCAATCAAACATATCATAATATATGATTTAGATATTAAATAATAGCATAGGATAAAATTATTACACATTTCAAGCATATAAAACCCTAATTTCGAAAATTAGGGTTTTCAAATTATAAAATTGAACTATCGAGTTCTAGGTCTTGAAAATTGATTTTAATGATTAATAATATCCATATATATCATATTATAAAGTTTAGATACCATAGGATAATTTAATGGTATCATTTCATGTGATTAAACCCTAATTTATAAGTTTAGGTTTTTCAAAATTAATAACCGAAAATATCGAGTTTAAAAGCTAAAATTGATTTTAATAATTATTAATACTGTAATTATATAAAATAATAATAGGAAATTAATTATTATAATTTCCGAGCATTAAACTCATTTTTCAAAACGCCTCAGACGCTTTGACGCTCAAAACGCCTCAAACGCTCAAAGTCGACTCATCTCAAAATGGTCGCAGAAGTTCATACTTACTAAATAAGTATATTCCATTTGATAAAGGAATTAAGATGGAAATTAATTCCAAGCTTCACCGCCGTAAAATTTCATGAAAAGTCGACGTCCGACACGCTGCTTGACGTTAAAATATATCGACGAATCATTTCGTAATATTTCAATCCTTTAATTCACAATCCTTAGTGAATTATGAAAAGGAATTATATAACGATATCGTATCGAAATCACAAGATTCGATGTCGAAAAGATAATATACGGCAAAACCCTAATTACGGGTTTAGAAAACCGCAATCGATATTCGCTTTTCGAATATTACATTCCACCCCTTACGAAAAATTTCGTCCGAAATTTGTATTCCTCTAGAAAAATAGATCGGGTATTTTTCCTCATCGCTTCTTCAAGCTCCCACGTGGCTTCTTCTCGTCCGTGGTGTCTCCACAACACTTTGACTAACTAATCGACTTGCTCCGTAGTTGCCGAACTTTGTGGTCAAGTATGGCTGCGGTTCTTCCTTATAGCTCATGTCCGCTCGAGGATCACGCCGCCTTGGTGAATCACGTGCTTTGGGTCGTGAACGATTTTCGTAATTGTGAGACGTGAAAACATTATGGACATTTCCTAGGTTTGGCAAGAGCCAACCTATAAGCTCATCGGACCTATCCTTTCTAGATCTCATAAGGTCCTATGAAACGGGTCTAAGCTTTCCTTCGTGCCAAACCCGACAATCCTTTGATGGAGAGACCTTAAGAAATACTTTGTCTCCATCCTCAAATCAGTAGCTCGGATCTACGCCAGACGTCAGAAGATTTCCCATCCCGAGCCTCTTTATCCTCATCCTAATTTGTCGAACGATTTTGATCATTTCGCCACCGCATCAGGCCCTATGAGTTTTCTCACACCGACTTCATCCCAATAAAGTGGTGATCTACACTTTCGCCATACAAGGCTTCAGATGGGCCATGCCGATCGTCGCTGATAACTCGTTGTTGTAAGCAAATTCAATCGAGGTAAAATATCTTCCCATTTTGCACCTCGATCCAAAATTACGCCTAAGCATATCTTCTAGCGCTTGATCGCTCTCTCCGATCGTCCATCGGTTTGTGGGTGGAATGTCAGATCAAGTTTAACTGCACTCCGCCTTCTCGCAAGCTAATCCAAAACTGGATGTGAACTTGGAGTCTCGATCGAGGTAATATATTTTGGCACTCCATGTAGTCGTACAATTTCCTTAACGTATACCGGGCCAACTTATCGGATCCATAAGTGCTTTGAATAGGTAGAAAGTGAGCACTTTTGGTAAGTCTATCCACAATTACCCATACGGCTGTGTTTCCTCTTCTCGATTTGGGTAAGCTTGTAACGAAATCCATCGTTATATCGTCCCACTTCCATTCGGGATTTCCAACGGTTGTAACTTCCCGTAAGGACGCTGGTGTAGAGCCTTCACTTGTTGACAAACAAGACAGCGTTCCTACGAAAGAAGCTATGTCTCGTTTCATGCCTTCCCACCAAAATTTTTCCTTCGGGTCTTGGTACATCTTAGTATTGCCTGGGTGGGCGGTGTAGGGCGATCGTGAGCCTCACTCATGATTTCGCTCGAGCTCCGCCGTCAGAACGCATATCCTACCTTCAAACAATAAGGCGTTATCCGACGCCTCTGAAATTCTCAATCCTTCGACCTTAGTCTTTCTCGGATCTTTCCAACTTTTCCTCCATCCTTTGTCTCTCGACAATTCTTTTCTTAGATCGATGTCGGCAGAGTGTAGCGACACGACCACAATTGTCCCGGTGGTTCAACCACTCAATCTTCATTCTACCAAACTCTTCAACGAGTTTTTCCTCTCAGATAAAGAGACATCCTAACTCGGTATGGCTCTTACGACTCAAGGCGCCGCCACTACATTCGCTTTGCCGGGTGATAGTTAATACCACACGTAATCTTTACTAATTCTAGCCATCTTCTCTGCCTCATATTCAAATCTCGTTGTTCAAGAAGTACTTCAAACTTTGTGGTCCGTGAAGATCTCACATCTCACACCATACGATGGTGTCTCCAAATTTTAGGGCATGAACTACATACCGCTAATTCCAAATCGCGGGTCAGTAGTTCACTCGTGGGTCCGAGTTGTCGGATGCATAAGCTATCACTTTTCCTTCTTGCATCAAAACACAACCCACCCAGCCTTAGATGCGTCGGTATAGACCACATACCCCTTATCCGCTTCTGGGACTGCTAGAACTGGTGCACTGGTCAATTTTTCCTTGAGTATTTGGAAACTCATCTCGCACTCATCTGTCCAATTGAACTTGATTCCTTCCAAGTAGTCAAGGGTTATTGGCCTTGCAATTTTGGAGAATCCTTCGATGAATCTCCTATAGTAACCAGCTAATCCTAGGAAACTTCGATTTCGTCTCTGGTGTTCTTGGTGATTTCCATTCTTGCACGGCCTCTACTTTAGCTGGATCTACTTTTATACCTTCAGCAGACACGATGTGTCCAAGGAACATAACTTCCTTCAGCCAAAACTCACATTTGCTAAACTTAGCAAAGAGTCTTTCATTTCTCAAGGTTTGCAAAACCGTTCTTAGATGTTCCTTATGCTCCTCTTCATTCTTTGAATAAATAAGGATGTCATCTATGAAGACCAAAACAAATTTATCCAAAAATGGATGAAATACTCTGTTCATGAGGTCCATGAATACGGCTGGTGCATTGGTTAATCCGAATGGCATAACTATGAACTCATAGTGGCCATATCTGGTTCAGAATGCAGTCTTTGGTACATCTTCAGCCCGTATTTTCAGCCGGTGGTATCTCGACTTAAGATCAATTTCCGAGAATACACCCGCTCCTCGTAATTGATCAAACAGGTCATCAATTCTGGGTAAAGGGTATTTGTTCTTTAGTGTCATCTTATTTAGCTCTCTATAATCGATGCACATCCTCAAAGAACCATCCTTTTCTTAACAAACAAAACAAAGCGCCCCTCAAGGTGAAACACTCGCCTAATGAATCCTAGATCCAAAAGCTCTCGATTTGGATTTTCACTCTTCTAGCTCCTTTGGGGCCATCCTATAAGGCGCTTCGACATCGGGTCCGATCCTGCTCCAAGTCGATGGTAAACTCTAGTTGTTCATCGTGAGGCAGCCCGGTAGATTCTCGAAATACGCCGAAAATTCTCGACGACTTCATGTCTTCTACCCGCTGGGTTTATCCTCTTCGCTCAAATAAACAAGGAATGCATGACATCCCTTCCGTTCATCATCCTCCAAGCTCGTAGTCTCGATACTATCGGACTCTTCTTCCCATGCCGATCCCGTGAAAATGCGTAGCTTCGTCCGTGGAAGTGAAACGAAATTTTCCTTTCCTTACGAGAATCGTGGAATGATTCTTAGCTAACCACCCATTCCTAGGATTATGTCTACATCATCCATGGGTATTATGTTTAGATCGCCGCCGTAACCTTAAGTGATCCTAATGTCAACTCTAGGTTCGAGTAAAAGTGTGTGACACCATAATCCCTCCTATAGGCGATGAGATTCTCATATCCTCGCTTGACCTTTCGCACCTAAGGCCCAGATTTCACGCATGATTTTGCAATAAAGAATGCGAAGCACCAGACGAACAATACTATAACAGTAGGTTGAGTAGAACTCCCATACCGCCAAGTTTCCTGGTTTTGTCTGCTCGCCTCCTATGCAAGGCGAGGCTCGACCGAGCCGGCCGAGGCCGACGGGCGCCGGTCCTGGCTGATTCGGCGCCCGCCGCCTGCCTGCCGCCACCGGGGCGTTGGCGTGGTGGTTGCCGCCCGCCGTTGTTGGGCGGTGGCGCCATCGCGTTGCGGGATTTGTTGCCGCGGTCACGCCATTGTTGCGGCCGTTGGAGTTGTTGTTGAGGTCGGGTTGTTGCCACCGAGTTGCCGGGTTGGGCCGGAACCATCGCGGCGGCCGGGTTGGTCAGATAGCCCTTAGTGGTCGAGCATTGCCCGGTTGGTTCGGCCTTATATCCGAACGTGACACTAGGCAATTGTTGGCGAATGCCCGCTTGCCCCACACTTGTAACAACTTACCACGCTTGCCGCACACACCCTGTGTGCTCTATGGCATCTAGGGCATTGAGGTGCCTCGACTGCCCTCGTGGTCCCTGCCGGTGGAGCATAAGTCGCTATCTTCCACTCTGTCCTCGCACACAGGTTTCCTTGCCACGGGCGCCAGACTTGCTTCTCCATAGTTTCCGCGGTTGTTATTCCCGCGGTGGTCCCAGCCCCTTTCCCTTGTCCAAATTACCGTGTGTCCGAGACGACACCGACTTATTCTCGGTCATGGCCGCCTAATATCCAAAGCTCGTGCGAGAGCTTCAGTGTAAGATAGGTCTCCGTGGTCGGCAAGAGACATGCGATCTCCATTCTTAGCCCCGACTCAACTTTTCCGACATCTTCAAGTCGGTGTCCACTAGATCTGGCGCATATCTCGACATCTCGCAGAAAGTGCGATCATAGTCGGTTACAGATAATTTTTCTTGTTTTAGTAGGAAAAATTCCTGCTTCTTTTTCCCCCTATAGCTTTTGGGGATATACTTTTCATATAGCTCTCTCGTGAAATCCTCCCACGAGAATTCCTCCAGCTGTTCGGTCAGAAAGTTTTCTTCTCGCTTCCCACCGTGTCACCGTCCAATCACCGAAAGTAACACACGACAGCCTTTCCTGTGCCGTGCACCTCAAGAAGGTAAAAATCCGTTCGATGGCTCTAACCCATTGTTCGGCTTCTTCCGGGCTCCCCTTTCCGTTAAAAACAGGAGGGTTTTGCCTCAAAAATAGTTCTTCGATCCCGCGATCGGGTTGAGGTGGAGGCGGTGGTTGGGATTATCTTCAGTTCTTGCTCGGGATTCTACCCTTCCTAGTCTTCCTCGACCTCCGGGTTCTCTTTCTCGGTTTCTTCTGAGGCATTCTACTATATAAAACATACCATCGTTAATTACTAAACGCTACAACTTAACAATATAAGGTTTTCATAGCTTCTTCTTAAAGCGATATAAAATAAAACAACTCATCCATAACATAGACAATTGTTACCAAAAAGGCCCCACTGGGTCAAAATATATGTAGATAGATAACCAAGGTTTGTCAAAACAAGATGTCCAACATCGAGAATCATAGAAAATAGAAATAGCAAGGTTTCGGGCCCACATGGCCAAAAGAAAATCCAAGTCCTAGGATCATGGTAATCGAAATAAAGGGAAAGCTAGCACACATGCTAGTCATAACAAAACAGATCCTAATTAAAACATCGCCAACGCCTTCACGAGTTTCCTCCCTACTCCGTGTCTTCCTCTCGGGTCTTCCTCCTCTTCGAGTCGCCTTCCCATCCGAATCGCCCTCACGAGGTCGCACTGATGGTCCCGCACCGCTAGCTTCCATCATCGGTATGTCGCGCAGGGTCCAAAGTTATCCGCGCCGCATAAGTCGTAGTTGTGGCGGATCGCATCGTAGCATACTCGGGTCGGGTCATATCCAGGGAAGGTATCTAATACTCTCATCCGCGCTGTCCGGCGGAAGGGCTCTTCGTCTTCGGGTGATGGTGGATCGGACGCAGGTGGTAGGGGCGGTAGCGGCGAACGCACTGGGTGTCCAAAAACTGCTGGTGGCAACACGGGCTCTCCCAAGGCTCTAGGGCGTGCTGCCCTATCTACCTCGTACATCCGCCCTCGCCCATCCGGCATGTGGGTATCACCGATCAACCTGCCTCTAACCTCAAGGTACAGCCACTCGCGACTGTCACGCCAATTGTACTCCCGTGAGGAGATAGGTCCCATAGGTGCGGCTCGTGATATCATATACGTAAGTCGGGTGACTCACGAACCTCGCGCATCCCCAATCAAATCATAGCCTCGGGATGCGATAGATGTAGTCTCCCGATACCTCTGCATAACCATCCTGTACAAGGGAGTATAGCTAGGAGTCTCTTGATGCCATCGTAGTTGGTTGCGCCATGCTCATGCTCCTCCACAACCGGTGGTAGACGCCGTAAACTCGCCTAGGTCTTCCCAAGACATCCAACATTCCCTATAGGTGCGCATCAGCCTCCTCGGGTGGGGCATGAGGTCCTACCTCCTCCTAGCGATATAGCGATCTCCTCCATCTCGCCACGGTTAAAACTAACGTAAGTCAACTATCGTTATCTCAAAATGAAAGGATAGCATAACGAGAAGCAACTAGGCTAGAACTAACAATTCTATAAGGTAGGCAACATCATAATGTACAATACATACCACAACTTACCTTCTTAGTCTTATCTAAACGTATACATATAAGCTAATGATATCTTAATATACGCCACGAGATCCTTGTCTTATATCAAACACTTAAGCTAGAGTTCAACAGACTCTATCGTATTCTGGAGACAGAATTTGGGATTCTCGCTCTTCATAACATATGAAGATCAGTGCTAGGAGCACGAGGTAAAAACCATGCGCCGAGTCCTAACGAGAGATCTAGCTAAAACAAATTTATCGTGCAAAGGCAGGAAATTTGCGCGATCGCAAAAATGTAAATCGAGACGACGCCGTCGTAATACGCCTACCATATTCGGGTCTTTAGGTCGAGGCTGAACATTCTGCCGTAAGTGGCGCCCATGTCATGATTCGTGTTGCTGCTCACCATGTCGGTGATGATGGAGTGCCGACGCCATTCGCCTTAAAGGTTGAGGTCGCCCTCGCTCATCCTTCTCGCCGCCTTCCGTCAGTCCGCGCCCAAGGGTATCGTTACTTTCATTCTTCCTATCGCTCTTTGTTCGCATAAGGAAAAGAAGTTCGTTTTCTATGTTCTTTCACGATACGTGAGCATGCTCCTTAGAGTCTAAGTTTGTCTCATGATAACATATCGCTCATCATAAATAAAATTTTGAAAGTTGGAAAGTAAAGTCTTATTTGAAATTTTTTGAAATATGATTTCAAAAGACAATCATGATCAACTCATATACATATCGAAAATGGATTCATTCGCTCCATGTTGATCATTCAACTCGATACTACCATACACTTCCATCTCAATACTTGAGCAATTGTATTAGTTCAATTCAAAATTTTAGGAAAATTTTCGCTCAACTTCAAAAATTTTCATAATCATGAAATTTCAAAGGTTCCTCTAACTTGCTCATCATGTAGAAATTTTCCATTTCATGAGTTTGAGAAAGAAAATGCGCTACCTTATTCCTGCTGAGCTCGATGTGATGGAGTGTTGAGAGGATTCAAGAGGTTTCTAGAAGTCCAAAGACTCGATCTAGACTTAGAATAAAAGGTTTTGGGTTTACAAAGAGCAAAAGCGCCTGATACCACTGTCACGACCCCACTCCCGACCAACCCGGACCTGAGGCGACTAATACTAGGAGTAGTATTTTAGGGTTACATGGGTAAAAAGATGCATAAAAATAAACTAACATGCTCGAAGCAGTAGTATGAGGTGATGTCATAATGTTTTGAAAAGGTTTAGCCATCCGACCCCAAAACTTGCCTCGATCCGATGGACCTCGATAGTTTGTAAACATAAAGCATAAATAAAAGAGTTCGAGTATAGCAATGGAAAGTGTGTGAATACATATACGACGATATGCATTCAAGGTATAACCCACAAATTCAAGTAAATCGGTCAAGGACACCGACTCCTCAACACATCCCCATCATCACCATCGAGCTCAACCTGCACATTTAAAACAAACAAGCGTGGCTAAGTACAAGAAATTGCACTCAAGTGGACTCATGCCAAAACATTTGATAATATTTGATTACCGCCAATATCGAGTAAGTCACATGGGTTTTAGTTAAAATGTCTTGTGCTTACCAAATCATTTTCGTCAGAACATAGCCGCCCGCATTTTCGGTGTGTATGGTCCGTATCTCATAGTCACAATACATAATAATAAATAAATAAACGCCGAGAGGAGGCCTCCCATCTACGACGCCGTGACCGCCGTAATCCCGCATAAAGACACAATACTGCAAGCATATGTTAACACAACAGATAGTTCCAACCTTCACGCCAATCCTAGCTGTGCATTTATCATCCGCACAGACCCGACATTAAAAAGGACGGGTGCTACCACAACAATTGATATAATAGTTCCAACTATCTCCATAGCCCTACCCGGCATAACAGATAGATCCATACACAAACGAAATATTTTCGGTGTAATGCAAGAAACATTTGTTAAACAACAGGATAAGTGTCAAGTAAATTCATTTGAAATAACAAGAAGTTACGCTTTAGTGGGGTAAGAAAAGGCCCACATTTAAAAGATAGAAGCCCACCGACTATGGTTCGTTGTAAAGTCCCAGTTCGCTCGCTCGTCAAAATCCCGTCATTGCGTCAGGCCCACACCTTTACGAAAAAACGAGGCTTTAGTACGTCGCTCAAGTCTCGAGACTTTCAAAAGCTAAGATAGACTTCGATATTTCTTATCGATGTAGACCGAATTCCTTAGTGAATTCAATACGCCTCTAACACGATACGATCGACTTGTTCTCGCCTCGAGATACGCTCAACGATAAGCACGTTTTCGATATATGGATTTCATTTATGAAATCTTTTCTTACTAATGAGGTATCATACTCAATTAGTATATCTTACGCGCATCGACGATTTATAAACGATAATCGCACGCTTGACTCAAAAGTCAACGGTCAACACCGTCAACAAAGTCAACGATTTTGACTTTTAAAATAAGAACTTCTTACTATTTTGTTTTATAAATCGAATTTGATCGATTTGAAAACGTAAGTCCTATTTTTCGATTTATCTCGTAAATCGAGGTCTTATAAATATTTTCAAGATTTTAATAACCCTTTTATAAATAAAAAGCGATTTTGGTTTTAAAACGTTATAAATGAACGCTTGTCTCAAACATAGCAATCTATGTTTATAAAATTTTGTAAAATTTAAAACTGTCCAGAATATTAATTTAGCAAATATTTCATTAATAAACTGCTTTAAAAAGGATTTAAAATCCTTATTAATTATCGAAAACTCGATAATTAATTTAAAATGTCAAATGACTTTTGAAAAATTTTCTAAATTAATATAGAGCATTATTATACACTATGGTCCAGAATATGAATTTATAAAATTCATATGGTATTATTTGATATTTATTTATATATATACATATATACATTTACTAATTTCAAATAAATAGGGAATAATTATCCAAAAATTCCCAAAATTGATATAAACTTAGTATAATATCCCAACATCAATATACATCACCAATATAACCTATAGTTCACCATAACCATTCATTTAAGAATATATAGCAATTATTCACGGTAATACTTGATAATTGCCGAATAATTAGCAAATAATTTCTAAAAATTCTAAATAAATTCCAACATCATTAAACATTATATTATAACATTGTAACATCATAACATCAACCAAAAACATTTGAATCATCACCATATGGAGCTCAATAGCTCTCGGCTTTTTGGATTCAAAATGTTGTTTGATTTTCAAAAATTCCAATAATTATATACTATGTTTATACACTATAGTATAGTAA
Organism: Salvia rosmarinus; assembly: GCA_036937905.1. Taxonomy (NCBI): domain Eukaryota; kingdom Viridiplantae; phylum Streptophyta; class Magnoliopsida; order Lamiales; family Lamiaceae; genus Salvia; species Salvia rosmarinus. The sequence goes on from JAODLM010000276.1 coordinate 262,385, forward strand.
TATAACATCATAATATTTATCAAAACTAATTAAATCATCACCTTCAAGAGCAACAAGCTCACGACTTATTTGATTTAAAATAGTATTTGATTTCCAAAAATTCTAATTAATTCACACAATGCATAAATAATATACTAAAGCATTAAAACACCATCAGCATGTTCAAAATAAAATCATACACCAACCTATGAAATTATAATGCTCTCGGTTTTTATAAAAAATAGCAATTGATTTTCAAAATTTAATTAAATCATAGAACATATAATCAAGGTTCTAAAGCACTAATATGTTATTACAAGCTTGAAATAAAATTTATACACTAAGGTACATACATGAATGGCTCACAGATAACAACATTTTAAGCTAGGGTTTTCCAAAATTTCTAAATCAATACCATAGTCTTAAATTATATCATAGAGCAATAATACATCATAAAATGATTAAAACATGCTCGGTCACTACCATTTCATTTTTAACTATTTTTCGAAAATTATTTCAAATATAACCTATGGTTTCGAAAATCATAGATATACAAGCTAAATCCTTACAACATTTCATATACAACATCTCATGTTCATACTCATATTTTTAAAATGAAATCGATAAGAACATAAACATAACCATAGCTCATGCTCAAGAACACTTAAACATATATGTATACCTATACAAAACTTTCGAAACACACATACACATCAAAACAGTTTTTGATTTTTCTTGATTACATGGAGAGGGAAATCGGTGCTAATGGTCTTAGTATTACCTTGTGAATGGTCTAGTATCCAAGAACAATGCAAGGGCTAAGGTTGTGTGAAGGAATGTAGGAGAATGGGAGGAGAAAAATCTGAAAAATAGAGAGGGTGGCTCTCGGTTTTTAGGAGCAGAAAATGGAGAGAAAGGAGATGATTTTTGTGAGTTCAAATGAAAGAAATGATGTTATGGGTGTGGGTGTTGAAGTGGAAGAGTTTTGTCAATCATCCCCCTCTCTCTCTCTCTCGATTTTGCCTCAAAAATAGGCTAAAATCTGCAGCACATTGGGAGTGCAAGAGTGATGATTGAAGAGTGTTTAAAGAGCTCTTCATGTATTGGGCAAAATTAAAAGGTGAAATGATTTGTGCATGGGTGAAGGAGCCGGCGCATGGGGGGGTTTAAGGGGCTGTTTTAATTTTTTTACACCTAATATATTGTATTAATCATACAATAGGTCATAGATATATAATACATGTCATAAAAATAATTAAATCAACACATATCCAATATTTCGAAAATACCGAATATAAAATGGGAAAATAGGAAATAAAATGTAAATCACACCTATTATTGATACTCATGTACATTTCGATCAAACATATCATAATATATGATTTAGATATTAAATAATAGCATAGGATAAAATTATTACACATTTCAAGCATATAAAACCCTAATTTCGAAAATTAGGGTTTTCGAAATTATAAAATTGAACTATCGAGTTCTAGGTCTTGAAAATTGATTTTAATGCTTAATAATATCCATATATATCATATTATAAAGTTTAGATACCATAGGATAATTTAATGGTATCATTTCATGTGATTAAACCCTAATTTATAAGTTTAGGGTTTTTCGAAAATTAATAACCGAAAATATCGAGTTTAAAAGCTAAAATTCGATTTTAATAATTATTAATACTGTAATTATATAAAATAATAATAGGAAATTAATTATTATAATTTCGAGGATTAAACTCATTTTTCAAACGCTCTCAGACGTTTGACGCTCAAAACGCCTCAAAACGCTCAAAGTCGACTCATCTCAAAATGGTCGCAGAAGTTCATACTTACTAAATAAGTATATTCCATTTGATAAAGGAATTAAGATGGAAATTAATTCCAAGCTTCACCGCCGAAAATTTCATGAAAAGTCGACGTCCGATACGCTTTGACGTTAAAATATATCGATTTAATCATTTCGTAATATTTCAATCCTTTAATTCAAAATCCTTAGTGAATTATGAAAAGGAATTCGTTATAACGATATCGTATCGAAATCACAAGATTCGATGTCGTAAAAAGATAATATACGGCAAAACCCTAATTACGGGTTTAGAAAACCGCAATCGATATTCGCTTCTTCGAATATTACATATAAGCTCTTTCCTCAACGACATCATCGAAAGTGCCACAACGATTCATTGCTACGGCTTTCTCAACCAAGAAATCTATACAACCTACACCAAGAACCTTAAAATAACCACAACAAGCATTTTCGCAGGATCAACGGCGGGTTATAACAAAATCCATCAAGAATTGTGTCCAAGCAACCGTAGGTCATTAAATTTTGATAGCAGTGTCGCTATCTTTATTTATTAATGGAGCTATTATTGAATCCATCAACTCAATGTCGCGATTTTCTTGGGATTCACCCACAATTGCACCACTAATAGCCGAGAGAAATTAGGATATGAATCATGATATTAAATTTGAAAATCATAATGAGGTGTTTATAATACTCCTTTAGATGTTTTCTTAAATGTTGGGTTCTTTCGAGTTCTTATAACTATTCGTAAAAACTAGATGGTTTGGTGCGTTTCAATTCAATTAAATTCTCTCAATTGAAACCTACGAGATATCAATTAATATATAAACTCTCACAAACACACACACACACACACACACATATATATATATATATGTATATATATATATATATATATATGTATGCATGTGTGTGGATGTGTGAGCACGTTTACTTTGAATGAGGAAGTACGACATTTATATGAAGATCCCTTACATGCTTATTCCATAATACGTAAACAAATCAACATTGCTTGTAGAAAATCTTTCAATTTGCTTAATTTAATTATCTATTTGTGCGGCAATGCTTAGGAACAACAACCTACTTAATTATGACTATGTTAAAAGAGTATCATTGATTTCATGCGATAGTTCAAATTCTTAAATTGAACGGTACTTACCTTGAGAAGTTTTTTACATAGTCCGAATATCAGTTTAATTTAAGGATAAATATCACTTCATGAAAAATATTATAAACTTTAAGAAATTTCACTCTAAACCCCAAACAATTAACTTTGTATCCAAAATATCACGCCTACATTTTCCTCGCTTAAATACCGATGTGGCTCATCTGACGAGAAGAAGATATCCCACGTCCAATTTTGGGAGATGAAAATGGACTCGGATATTTTTGATACAAAGTTAATAGTTTGGGGTTTCGAGTGATATTTTTGAAAGTTCGAATATTTTTGATAAAACGAGTATAGATATTTTTTAAGTTTAGGATATTTTTTATAAAATAGATATAGTTTGGGGTTTAAAGTGATATTTACCCTTACTTTAATAATCTATTCGAGTGGTAATGGTCTAATAAAACCGACTTAATTATGCATGTTATAAAATATTATTCATCCGATAAAATATTAATTATTCATTTTGGGTAAATATAACTTGAAATCTCAAATTATTTTGACACTAGCAAAATATTTTTGAAAATCTCGAACTACGATTTCGTATCAATTGTGCCCCATCCATTCTTCGTTCTGAAAAGTTGGCATGCCATGCCGGATTGCAAAGGTATATTTAATATTCCTATTACGCTGTTTGTGATATGTAAGTTTGAAATAATTTGTAATACCACGATTATTTAAACGCCTAATTACGATATTAATTTCGTAAATTAGAATATTATTATAATAATTTGATTATTTATAATATCGAATAATGATTTCGATTATTGTTGGAATAATAAATTCCTATGTTTTATTCACAAATAAATGTGAATCTAGAAATACGAATATTTAACGTATTTTAACATTATTATTTTCTACGTCGATTACGTATCAATGATTCATTGATCGCGATGATTTTCTAAGTTTTAAGCTTAGAATTTGATTCCATTATTATTGGAATAATTTAATAAAGTGATTATAGCTTTATTACGACCATTTTGAGATGAGTCGATATTTAAACGTTTGAGACGTTTCAAACGTTAATGTTTTGAGATGACTTGAGAATCAAGTCTAACGATCAAGGAATTATGATATTTAAATTCCTATGATTATTTTATATAATTGGAATATTATTTAGCATTGAATTAATGCCAGAAAATTTTGGGATTATATTGTTGATTATTTATGATTCTCGAAAACCCTAAATCGAGAAATAGAGTTTTCTACCTATGGATTACTCCAATAATTTTTTCTATGATATAATTTATCATCTAAAACATATATTATGATATATATATATGTATAATTAGCATGGAAAAACAAATATTAGCTCATGAGGAATGAAAATACCGTGAGCTTTGTACTAAATATGTGGTTCACGCCACTTTTTGTGTATCCATTGCAATGTAGTGAATTAATTCATCCAAGTATGATCTAATTGCACTCTAATCAAGAAATGAACAAGTGGGATATATAATTGTGAGAGAGAGCCGTTTATTTTGACTAGGAATCCCCTTGATGATGTATTGTATATATATATGGGATAAAGTGTACAAATATACACATGCATAATACTAGGTAAAATCTGAAAATTATTTTTCTTCCCACTCCACAGTGGTCGACGGCTCAACATGAAACAAAATGAATTTTGTTTCTCTCAAGAAGCTTTAATAAAGCTTACAAGGAATTAATTAGTGTAAGAGATATTTTCTTTGTAGTGACATAATCTCTTTGACTAAAATGTTTCAATTATTCTGTGAGAGTTGAGAGAGAGCCGAGAGGTTTGCATGTGTGGTTGTTTCAATTGTTTTAAAATTTCCTAAGTATATATATATTTTTCTTGTGAACTCATTACGCCCCTCTAATCCAAAGGATGATTAGAGAGAACTGAGCTTGGAACAAGGATTACCAAACATTGAATAAGAATAATTAAAGACTTCAAACTAATACGATCGAATTTCGATAATCAACCCTATTTACAAGGCAAAAGTAATTTACGATATAAGACTATAAGTCCTTAAACAGAGGTTTCGATAATTGCATGCACTCAATCACAACATTAACATACAATACTATTCGTAATATGCAATGAAAGCACGTGAATGCATATATGACGATATGCATTCATGGTTCTTTCTTTCAAACATAATAAATATTCAAAAGACTTCGACTACTCAACACTCCGCTCCATCATCATCACCACTCAATCGCACATTTAAAAACAATATGCGTATCGAGTACAAATAATGCACTCGAGGGCTCATGCCAAAATATTTTATCAAGTTTAAATTACTCGCCCCATCACAAGAATACACGAGGTTTTAATTTGAAAATACCGTGTTTACTAAATATTTTCTGTCATTTTCCATAAATATCGCTTGCCAAGCATTTTCCACGTATGTATGATCCACATCCACCACAATAATTCATCCAACACAATTCCTTGTTGAGAGAGGCCTCCTCTCACAGACGCCATGACCGCCGAGCACCCTTTCAAAGACACAACACAAATAATCGAAGGCACAAAATCCAGCCATCTCAAGACAGATACTTAATTCTCCATCATCCTTGGGGGTACTTCCAAGAATACGAATTCAAGCATGTCATAAAGTGGGAGCTACCCAACATTATGCATCAAATATCATGGATTGGATACATACACAAATCATAAGCATTTTGGGCAGGTAATTAAATAAATCAGTTCATAAATATTTGCTTGTAATAAAGCATCATAAATAAATTATTTGGTAAATTCTACCAGTTTGAATATAGTAAAGCCCACCTTGACTTTTAAACTTGAATCTCGATGCACGCGTGTTCTTCTCCTCGTTGCGCGTGAGTTTCACGTCCCACCTTTACGCAAAAATTTACGTTTAGAACGTTGGCACGCTTTTCTAGATTTTCAAAGTTCATTCAACTTTGATAAATAAAATAATAATTGAAGTCTTACTAATCTTGATACGCCTTAATACGTTGAAACGATGCGATATCAATAAAATAATTCTCGATATCGAGAGACGTAATATGATCTACGCCTCATTTTAACCTTTTAGGTTAAACAATTAACGATAATAACGTTATTCAATATAAATCGATTTTCAATCGATTTCATTTCATATGTTTTAATTATCGATTTTCACGAATCGATAAACTTGATTAATATTTTCTTCAATATTAATCTTTTAATACTTTAAGCATTATTTATGCTTCTAACGTTATTAATATAACGCTTCTTCAGAAACATATTATGCTATGTTTAATAATTCTCGAAAATTCAATTATGTCTAAAATAATTTTTTGACATACAATATATTATTATTCTTGATTAAAAAGGATTTAAAATCCTTTACAAAAGCACTATAGCTCACGGCTATATGCTACAATAATTACCAAACAATTTTTATAAAATCCTATAAAATTACACTATGCTTATATGCTATCATATAGCACTAATACATCACAATATTATGTAATAACACAATATAAACCATTAAAACCATAGCCCTAGGTCTCGACCATAATTATTAAAAATAGGTATATAAGTTCAAAAATTCTAATAAATTCCTATACCACCTAATTAATACCCTAGATCAATAATATGCTATTATATCATGCAAATAAAAATTATACACCATGGTACCAACTTATATCATTCTCGACCATGTTCACAATTACACAAATGGTTTCCAAAAATTTCTAAATTAATATCATGCACTCCTACAACACTATAGATCAACAATCCAACATCAAAATAATCCTAGCAATTTTCGAACATCATCAATTAATTTAAATAAATTGCTTAGCTTAGTAAATAAATAATCTATGCACATATTGATATATGTAACATAGTTCCTAAGCATAATAACATGCTAGCATGATTCTTTCACAAATAATACATGCTAGAAAATAATAATTTAAACCGTAGGATTATTGAAAAAGATAGGTTTTATCGAAGCTTGTTCGATATCTAACCTCGTTATCGGAGTCGATCGGTTGTAGGATAGCTAGAGCTCAAGCAAAAGGAGGTAAAGAAGAAGAAAAGACTTGGTTTGTTTATCGGAAAGGTTTCGCAGAGGAAAAATAGGAAAGAAAAGAAGTGTTTATGTGTTAAGTGGTTCAAGACTAATTTATATATTCTTAGCAAATATAAGGAATTGAAACAACACACATGCAAACCTCTCGGCTCTCTCTCTCCCTCTCACAAAACAAAAGAATTAAATTAGTCAAAGTGTGATTATGTCACCCTAAAAATATCTCTTACATATCATTAACCCATGGAAGCTTTAATAAAGCATTTTGGGAGAAACAATTTAATTTTGTTTCAAGTGGCACATTGGCCGTCGATCACGTATGAGAGGAAGAAACAATTTCAGATTTTACAATGTATTATGCATGTGTAAATATACTACACTCTATCCCAAAATTTGTAATACATCATCAAATGTAATTTAGTCAAACAAATCGCTACCACTTGCCAAACACACCTCAATTGATTCCTACTTGATTTATATGTAATTATATCACTCTTGGATCAATTAATTCATGACTTAGCAAAGGGTACCCAAAATGGCGTGAACAATGTCACACATTCACTAACTCACGGCTATTTCCATTTTATATGCGAGATATAATTTATTTTCATGCTAATTATAGACATATATATAATATATGTTTTAGATGATAAATTATATCATAGGAAAAATTATTGGAATTAATCCATAGGTAGAAAATCCTAATTCTCGATTTAGGGTTTTCGAGAATCTTAAATAATCAACATTATAATTCCAAAATTTCGGCATTAATTCAATGCTAAATAATATTCCAATTATAAAAAAAATAATCATAGGAATTTAAATACTATAATTCCTTGATCATTAGACTTGATTCTCAAGTCATCTCTAACGTTAACGTCTGAAACGTTAATTATCGACTCATCTCCAAATGGTCGTAATAAAGTTGTAATCACTTTATTAATTTATTCCAATGATTATGGAATTAAATTCTAAGCTTAAAAACTTAGAAAATATCACGAGCATTTAATTATCGATACGTAATCGACGTAGAATTAATACTGTTGAAAAACGTTACATATTCGTATTTCTCAATTCACATCCCTTCGTGAATTGTACATAGGAATTTATTATTCCAAAATAATCGAAATCATTATTCGATAATTTATTAATCAAATTATCATAATAATATTCTAATTTACGAATTTAATATCGTAATTAGGCGTTTAAAATAATCGGGGTATTACATTCCACCCCCCTTAAAGAAATTTCGTCCCGAAATTTACATACCTCAGAAAAGATCGGGGTATTTTTCTTTCATTGCGTCCTCAAGCTCCCACGTGGCTTCCTCTTGTTCATGATGTTTCCACAAAGACTTTGACTAGTGGAATCGATTTATTTCGCAATTGTCGAACCTTGTGGTCTAGAATGGCCGTGGGTTCTTCATTATAGCTCATATCCGGATCGAGGATCACATCGCCTTGATGGATCACATGCTCGGATCGCATACGCATTTTCTCGAGTTGTGATACATGAAAAACATTGTGTACGCTTTTCCGCACTTGGCGGAAGAGCCAACCTATAGGCGATCGGGCCTATTCTTTCTAGGATTTCATAAGGTCCAATAAAACGGGTCTTAACTTTCCCTTACTCCAAACCTTATAATCCCTTTAGATGGAGAGACCTTCAAAAGACTTTATCTCCATTTTCAAATGTAGCTCGCACTTCGTATCGTACGGAAGATTTCGCTCATCTTGAGCTTCTTTTATTCTTTGCCTAATTTGGCAAACGATCTCAATCATTTCGCTTATAGCGTCCAGCCCTAAGATTCTTCTTTCACCCACTTCATCCCAAAGAAAGCGGTGATCGGCATTTTCTTCCATACAAGGCTTCATACGGGCCATATCGATCGTCGCTGATAACTATTGTTGTAGGCAAATTCGATGAGAGGTAAAACCTCTTCCCATTTTACACCTCGACCCAACACTACCGTTTCAACATATCTTCGAGTGTTTGATCGCCCTTCCGATTGTCCATCGGTCTCGAGGGTGAAAAGTCAGGTTGAAATTTAACTGCGCCCAATTCTTTTGTAAGCTAGTCCATAATCTTGAAGTAAATTTTGAATCCCTATCGAAGTGATAGTTTTCGTACTCCATGCAGCGCATAATTTCCTTTACGCATCATTGGCTAGCTTATCGCATTCGTGGTAGTCCGAATCGCGTAAAATGTGCACATTTGGTGAGTCCGTCCACTACTACCCATATAGCGGTTGTTCCTCTTTTAGACTTTGGTAAACCCGTAACAAAGTCCATAGCTATATCTTCCCATTTCCACTGGTATTGCCAAAGGTCGTAGCTTTCCGTAAGGACGCTGGTGTAATGCTTTTACTTGTCGACAAGCAAGACAATATTTCACAAAAGAGGCTATGTCTCTTTCATACATTCCCACCAGAACTTTTTCTTCAAGTCTTGGTACATTTTTGTACTTCCTGGATGGGCTGTATAAGGTGTGTCATGAGCTTCACTCATGATTTCATTCCGAATATCGTTGTTGTCTGGGATACACAACCTTCCTTCAAATAATAAAGCATTATCTGGTGCTTCTTGAAAATTCTTCAGTCCTTCCGTCCTTACCTTGGCTCTTGCTTTTTCTAACTTTTCCTCCATCCTTTGTCCTTCAATGATTCTTTTCCTTAAATCAGACGTCAAAGTGAGTGTAGCAATACAACTCGTGATCGTCTCTGGTTGTTCAATTAATTCGATCTTCATTCTTCCAAACTCTTCAATGAGTTTTTCTTCATTTGTGAAGAGACATCCCAATTTTCTTGACTTTACGACTCAAGGCATCGGCCACAACGTTCGCTTTGCCCGGTGATAGTTTATGCCACGTCCGTAGTCTTTACCAATTCGAGCCATCTCCTCCGTCTCATGTTCGATCTCTCTCTCGAAAAAGTATTTTAAACTTTGTGATCGGTAAAGATTTCACATCTTACTCCGTAGAGATGATGTTCCATATCTTTAAAGCATGTACTATCGCGCTAGTTCCGCATCATGTGTTGATAATTCAATTCATGCGGTCTCGCTTGTCGAGATGCATAGGCTATTACTTTTCCATTTTGCATTAACACACAGCCTAATCCATTCTTGGAAGCATCTCAGATAGACCACGTACTCTTGATCCGCTCGAACTGCTAGCACAGGCGAGTTAACTTTTCCTCGAGCGTCCCTGAAATTCGCCTCACACTCATCACCCATGTGAATTTAATCCTTTTCGAGCAAATGGGTTATTGGCCTTGCTATCTTTGAGAATCCTTCAATGAATCTCCGATAGTAACTCGCCAATCCCAAGAAACTTCTAATTTCATTTTGTGTCCTCGGCGATTTCCATTCTTGGATCGCTTTACTTTGGCCGGATCAACTTTAATCCTTCGGTGACACAATGTGTCCAAGGAACATTACTTCTTCAGCTTAAAATTCACATTTGCTAAATTTAGCAAAAGTTGTTCATTTCTCAAAGTTTGCAAAGATCGTCCGGAGGTGTTCCTTGTGTTCGTCTTCATCCTTTGAATAGATGAGGATGTCATCTATGAAGACTAAGACAAATTTGTCTAAAATGGGTGGAACACCCTATTCATGAGATCCATGAATACCGCCAAGATTGGTCAATCCGAATGGCACAACTATAAATTCATAGTGGCCAGATCTCGCTCGAAAGCGAGCTTGATACATCTTCAGCCGCACTTTAAGTTGGTGATAGCGACTTGAGGTCGATTTTCGAGAACACGCTAGCTCCTCTTAGTCGGTCAAACAAGTCATCTATCCTCGAAGTGGATACTTGTTTTTGAGCGCCATTTTGTTCGGGCCTCGATAATCTATACACATCCTCAAGGAACCATCCTTTTCTTTACAAATAACACCGGTGCTCCCAAGGCGAAACACTAGTCCGATAAAACCTAGGTCCAACAGCTCTTGGATTTGGATTTTCAACTCTTCCAGCTTCTTTCGAGCTATTCGGCACGGTGCCTTTGACATCGGAGCCGATCCGGTTCCAAGTCAATGGTAAACTCAGGTTGTTCATCGTGAGGTAATCCGGTAGATTTTCGTGAAAACATCCGAAAATTCTCGCACAATCTCTACATCTTCAACTTTTATCGTTGTTCGATCTTCTCCGTTCAGATAAACAAGAAATGCATGGCATCCTTTCTTGTCTATCATGCTTCTAGCCTTCAATGCTGATATAATCGGAATTTTCTTTCCCATGCTGATTCCGTAAAAGCTTGTAGCTTCTTGCCCAGGAAACTGGAATAAAATTTTCCTTTCCTTACACAGGATCGTAGCATAATTTTCTGCTAACCAATCCATTCCCAAAATTATATCTACATCACCCATGGGTATTATGTTTAAGTTATTCGTCAGAACCTTAAGTGATCCTAAGTTCAACTCTAGGTTTGAGCAAATATGAGTAACAGTCATAATCCCTCCTATAGGTGAAGAGATGTTCATATCCTGGTTTGCTTTCTCAGATCTAAGTTCCAATAGATCTACACATGTTCTTGCTACAAAGAATGTGATGCCCCGTGTCGAACAAAAGTATAACAGTATGTTGAGAAGTGTTCCCATACCGCCAGTTTCCTCGTTTTGTTCATTTTGCCTCGGCAGCGAGCATATGCTCGCTCGAGCCGGCCGAGGCCGACGGGCACCGCCTCGCTGATTCTCGCTATGGCTGCTGCTGTTGGCGTCGCCGCCGATTACGCCGCGGCGGTGGTCGTCGTTGTTGTTGATGAGGTTGTTGCCACCGTTGTTGTGGTGGTTGTTCTTTATGATTGTGGCCGAAACCGAATAGCCCCGAGGGTTGGGCATTGCCGGCCGATTTAGCCTTCCCACCGTCCCCGTCGTATCCTGTGGCAACTATTCGCGTAATGCCCCTTCATTCCGCACTTAAAGCAATTTACCGATGGCAAACCCTTTATGAAACTGGCACTTTGGGCAAGGAGTTGTCCTTACTCGCTTGTGGTCCTCCCATCGGAGGAAAAGACCGCTTTTTCCATCCCCGCCTTGTGGTACCGTGTTTCGTGCCACGGCCGCTTGTTATTCGTATACCAAAACTTCCCGCCATCGTTACTAAAATTTCCTTCCCACTTTCTTTCCTTTATCCCTCAGATTTTGTGTCCGGGTTTGAGTTGTCTTCTCTTACGCATGGTCGCTCGATGTCCAAAGCTCGTCCGAGAGCTTGTGTAAGTCGATCTCCATGATCGCTAGAGACATTCTTATCTCGACCTCAATCCGCACTCTAAACTTTTCGCCATCTTCATATCCGTATTCACCGATCAGAGCATACCGACATATCGCAGAAAGTGCGATCATAATCTATTACTACATCTTTTCTGCTTCGATTATAAAATTCTTGTTCCTTCCTTTTCCGATAACTTTTGGAACGTATTTCATACAGCCTCTTTAAATTCTTCCCAAGTGAACTCATTCATCCGATCCTCGCAGAAAATCTTCCGTCGGGCTTCCCACCAAAAGTCGGCAGTCCCTGCGGTTGAAAAATACAGACACAACCGCCTCTGTCGTGCATCAAGAAAATCAAATATCCTTTCCATAGCCCTTATCCATTGCTCGGCATTATCTGGGCTCCTTTCCATCAAAGGATGGTGGGTTCTGCTTAGAAATAATTCCTCGATCCTACGATCGGGTGGAGGTGGTGGTGGTTGGGGTATATTCGCAGTTTCTGCACAGAATTCTTCCTCCGCCTACCTCTACCTCTTCCCTTCCCTACCTCTTTGTGCGGGATCCCGCTTGGCGGCATTCGTTGTTTAAACATACAATAAATATTGAAAATCATTTTCACAATTAACATATATAATATCATCATACAATTTCTTTTGTAAAGCGAATTTTAAACCAAGCTATTCATCACAATATCATTTCGCATAAAAGCCCGCTTGGGTTATCATATATACATCGAAAATTTGTGCCTCGAGGAGGACTATTCGCACAAACAGTTAATACAAAAGGGATAATGTACAATAGATGGCATCTCAAAAGCTTAACCCGATCGAACAACATACGGATTACAAGATAATACAAAATACAAAGTTCACTTCCCTTTTAAAACACAAAAGCAACCTACACACATACCGGACTATATACATACGGACTAAAACCTAGCTAAACAGATCAACAGTGTATCACTCATCATCATATCGATCCTCCTCGTGATCCTCCTCGCCGTCTCGAATCGCCATCGAGTCGTCATCCGAATCATCGTCCGAGTCGCCCTCACGACGGCGATTCGGACGGTCCCGCCCGTCATCCCCAACCATAGGAATGTCACGGATCGGATCAAGTCATCCCGCCATCGATACTCTAATCACCGCCGTCAGTCGGTGCGGCTCACCAAGGGCGGTCTTGGCGCTGTCATGGGCGGCAAGATCGGGAGCGGTGGGTGTATGGGTGTCCAATCGACATAGGGGAAACACTGGCATCCCCAATGCTCTGGGCCGAGACGCCCTCTCTACCTCTGCAAGCCTGCCCTCGCCCTCCGTGAATGGGCATTACGGTCCACTCGACGAGGTACCTCCAAGTAAAGCCACTCGGGTGACTCATCCTCCACGATACTCCTGAGGGAGGTACGGTCCTCTCTGGCTACCCGTAGATATCAAGACGAGGTCAAATGGCTCACAAATCTCGGTAGATCTGCTATCAGGTCATAGTCCCCACCGTAACGGTAGATATAATCTCCCGACACTTCCGTGCATAATCTTCCCAATCGACCGGTAACTCACGTCAATAGGCGCTTCACGCCATCGAAATCGCCACTCCATACTGCGCCTCCTTCCAATGACGAAGGTAGTGCATGAGAACTCTCCGAGATCATCTCCCAAAGACATCCGATACTCATGGTACCTATGAATAATCTCTGCAGGGTGGCACTCGGTCCAAGTCTGCGTCTAGTGGTGTGTCGAGTCCCGCCATCCGCCATGCATAACGAGCAAAAGACAACTAAGTAAAGATAATCGATGCATAGATAAAAAAAATAAACTTAACGCGCCTCGCTAAGCAAAAGAATAAACTGGACAGGTCTATAAAGCTGATAAACAATCCAAACACCTCTGATAAACAGATAAATGTTATACATAAATTTTTCTCATATACAACACACGTTGTAGCTTTCCTACCATACTAAGAAACATACTGTCTAGCAGCATAAACAAAATCTTATCATATAACTAAATTCTAGTTCTATAAGACTATGAGCTAGCTTCTACTGGCTCTCGTGATTTTTGGAGAAGGAAACAGGGGTTCAGTCCTTCATAAGAAATATAGAACAGTCCGTTAGGAGTATGTAGGCGAAAACCGTGCGCAAATCGGAGTCCAAACGAAGGACAACGGATCAAAACAAAATCATTGCGCGAAGCAGTTCGCCTTTGCCGAGGTGAACTGCCCAAGGTGGTCTGTACTGACTCTCGTGAATTTTGGAGAAGGAATCAGGGGTTTGATCCTTCATAACAAATAAAGTACATTGCGTTAGGAGTACGTAGGAGAAAACCGTTCGTAAATCGGAGTTAAAACGAAGGAGAACGGATCAAAACAAAATCACTGCACGAAGCAGTTCGCCCGAAGCCGAGGTGCCGAGGACGAGCGCCGGGGCCGAAGAGCCGAGGCGAGGCGCCGAGGCCGAAATGCCGAGGCGAGGAGCCAAGGCCGAAGTGCCGAGGCCGAAGAGCCGAGGCGGAGCTGTCTAGGCGAGGTGCCGAGGCCGAAGTGCCGAGGCCGAAGAGCCGAGGCGGAGCTGTCTAGGCGAGGTGCCGAGGCCGAAGTGCCGAGGCCGAAGAGCCGAGGCGGAGTGCCGAGGCCGAAGTGCCGAGGCGGAACTGCCGAGGCGAAGCTGCCGAGGCCGAAGTGCCGAGGCGGAGCTGCCGAGGCGAGGTGCCGAGGCCGAAGTGCCGAGGCGGAACTGCCGAGGCGAAGCTGCCGAGGCCGAAGTGCCGAGGCGGAGCTGCCGAGGCGAGGTGCCGAGGCCGAAGTGCCGAGGCGATGAGGCGAAAGTTTGACCAAGTCAACGCCGAGGTGAAAAATTCCGAGGTGAAACTATACTGACTCTAGAGAATTTTAGAGAAGGAATCAAGAGTTCGGTCCTTCATAAGAAATATAGTACAGTGTGTTAGGAGTATGTGGGCGAAAAACATGCGCAAATTGGAGTCCGAACGAAGGAGATCGGACCAAAATAAAATCACTGCACGAAGCAGTTCGCCCTTGCCGAGGTGAAATGGCCGAGGTAAACTATACTGACTCTAGCGAATTTTAGAGAAGGAATCAAGAGTTCAGTCCTTCATAAGAAATATATTACAGTGTGTTAGGAGTATGTGGGAGAAAACCATGCGCAAATTGGAGTCCGAACGAAGGAGATCGGACCAAAATAAAATCACTGCGCGAAGCAGTTTGCCCTTGCCGAGGTGAAATGGCCGAGGTGAACTGTACTGACTCTAGCGAATTTTAGAGAAGGAATCAAGAGTTATGTCCTTCATAATAAATACAGTACAGTGTGTTAGAAGTATGTGGGCGAAAACCATGCGCAAATTGGAGTCCGAACGAAGGAGATCGGACCAAAATAAAATCACTGCGCGAAGCAGTTTGCCCTTGCCGAGGTGAAATGGCCGAGGTGAACTTTACTGACTCTAGCGAATTTTAGAGAAGGAATCAAGAGTTAGGTCCTTCATAAGAAATACAGTACAGTGTGTTAGGAGTATGTGGGCGAAAACCATGTGCAAATTGGAGTCCGAACGAAGGAGATCGGACCAAAATAAAATCACTGCGCGAAGCAGTTCGCCCTTGCCGAGGTGAAATGAACGAGGCGAACTGTACTGACTCTAGCGAATTTTGGAGAAGGAATCGAGAGCTCGGTCCTTCATAAGAAATATATTAAAGTGTGTTAGGAGTATGTGGGAAAAAACCATGCACAATTCGGAGTCCGAACTAAGGAGATCGGACCAAAATAAAATCACTCGCGCAAAGCAGTTCGCCTGCCGAGGTGAAATGAACGAGGCGAACACTGGCAAACGCCCAGTGTCGATGCTGGGTGAATCAATTGAAGTCGCGCAATGCCAAGCGCCAACTGGTCAGCCGAGGTGACGAGGTAAACTCTGGGTTGACTTCAAACGTGGTGGAAAACCTTAGCTTTTCAATTTTGAGATCGATTCTTTTGTTCTCGAAAAAAAAAAGGAGAAGAGTTCGTACATTTGTCCGTCTATGTTCTTTTCAAAGAGGGATCATGCATCTTATTTCATCTATGTTCCATTCGGGATGACATAGGCATTAATCAAAATTAACATTGAGAAATGATAAATAAATATTCGAATATGACGAACATAGTTTGTTTTAAACATACGCATTTCTTGCGATTTTTTTATTTTTTTTATTTTTTTTTTTCAATCAATAATCAATAAATAATCATGGTTATTTACAACCTTTTTCATTTCATTTGTCGATAATGTTCTATCGACAACAATTCAAATTCATAAATCTCAAACTTTTCTTTTAAAAGATGAGAAAATATTTTACCTTTTTCCCGGTTGAGCTGGATGTGATGGAGTGTTGAGCGTAGTCAGATGATTTCTAGAAGTCTAGTGACTCAATCTAGACTTAACTTTCGAAAGAAAATTTTAGGGTTCAAAGAGCAACTGCTCTGATACCACTCTGTCACAGCCCCTCTAATCCAAAGGACAGATTAGAGAGAACTGGAGCTTGGAACAGTGATTACCAAACATTGAATAAGAATAATTAAAGACTTCAAACTAATACGATCGAATTTCGATAATCAACCCTATTTACAAGGCAAAAGTAATTTACGATATAAGACTATAAGTCCTTAAATGAGGTTTCGATAATTCGCATGCACTCAATCACAACATTAACATACAATACTATTCGTAATATGCAATGAAAGCACGTGAATGCATATATGACGATATGCATTCAAGCGGTTCTTTCTTTCAAACATAATAAATATTCAAAAGACTTCGACTACTCAACACCTCCGCCCATCATCATCACTGTACTCAATGCACATTTAAAACAATATGCGTGAGTACAAATAATGCACTCGATGGCTCATGCCAAAATATTTTATCAAGTTTAAATTACTCGCCCATCACAAGAATACAGAGGTTTTAATTTGAAAATACTCGTGTTTACTAAATATTTTCGTCATTTTCCATAAATATCGCCGCCAAGCATTTTCCACGTATGTATGATCCACATCCACCACAATAATTCATCCAACACACCTTCCTTGTGGAGAGAGGCCTCTCTCAGACGCCACGACCGCCGAGCACCCTTTCAAAGACACAAATACAAATAATCAAGCACAAAATCCAGCCATCTCAAGACAGATACTAATTCTCCATCATCCTTGGGGTACTTCCAAGAATACGAATTCAAGCATGTCATAAAGTGGAGCTACCCAACATTATGCATCAAATATCATGGATTGGATACATACACAAATCATAAGCATTTTGGGTGTAATTAAATAAATCGCCATAAATATTTGCTTGTAATAAAGCATCATAAATAAATTATTTGGTAAATTCTACCATTTGAATATAGTAAAGCCCACCTCGACTTTTAAACTTCAATCTCGCACGCGTGTTCTTCTCCTCGCTATGCGTGAGTTTCACGTCCCACCTTTACGCAAAAATTTACGCTTAGAACGTTGCACGCTTTTCTAGATTTTCAAAGTTCATTCAACTTTGATAAATAAAATAATAATCAAGTCTTACTAATCTTGATACGCCTTAATACGCTGAAACGATGCGATATCAATAAAATAATTCTCGATATCGAGAGACGTAATATGATCTACGCCTCATTTTAACCTTTTAGGTTAAACAATTAACGATAATAACGTTATTCAATATAAATCGATTTTCAATCGATTTCATTTCATAAGCTTTAATTATCGATTTTCACGCAAATCGATAAACTTGATTAATATTTTCTTTCAATATTAATCTTTAATACTTTAAGCATTATTTATGCTTCTAACGTTATTAATATAACGCTTCTTCGTAAACATATTATGCTATGTTTAATAATTCTCGAAAATTCAATTATGTCTAAAATAATTTTTCGACATACAATATATTATTATTCTTGATTAAAAAGGATTTAAAATCCTTTACAAAAGCACTATAGCTCACGGCTATATGCTACAATAATTACCAAACAATTTTTATAAAATCCTATAAAATTACACTATGCTTATATGCTATCATATAGCACTAATACATCACAATATTATGTAATAACACAATATAAACCATTAAAACCATAGCCCTAGGTCTCACCATAATTATTAAAATAGGTATATAAGTTCAAAAATTCTAATAAATTCCTATACCACCTAATTAATACCCTAGATCAATAATATGCTATTATATCATGCAAATAAAAATTATACACCATGGTACCAACTTATATCATTCTCGACCATGTTCACAATTACACAAATGGTTTCCAAAAATTTCTAAATTAATATCATGCACTCCTACAACACTATAGATCAACAATCCAACATCAAAATAATCCTAGCAATTTTCGAACATCATCAATTAATTTAAATAAATTGCTTAGCTTAGTAAATAAATAATCTATGCACATATTGATATATGTAACATAGTTCCTAAGCATAATAACATGCTAGCATGATTCTTTCACAAATAATACATGCTAGAAAATAATAATTTAAACCGTAGGATTATTGAAAAGATAGGTTTTATCAAGCTTGTTCGATATCTAACCTCGTTATCGGTCGATCGGTTGTAGGATAGCTAGAGCTCAAGCAAAAGGAGGTAAAAGAAGAAGAAAAGACTTGGTTTGTTTATCGAAAGGTTTCGCAGAGGAAAAATAGGAAAGAAAAGAAGTGTTTATGTGTTAAGTGGTTCAAGACTAATTTATATATTCTTAGCAAATATAAGGAATTGAAACAACACACATGCAAACCTCTCGCTCTCTCTCTCCTCTCACAAAACAAAAGAATTAAATTAGTCAAAGTGTGATTATGTCACCCTAAAATATCTCTTACATATCATTAACCCATGGAAGCTTTAATAAAGCATTTTTGGGAGAAACAATTTAATTTTGTTTCAAGTGGCACATTGGTCGTCGATCACGTATGAGAGGAAGAAACAATTTCAGATTTTACAATGTATTATGCATGTGTAAATATACTACACTCTATCCCAAAATTTGTAATACATCATCAAATGTAATTTAGTTAAACAAATCGGCTACCACTTGCCAAACACACCTCAATTGATTCCTACTTGATTTATATGTAATTATATCACTCTTGGATCAATTAATTCATGACTTAGCAAAGGGTACCCAAAATGGCGTGAACAATGTCACACATTCACTAACTCACTATTATTTCCATTTTATATGCTAGATATAATTTATTTTCATGCTAATTATACACATATATATAATATATGTTTTAGATGATAAATTATATCATAGGAAAAATTATTGAATTAATCCATAGGTAGAAACCCTAATTTCGATTTAGGGTTTTCGAGAATCTTAAATAATCAACATTATAATTCCAAAATTTCTAGATTAATTCAATGCTAAATAATATTCCAATTATAAAAAAAATAATCATAGGAATTTAAATACTATAATTCCTTGATCATTAGACTTGATTCTCAAGTCATCTCTAACGTTAACGTCTGAAACGTTAATTATCGACTCATCTCCAAATGGTCGTAATAAAGTTGTAAACACTTTATTAATTTATTCCAATGATTATGGAATTAAATTCTAAGCTTAAAAACTTAGAAAATATCACGAGCATTTAATTATCGATACGTAATCGACGAGAATTAATATCGTTGAAAACGTTACATATTCGTATTTTTCAATTCACATCCTTCGTGAATTGTACATAGGAATTTATTATTCCAAAATAATCGAATCATTATTCGATAATTTATTAATCAAATTATCATAATAATATTCTAATTTACTTAATTTAATATCGTAATTAGCGCTTAAAATAATCGGGTATTATGTAACCACGTAATGTAACACACTTAAAACATCTCTCTTCCATTTTCTTTCTTCTCACGAGACCCTTTCTATAGAAAACCAAACTTTTCCTTCTTCAATTTCTCTCCTTTTGCTTGAGTTCCTTACACCCTACAACCGATCGACTCCGATAACGAGGTTAGATATCGAACAAGCTTCGATAAAACCTATCTTTTTCAATAATCCTACGGTTTAAATTATTATTTTTAGCATGTATTAATTATGCAATAAATCATGTTAGCATGTTATAAGTCTAGAATTTATGTTACATATGTTAATATGTGCATAGATTATTTATTTACTAAGCTTAGCAATTTATTTAATTTATTCTAGTGATGCTCGATTTTTGCTAGGATGTTTTTGATGTTGGATTGTTGGTCTATAGTGTTGTAGTAGTGCATGGTATTAATTTGAGAATTTTTGGAAACCATTTGTTTAAATGTTGAAAACTGCCGAAAATGCTTAAGCCTTGAACTATGGTGTATAATTTTTATATGCTTGATATAATAGCATATTATTGATCTAGGGTATTGATTAGGTGTTGTAGGAATTTATTAGAATTTTTGGACATATATAGCTAAATATTTTCAAAATGGCCGAACCATATAGTGTATGAATTAGTGGGTTATTTTGTGTTATTACATAATATTATGATGTATTAGTGCTATATGATAGCATATAAGCATAGTGTAATTTTATAGGATTTTATAAAAATCATTTGATATATATATACCTATAGTAGCCGTGAGCTACAACTTGATGGTTTCTTGGTGTATAGTTTTATTTTACCAAACTATAGGTTATAATTATGTTATATATTAATATTTGAGGCTTGTGTATAATTATTAGAATTTTGGTAAATTATTGATATTATTTTGATAAAATCGAGAGCCTATAGTATATATATAGGTGTGATACAAATTTTCTATAGTAATATTAATACATATTAATGATCACAGTGTAAAATAATACACTATATGAATTTAGAGGAATTTTTGGAACAAGGTTGAAAATTTTGTGATATAGCCGTGAGCTATATGTGTTAAATAAGGAATTTTAATTCCTTTTAATCAAGAATAATAATTTATTTTATGTCTAAAATTATATTAGACATAATCAATTTTGGGAATTATTAAACATAGAATATTATGTTTAAGATGGAACGTTATATTAAATAACGTTAAAAGCATAAATAATGCTTAATGTATTAAAAGAATAATATTGAAAGAAAATATTAATCAAATTTATCGATTTGCGTGAAAAATCAAGATTAACGCTTTATGAAAAGAAATCGATTAAAATCGATTTATATTGATTTTATTCATTAAAATATGTTTTATTGAAGTTTTATAATGAAAAGTCAAATGGTCGACTTTCAAATTAACGCATTTAAATACGCTCATAAATACGTTAATACATGAAAACGACACTTTTATCCGAATATCTCAATTGTGAGAAAAGATTTCATGATTGAAATCCTTGTTTTAAATAACGTTATTATATCGCTGATTATTTAACCTAAAAGGTTAAAATGAGACCGTAGATCATATTACGCCTCTCGATATACGAGAATTATTTTTATTGATATACGATCGCTTCAACGATTAAGACGATAAAGAATCATCGAAACTTGAATTATTAATTTATATATCAAAGTTGAGTGAACTTTGAAAATCTCGAAAGCGTGCCAACGCACTAAACGTACATTTTGCGTAGCGTGGGACGTGAAGTTCACGCGAACGAGGAGAGAGCACGCACGATGGAATTCAAGTTCCAAAGTAAAGGTGGGCTTTTCTATACTCAAACCGTAGAATTTACCAAATGATTTATTTATGATGCTTTATTGCAAGCAAATATTTATGAACCGGTTTATTTAATTACCCCGCCCAAAATATTTATGTTTTATGATGTATCCAATCCATGATTATCGATGCATAACGTTGGGTAGCTCCCACTTTATGAAATGCTTGAATTGTATTCTTGGAAGACCCCCAAGGATGATGGAGAATTCAGATCCCGTGGCCGAGATGGCCTCGATTTTGTGCACTAATTATTTGTGATCAGGTCTTTGAAAGGTGCTCGGCGGTCATATGCGTCTGTGAGAGGAGGCCTCCTCTCCAAATAAGGAGTTATTGTTGGTTGAATTGTTGTGGTGGATATGGATCATACATACGTGGAAAATGCTCGCCAAGCGATATTTATGGAAAATGACAGAAAATATTTAGTAAACACGAGTAATTTCAAATTAAAACCTCGTGTGTTATCGTGACGGGCAGAGAGTGTAATATCCCTGAGAATTAAAAGCCTAATTACTTATATTTGAATTCAGTAAATTGTGGTTTCACTAAATAATTGAATTAGAAATATATCGAATAATGATTTTGATTATTTATGAGATAATGAATTCCTATTTTATATTCACTAAGAATTGTGAATTAAGGAATATATAAATATAAAGTATTTCAAGAAGAGTATTTTAGCCGATCGACTATCGATAGTTAAAATTTCATAAAATTTTCTAAGTGATGAAGCTTAGAATTAAATTCCATTATTAATGGAATGATTTAATAAAGTGATTACGACTTTATAACCACCATTTTGAGACGAGTCAATAATTAACGTTGAGACGCTTCAAACGTTAACGCTTAAAGATTAATAGAAAAATGAGTTTAATGATCAAGGAATTATAGTATTTGAATTCCTATGATTATTATATGTAATTAGAGTATTATTTAGCATTAAGATAATGCTAGAGCATTAAGGATTAATTATTGAACAAGTTTAGAATTTTCGAAAACCCTAATTCGAAAATTAGGGTTTTCTCACATGAAATGATACTAATAATTTTCCTACTATATAATTTATCATCTAAGATATATATTATGATATATATCTATAATTAGTATGAAAAATCAAAATTTAGCACTTAAGAAAGGAAAGTGCCGTGAGCTATTTAGTATAGCAAGATTTACGTAAGTTTTGTGTACACTTAGCAATGTTGTGTTTTGATCATGCAAGTGGGAATAATTGTACACATTAACCAAGTAAAGTAAATGAGAAATTAAGTGAAGTGTGTGTTGGCAAGTGAGAGCCGATTATGTTGACTCCCATTTGGGATTGCATGAGTTTTAAAGCACTTTGATGATGTATCTTGCATGTAGATGAGTGTAGATATTTTATACATGGTATTAAGACAAAATAAATTAAATTGTCCCTCTTGAGCACAATAGAGCCGACGGCTCTAAGGTCCCAAATGCAAAAGAATATTTTTGTTTTGTTCAAGGAAAGTGAAGAGCTAATACATTAAATGGTTGTAAGAGAGATGACATATGAATTGATGAGTCATAGGATAATTCATGTATCTTCCTTAGTGTATCAAGGGGGGTGCACGGACTATTACAAAAGTGAGGAAATATTTGTTTTCATCAAAGCTTGTGCAAGTAATACTTACTATAGGTGATGTAATACTTTGTGAGTCACAAAATTAGTCTTGCTTTAAATTAAATGGGAGCATGACAATGTTGACTAAATAAGTGAGAAAATTTTTAAACCTCCTCCTTTGGCTTCAATACAGCCGACGTGCATGGATCAACAAAGTGAGGATTTATTTTGTTTTGTTTCATTCAATGAGTGTTGTGATGTGTCTTTCAATAGATATAGGATGAGGTATTTTAAATAGTGGTGAGTCACACAATAAAGGCTTGAATGGGTATGTTTGCACCGAGAAGCTGGGCATTGGATAAATAATACTACTACTTTATTCCTTTGAGTTTTAACACATAAGTAGTAGGTTTTAAAGTTTAAAACATCATTCCCATTCCCAAACTCTCCACTGCCGTAAGCTTTGAGAAAGGAGAAGCTTAGAGTTTTCTTCTTTTAACTCCCCAATCCCTTGATTTAAATCCTTTGCTCAAATTAATCGACACCGGTTAAAAGGTTAGGAATCGAACGACCTTTAATTATACGTTAAGATTTTCATTTTCTAATGGTTCGATTTTAGTATATAAGCTTATGTTCTTAGTGCTATAATTATGAGAAATCATGCTAATATGTTCGATGTTCATTAATAATGTTTAATCTAGGTATATGCTTCATATATGATGAGTTGATTGCAAACTAAGCATGCTATGATTTTATAGTTTTGATCGAAAATGTTTAAGGTTAGATTGTTAGTGGATTAATGTTATATAATAGCAAAGGAACACATTGGGATTTATTGAAATTTTAGAATTGTATGTAATTACTTTGTAATTACCGAAAATTTCTTGAAATTGTATGTAGATGTACAAATTATGTTTGAATGAGATTATAGCATATTATTGATCTAGAGTATCGATTTAGTGATATGTGAATTTACAAGATTTTTAAGAAAATATATGTGCATGTTCTTGAAATTTTCGAGAGCTATGAATATAAGAATGTTGATGATTTAGTTGATCTTGATGAATATTATGATGTATTAGTGTTACATGATAGTATTTGAGCATCAGATAAATTAATTAGAATTTTAGAAAATTAATTGGACATTTTTGGAGAAAATGCCGTGGCCTATAAGAATAAAATAGGTGATGTTCAAATTTTCTATAGTTAATGTTAATACATATTAGTGATCCTATGATAAAATAGTACACTATATGAATTTAGAAGAATTTTTGAAAGATGATTGAAAATCGAAGCTTAAAACCGTAAGCTTTTATTAAGTATATTAAGGGTTTTAATTCCTTAATATCAAGAAAAATAATACATTATATGTCTAGAAATTATTTTAGACATATTAAGAATTTATGAAATTTTATAAACATAGTATCCTATGTTTACGATGAAACGTTATATTAAATAACGTTAGAAATGAAAAAATGTTTAATGAATAAGTTAATTAATATTTAAGAAAATATTAATAAAGTTTATCGATTTGAGTGAAAAATCGAGAATTAGGGTTTTATGAAAAGAAATCGATCGAAAGTCGATTTATATGGAAATTAGATATTAAATAAATGAATTATTAAAGAATTCATAAAGAAAAGTCAAAATTGTTGACTTTTTAAATTAACGATGAAATACGCTCGATGAATACGCTAATACGTGAAAACGATTAGTTATATAAGGAAATTGGTGAGAAAAGATTTCATAATTGAAATCTTTATATCGAAAAACGTTAGAATACGCCGAACGCTTAACCTAAAAGGTTAAAATGAAATAGTTGAACATATCTCGCCTCTATCAAGTATGAGAAATGTTTAGTTAAGATACGAGATCGACGACGATCAATTCGTAAGGAATTCAAATTATATTAGTATAAGTTATCAAAGTTTATTTTAAACTTTGAAAATCTCAAAACGTGATGATGTATCAAATCGCTTTTACGTAGGTGAGACGCGGAGGCGATCGTCATGAAAAGAAAATGAATTAAGAAAGCTTACGTACTGTGTGGGCTTTTTCTTATCCTCAAGGATAAAATGCTCTATTTATGATGCTTTCTTGAAATGAAAAGTAATTATTTATGATGCTCTTTTTGAGAAATGTTGATGAAATGTTTATGTAATTACCGATCAAAATGTTTATGTTTTACGATGTATCCTATCCATGAACGTGATGAATGTGTTGGTTCGCTCCCAACTTATGAATGAAATCGATATCGGATCCTATGCCGTAAGCGCTTATACCGCCAGATTAACGTGTACACAAGGAAATAGTATCGTGGGAGTTGAAGGACAATGCACGGTCGGTCACAATGACGTAGAGTGAGGCCTCCTTCTACGGCGTAAATGTTAATGTTATGATGAAACGAAGGATATGGATCATACATACAAGGAAAATGTCTCACAGATTTAACGCTTATGAAAATGATGAAAATGTTTAGTAAGCACGTGGCCTTTCAAATAAAACCCTCGTGTCTTAACATGACGGGCGATGTAATTTAAAGATGGTAAAATGTTTTCGCATAAGTCCACCGAGTGCATTATTTGTACTCACCGCATATTTGTTTTTAAATGTGCGATTGAGTCATGATGCGATGGAGCAAAGGTTGAGCAATAGGAAGGTTGTCACCGAAAGTTATACCTTGATAGTACATCGTCATATGTACATATCACATGTTTTCCACCGCAAGAACATAAGTTATGTAGTAAGGTCCAAAACATACTGATATATGTATCACGCTTTAATGTTAAATGGTCTCATTGTTTATTCATCCCTCGCTTAGAGTAATAATCCTCGCTAAATCGTATTTAGGATTTAGGGTGTTACAGAGTGGTATCGAGCGGTTCGCTCTTTGAACCCAAAATCTCCTTTGAGGTTAAGTCTAGATTGAGTCACTAGACTTCTAAAAGTCACCGACAATGCTCAACACTCCATCACATCAAGCTCAACCGAAATGAGGTAAATGCTTCCTTTCAAAATGTTGAAATAAAGTTGAAAGAGAAAAGAATCGAGATGATTTTTTTCAAAAGGAATGAAAGATGTGAAAGATGAATGATATGAAATGGAAGTTATGAATAATGTTGAGAATGGAAGTTATGCAAAGTGATCAAGTTGACATGAATGCTCGATTGATAATGGGCAAATGTGCCAAGAATGAAATGTTGAAATTTCAAAATTCAAGTAATACATGCATTCAATAAGTATGTTATGAAATTGAACAAAATTTTCAGGTTTTCATAACCAAATTCGTTCAAATTTCAAGATTATGAATAATGAATGAATATGCTTGAAATGAACGTGAATGACAAAAGTTGGAATGATGAATTCTTCTAAATTCAAAGAAATGTGCATGTATAAATGAACTATGTTTTCATTATTTGAAACTTTAGTTTCAAATCTCAAGATTTATTATGACAAATGATATGTCATCTCAAGAAGAACATAGACGATATAAGAAGCATGATCACGTATTGCAAAAGAACATAGAAGTACGAACTTCCTTCCTTTACGAGAACAAAAGAATAACATGAAAACGAAAAGAAAGTTAGAATTCGACTTCGATCTCGACTCGACTTCGACTCGGCATGTGCGACTCGACTTCGACTTCGGCATGTTCGACCTCGACTTCGACTTCCACCTCAGCATGTGCGACTTCGACCTCGGCATGTGCGACTTTGACTTCCACCTCGGCATGTGCAACCTCGACTTCGACCTCGGCATGTGCGACTTTGACTTCCACCTCGGCATGTGCGACTGATCGCTCCTTTTTCACACGCAAAAGGTGTAAGTATAGGGTAAGCGAAGTATCGTATCCACAGAGATTGCAATCCGAAAACACAGAAGCTAATTCAACGACAATTCATCATTATTCAAGCACAAATAAAGGATGAGAGGTTTAAGGGCTTCGGAAATTAATCCAAAGCAAAGGTAACCAGACAGAAATATAAAATAAAGCGATAAAATCACGAAAGATGATTATAAAGAAAGACTAACCCTAGGGATGCACCAATCCTATCCACAACGATGTTTATCCTGCTTATTACTAACCGTTTTAATCCAGACAAGACGGAAGATCACATATATAACCAACAACTTCATTCATTTACAATTGCGGTAGCTTGATTACTAATTTTCCCTATCACGCTTCGCCTCTAGAGGAAAATAAGCAACTCCAAAAGGATCACTAAGAATATGCTTCCTACGAATGTCCTATCTCAGTTACGACTCAAGGCTCATTCGTATCATGCATTCGATAACGATTGACAATTAATACAGTTACGTCATTAACCGACAACTAGATATGCATCAAGATTGATCAAAAATCAACACATATAAATAAGCACAATCGAATCATGAATCAATGCCTGGAAGGTAAATAACGATAGCACAACATATAGGATCGAATCATGCAAACCCTAGGATTAGAACGGAAAACTAGCCGATATAATAAACGGAATGAAATACGAATTAATCATAAAACGAAATTTAAATATATAAAACCCGTAGGAAGCGCTTGATGAACAATGGTTGGTCTTGAATCCAATCCCAAGCGAACGAACGGAAAACAAAAGAAAACGATCGACAAAACGCTTCGATCGATAACGAAACGATAAACTAAACTAGAACGACGGAAAAACAATACTAGAATTAAACTAAATGAAGATTAAAGACTAAAAGCTGTAAAAACTGAGGAAAACTTAAGAAAAACGAGCTTTGGGGCGTCTGGGGTCTAAGGAGGCGCGAGTGGGGTGTTGCCATATATATAGGCACACCCCAAAACCCTAATTTTCCTTCGCGCGCTGTCGCGACCACCCTTCGCGTCGCTAGGTGATGTCGCGAGGTAATCCGCTGCCTTCTCGCCCGCGACGCCTCTGCGCCCGCTGGTTGGTTCGCGACCGTGTCTAGCGGTCGCTAGGAAGTCTCGATCCGTCGCGAAATCGCCCAGCCGGCTTTCTCGCTGGGCTTCGCTTCATGGGCACATTCTCGCGGTCGCGGTATGCTGGGTTCTCGCGTGTTTCCTAGCGGCCGACCTAGCGACCGCTAGGCTGGTCGCTAGAAACACGCCAGATTGTGTTTTGGCTCGTCGGCCGCTCCTTGCTTCGATTATCAATATATAAACCTACAAAACGTTAAAGGAACACCCAAGAGCGATCTTCTAGAAATAGATGAAACATTAAGAATCGATACATAAACGCACATTAAACGAGCTAAACTCATCTTCAAATATCAACTAAATACGTAAAATGCGCGCTTATCAAACCCCCAAACTTAAAGCATTGTTTGTCCTCAAACAAAAAAGTAATGTAAAGACAAACGAAAGATCAACGAGCGTAGCAAAGAGGATAATCATTCTAGCCCTCAAAAAATATAAACGCCAAAAACATTAGCGCACATGACGACGTTAGCCAACTCAACACAAACAACCATCGAGGGCAAGAACTCATTTATTTCAACCTCACAAAGGCATGTGCGTAAAATATATAGAATACACTCAAACTCATAAAGAAATTAAGGACGTGTATACACTCACGGATCAATGCAATGCAACATCTTACCATAGGCTTGCCGCTTCTCTAACATCTCCACCACACAAATGTGTTCAAATAAGGATCAAAGAGGTCTTTTGATAGGTTATAATGTAGGCACATTGGTTAAGGTAGGATAATATATGGCTAAGTGACTCAAGTAAACCCAAGCACCACCATTTATATATTTCGACACATATGGACTTTGTCCATTTTCCTTCTTTCCCAACGTGCTAAATTGACGCTTTATGCCTCATAAGGTACCTATACTTTGATTAAAAACCCTTTATGCTCAACACTCATAATGAACTTAACATTTTCCTTTTTCTTTTCTTTTCTAGAGCTTATAGGGTTTAACTTTTACAACAAAGGTACTATTCTTCACCACATATGTATTTTTCTAAAATAAACTTTTCTCGTCATAACTTACATCAAAATTTCACCCCTTTTGATTCCCATATCCATCCTCACCTCCTATCATCCGGTTAATCGAAAGAAAAAGTCTAATAAAGGCTCAAAGAAGGCAACAAATGGTATATAACATCGGGTTAGTGTTTGGGTGAATATGTGGTTAACAAAGACGGCCTTTATCCTTTCCAAATTCAAACACATATCGCAATCTCGACACGTAAACACGGCAAGTTCTAGAAGATAATCACATGTATGATATCACACAATTAAAAGAAATCAGATCAAGATGTGTATACAAAGGAAGCTCAAGTCTCACAGATAAACAAATGGTGAAAACAACAAGTCTAAGCCATCTCACGTCATTCATGCGTCATTTTCTAACATATCATGTGCACTTATCATTAAATTAGTCGAGAAATTTTCTATCGTCATTGGCCACATGGATTAACACACTTCACTTAACTCGTTGATCGACGTATTACCTAAAAAACGAAAAGAAAAAAGTAAACATGACAAAAAAAACAACACAAACGAAAAACAAAAACAAAACACGAAAACAAAAACAAAGAAAACGCTGGGTTACCTCCCAACAAGTGCTTTATTTAACGCCTTTAGCTAGACCATCACTAACCTCGCTAATCGGCGTTTTAGTAGCAATAGACATCTTTCTCGACTTGTGGAACCTTCTAAACTTCGCATTTACGGATGACCACCACCGACTATGGAAGTGGCCCCCAAACTTGAATGATACACTCGAGTTCCATGCCGAGTCCACTTCTTCCTTCTCACGCCTCTTCGATCGGTCGAGTATCCTCTAAACGCGAGACGGATCGGCAGCAGCCATGATCGAGCAACAATCTTCCGGCTTTTCAACGCCGTGTTGCTTGATGGCGTCAGATATGGAAATTTTGAGCTCCTCATCGTTAACACGAAACGTGAGGTTTCCTTCCGCACATCAATCAACGCACGACCGCCTAGAAAAGGTCTACCTAGGATTAGTGGTTGTTGTTTGAATTGGAATATCAAGAATAACAAAGTCGGCAGGAAAAATAAAATCCCGAATTCTTACCAACACATCTTCGACGATACCTTTTGGATATGTGATCGACCGTCACCATCATCGCGAAATCTTCGCCGGCTTCATTTTTCCTAGGTGTAGCCGGTTGAAAACGCTCAACGGCATCGATTGATGCTCGCCTCAAGTCGCATAACACATTTGGAAATTCGCCGCGATCTCGCACTCTAACGTGAAACCGCCGATCCTTCGCTTCAAAGGAGCTTTTCAAGACGGCATCAAGACTTCGGATAGGGAAATTTTCTCAAATTTCCCAAGTTTCTTCTTACTTGCAAGCTGCCTTTTAAGAATTTCATGTAGCCCAAGATGTTTCGCAACGCTCAAAGAGAGGCAAATTTATCTCAACTTTCAAAATACCTCTTTGAAACGAGCAAATTCGTCATATTTCGACTTGACAAGTCGACTGGAAACGGACCGGAGGAATATACGTGCGAGGATTAGCCTCAGGGGTGCTCGCGGTCGACCTCGCGATCACTGGGATGGTCGCGAGGAGTATGCCGCGCCGATCTCCTTGTTCGCGGCGAGCTTGCAGGCGTTAGGTCGCCGCGAGCAAATCGGGCGCGCGATGCTTGGATGGCTCGCGATCGGGCGCGTGGCGCGCCGGTCGCGAGCGCCTGTGGACAAAATTAGATGGCTCGCGATCGGGCTCGCGGTCGCGAGCTCGGTCGCGAAGCCTCTGCGCGGAATGTTCTCTTGCTCTTCTTTCGGTAGGCTCGGGTAGGCTCGCCCACCTCGCCCGAATGGCGAAGCATCGACTCTTCGGGTTCACCTCCGTATTACTCGGAAATTGGCCCGCCTTTTGTAGTGCATTCACTTGTACGGCAATTTGACCGATTTGAGCTTCCAACATCTTTATGTGTTTCCCACAGCCGTCACGATCGACTCCAATTGATTTATCTTACGCCCGTGTTGTCGATGAACGAATTCGATTCGTTGCAATTGTTGGTTGCTTACAACCAACCGCTGCATCATGTCTTCGAGACTTGGCTTCCTCGGCTCTTGAATCGAATTCGAGTATTGAAGCTCGTTGAAGGTTGTTGGAAAATTGAATGACTCTCGATTGATGTGGCTAACGCTCGCTTCAATCGACTCTTCAAAAGAGTGAACTTCTTCACGAGGTCATCATATTTCAATCACTCTCAACAAGAATGCTTTGAACGATGGCGTTCTCTCCGCTGGCTATTGATAGCTGTTGGCGCCATCTCTTCTACAATACGGCTTGCCTCGCCGACCGGTCGGTTTAATAAGCAACCCCGCCGAC
Source organism: Salvia rosmarinus (assembly GCA_036937905.1). Classification (NCBI taxonomy): domain Eukaryota; kingdom Viridiplantae; phylum Streptophyta; class Magnoliopsida; order Lamiales; family Lamiaceae; genus Salvia; species Salvia rosmarinus. Next base: position 294,125 of record JAODLM010000276.1, read on the forward strand.
GCATCTACCATGCTCCTTATCGCCATGTCACCCACCGTAGAACTGTGTGATTTGTTGCTTCGAGAACCCATGTTGTGGACATCGCCTCAATAGACCTCTGAATCTCTCCCATGCCTCGAATAATGATTCATCGTGGTTTTGGCAAAATGAGAGATTTCGGCGATGATCTTCTGCGCTTTCGCGGAAAGTATTTCGAAAGAAACTTCTCACAAAGTTTCCCAAGTGTCGATGCCACCGGTCCAAACTTGAACCAATCTTTCACCGGTCACAATGAAAACCGAACATGCGATCCGGATTGTGTCTTGTGGCACCCCATTCTGCTTGATGGTGTCACAAATGTCGAGAAACGCCTCGAGATGCGCATTCGGGTCTTCCGTGACTCCTCCCCAAACCGCTCTCCTCGACCATACCGATCGTACGGTTTGAGCTCGAAATTGTTTGCATCTACGCAGGGCCCCAACCGCCTCCTTGAACTGCTCGGTGGGATGTCGGTACATGTGGTTCGGGGTCTTTCCTCCGGAGCAGGACAATGATTCCCATGTTCGCTATCCGACGCCGCATCTCGCAAAGTCGCCTAGCATACGTGCAACTTGCTGCGAGGAATGCCCTGTCATGGATTTGCCGCCATTGCAGCTTGTCTCTTCTCTCGCCCTCTTCTCCTTTGAGAGCTTTCGATCTCGAGATCTAAAAATATTTCGTGAGGTCCCCGAGATCTTGTGCGCATAAACACCGCGAAAAAGAGAAATTAGCACTAACAAAATAAATAAAATAATATATATATATAACTTGAATTAATAAATCCAAATCACAAATTATTCCTATGTGATCTTAACAACTTCAAGAACGGCGCCAAAATTTGATCGCTCCTTTTCACACGCAAAGGTGTAAGTATAGGGTGTGAAGTATCGTATCCACGAGATTGCAATCCGAAAACACGTGGCTAATTCAACGACAATTCATCATTATTCAAGCACAAATAAAGGATGAGAGGTTTAAGGGCTTCGAAATTAATCCAAAGCAAAGGTAACCGCATGTAAATATAAAATAAAGCGATAAAATCACGAAGATGATTATAAAGAAAGACTAACCCTAGGGATTCACCAATCCTATCCACAACGATGTTTATCCCGCTTATTACTAACCGCTTTAATCCGCATAAGACGGAAGATCACATATATAACCAACAACTTGCCATTCGACAATTGCGGCAGATTGATTACTAATTTTCCCTATCACGCTTCGCCTCTAGAGGAAAATAAGCAACCCAAAAGGATCACTAAGAATATGCTTCCTACGAATGTCCTATCTCGCCATTCGACTCAAGGCTCATTCAGATTATGCATTCGATAACGATTGACAATTAATACAGTTACGTCATTAACCGACAACTAGATATGCATCAAGATTGATCAAAAATCAACACATATAAATAAGCACAATCGAATCATGAATCAATGCCTGGAAGGTAAATAACGATAGCACAACATATAGGATCGAATCATGCAAACCCTAGGATTAGAAATGTAAAACTAGCCGGACATAATAAACGGAATGAAATACGAATTAATCATAAAAACGAAATTTAAATATATAAAACCCGTAGGGAAGCGTCGGATGAACAATGGTTGGTCTTGAATCCAATCCCAAGCGAACGAACGGAAAACAAAAGAAAACGATCGGACAAAACGCTCCGATCGATAACTAAACGATAAACTAAACTAGAACGACGGAAAACAATACTAGAATTAAACTAAATGAAGATTAAAGACTAAAAGTCAGAAAACCGAGGAAAACTTAAGAAAACGAGCTTTGGGGCGTGCGGGGTCTAAGGAGGCGCGAGTGGGGTGTTGCCATATATAGCACACCCCAAAACCCTAATTTTCCTTCGCCGCCGTGCTCGCGACCACCCTTCGCGGTCGCTAGGTGATGTCGCGAGGTAATCCGCATGCGTTTTCTCGCCCGCGACGCCTCTTGCGCCCGCTGGTTGGTTCGCGACCGTGTCTAGCGGTCGCTAGAAGTCTGATCCGTCACGAAATCGCCCAGCCGGCTTTCTCGCTACCGGGCTTCGCTTCGCGGGCACATTCTCGCGGTCGCGGTATGCTTTGGGTTCTCGCTGTTTCCTAGCGGCCGACCTAGCGACCGCTAGGCTGGTCGCTAGAAACACGCCAGATTGTGTGTTTTGCTCGTGCGTCGCTCCTTGCTTCGATTATCAATATATAAACCTACAAAACGTTAAAGGAACACCCAAGAGCAGATCTTCTAGAAATAGATGAAACATTAAGAATCGATACATAAACGCACATTAAACGAGCTAAACTCATCTTCAAATATCAACTAAATACGTGTAAAATGCGCTTATCAAACCCCCAAACTTAAAGCATTGTTTGTCCTCAAACAAAAGCGTAATGTAAAGACAAACGAAAGATCAACGAGCGTAGCAAAGAGGATAATCATTCTAGGCCTCGTAAAAATATAAACGCCAAAAACATTAGCGCACATGACGACGTTAGCCAACTCAACACAAACAACCATCGAGGGCAAGAACTCATTTATTTCAACCTCACAAAGGCATGTGCGTAAAATATATAGAATACACTCAAACTCATAAAGAAATTAAGGACGGTATACACTCACGCATCAATGCAATGCAACATCTTACCATAGGCTTGCTGCTTTCTAACATCTCCACCGTCAAATGTGTTCAAATAAGGATCAAAGAGGTCTTTTGATAGGTTATAATGTAGGCACATTGGTTAAGGTAGGATAATATATGGCTAAGTGACTCAAGTAAACTCCAAGCACCACCATTTATATATTTCGACACATATGGACTTTGTCCATTTTCCTCTTCTTTCCCAACGTGCTAAATTGACGTTTTATGCCTCATAAGGTACCTATACTTTGATTAAAAACCCTTTATGCTCAACACTCATAATGAACTTAACATTTTCCTTTTTCTTTTCTTTTCTAGAGCTTATAGGGTTTAACTTTTACAACAAAGGTACTATTCTTCACCACAGATGTATTTTTCTAAAATAAACTTTTCTCGCCATAACTTACATCAAAATTTCACCCCTTTGATTCCCATATCCATCCTCACCTCCTATCATCCGGTTAATCGAAAGAAAAGTCTAATAAAGGCTCAAAGAAGGCAACAAATGGTATATAACATCGGGTTAGTGTTTGGGTGAATATGTGGTTAACAAAGATGGCCTTTATCCTTTCCAAATTCAAACACATATTGCAATCTCGACACGTAAACACGGCAAGTTCTAGAAGATAATCACATGTATGATATCACACAATTAAAAGAAACTGTATCAAGATGTGTATACAGTGAAGCTCAAGTCTCACAGGATAAACAAATGGTGAAAAACAACAAGTCTAAGCCATCTCACGTCATTCATGCGTCATTTTCTAACATATCATGTGCACTTATCATTAAATTAGTCGAGAAATTTTCTATCGTCATTGGCCACATGGATTAACACACTTCACTTAACTCGTTGATCGGCGTATACGAAAAAACGAAAAGAAAAATGTAAACATGACAAAAAAACAACACAAACGAAAAACAAAAACAAAACACGAAAACAAAACAAAGAAAACGTTGGGTTACCTCCCAACAAGTGCTTTATTTAACGCCTTTAGCTAGACCATCACTAACCTCGCTAATCTGGCGCTTTAGTAGCAATAGACATCTTTCTCGACTTGTGGAACCTTCTAAACTTAGATTTACGGATGACCACCACTGACTATGGAAGTGGCCCCCCCCAAACTTGAATGATACACTCGGAGTTCCATGCCGAGTCCACTTCTTCCTTCTCACAGCCTCTTCGATCGGTCGAGTATCCTCTAAACGCGAGACGTGATCGGCAGCAGCAGCCATGATCGAGCAACAATCTTACGGCTTTTCAACGCCGTGTTGCTTGATGGCGTCAGATATGGAAATTTTGAGCTCTCATCGTTAACACGAAACGTGAGGTTTCCTTCCTGCACATCAATCAACGCACGACCAGTTGCTAGAAAAGGTCTACCTAGGATTAGTGGTTGTTGTTTGAATTCGGGAATATCAAGAATAACAAAGTCAGCAGGAAAAATAAAATCCCGAATTCTTACCAACACATCTTCGACGATACCTTTTGATATGTGATCGACCGTCAGCCATCATCGATGAAATCTTCGCTCGACTTCATTTTTCCTAGGTGTAGCCGGTTGAAAACGCTCAACGGCATCGATTGATGCTCGCCTCAAGTCGCATAACACATTTGGAAAATTACGCTCGGCGATCTCGCACTCTAACGTGAAACCGCCGGGATCCTTCGCTTCAAAGGAGCTTTTTTGCAAGACGACATCAGACTTGGGATAGGAAATTTTCTCAAATTTCCCAAGTTTCTTCTTACTTGCAAGCTGCTTTTAAGAATTTCATGTAGCCCGGATGTTTCGCAACGCTCAAAGAGAGGCAAATTTATCTCAACTTTCAAATACCTCTTTGAAGCGAGCAAATTCCTCGTCATATTTCGACTTGACAAGTCGACTCGAAACGGACCGGAGGAATATACGTGCGAGATTAGCCTCAGGGGTGCTCATGGTCGACCTCGCGACCACGGGATGGTCGCGAGGAGTATGTCAGTCGCCGATCTCCTTGTTCGCGGCGAAGCTTGCGGGCGTTAGGTCGCTCGCGAGCAAATCTGGCTCGCATGCTTGGATGGCTCGCGATCGGGCGCGTGGCCCTTTCGGTCGCGGCGTCTGTGGACAAAATTCGGGATGGCTCGCGATCGGGCTCATGGTCGCGAGCTCGGTCGCGAAGTCTCGTCGAATGTTCTCTTGCTCTTCTTTCTCGGTAGGGCTCGGGTAGGCTCGCCCACCTCGCCCGAATGGCGAAGCATCACTCTTCGGTTCACTCCGATTACTCGGAAATTGGCCCGTCTTTTGTAGTGCATTCACTTGTACGGCAATTTGACCGATTTGAGCTTCCAACATCTTTATGTGTTTCCCCATAGCCGTCACAGTCGACTCCAAGTGATTTATCTTCTGCCCGGTGTTGCTGATGAACGAATCCTGATTCGTTGCCAATTGTTGGTTGCTTACAACCAATCGCTGATCATGTCTTCGAGACTTGGCTTCCTCGGCTCTTGAATCGAATTACGAGTATTGAAGCCTCATCAAGGTTGTTGGAAAATTGAATGACCTCCGATTGATGTGGCTAACGCTCGCTTCAATCGACTCTTCAAAAGAGTGAACTTCTTCACGAGGTCATCATATTTCAATCACTCAACAAAGAATCGCTTTGAACGATGGCGTTCTCCGCTGGCCATTGATAGCTGTTGGCGCCCATCTCTTCTACAATACGGCTTGCCTCGCCGACCGGTCGGTTTAATAAGCAGCCCACCGACGATCTACCATGCTCCTTGTCTGCCATGTCACCAATCGTAGAACTGTGTGATTTGTTGCTCCTCGAGAACCCATGTTGTGGACATCGCCTCAATAGACCTCGAATCTCTCCCATGCCTCGAATAATGATTCATCGTGGTTTTGGCAAAATGAGAGATTTCGCGATGATCTTCTGCGCTTTCGCCGGCGAAAGTATTTCGAAAGAAACTTCTCACAAAGTTTCCCAAGTGTCGATGCCACTCGGTCCAAACTCTTGAACCAATCTTTTCACTTTGTCACAATGAGAAACCGAACATGCGATCCGGATTGTGTCTTGTGGCACCCCATTCTGCTTGATGGTGTCACAAATGTCGAGAAACGCCTCGAGATGCGCATTCGGGTCTTCCGTGACTCCTCCCCAAACCGCTCTCCTCGACCATACCGATCGTACGGTTTGAGCTCGAAATTGTTTGCATCTACGCAAGGGCCCCAACCGCCTCCTTGAACTGCTCGGTAGGATGTCGGTACATGTGGTTCGGGGTCTTTCCTCCGGAGCAGGACAATGATTCCCATGTTCGTCATCTGACGCTGCATCTCTGCAAAGTCAGCTAGCATACGTGCAACTTGCTCTGGAGGAATGCCCCCGTTCTGCGGATTTGCTGCCATTGCAGCTTGTCTCTTCTCTCGTCCTCTTCTCCTTTGAGAGCTTTCGATCTCGAGATCTAAAAATATTTCAGGAGGTCCCTGAGATCTTGTACGCATAAACACCTGCGAGAAAAGAGAAATTAGCACTAACAAAATAAATAAAATAATATATATATATAACTTGAATTAATAAATCCAAATCGTCAAATTATTCCTATGTGATCTTAACAATCCCGAACGGCGCCTAAAATTTGATCGCTCCTTTTCACACGCAAAGGTGTAAGTATAGGTAAGCAAGCATCGTATCCACGAGATTGCAATCCGAAAACACGAAGCTAATTCAACGACAATTCATCATTATTCAAGCACAAATAAAGGATGAGAGGTTTAAGGGCTTCTAAATTAATCCAAAGCAAAGGTAACAGTACGAAATATAAAATAAAGCGATAAAATCACGAAGATGATTATAAAGAAAGACTAACCCTAGGGATGCACCAATCCTATCCACAACGATGTTTATCCCGCTTATTACTAACCGCTTTAATCCGCATAAGACGGAAGATCACATATATAACCAACAACTTCGCCATTTACAATTGCGGCGATTGATTCCTAATTTTCCTATCACGATTCGCCTCTAGAGGAAAATAAGCAACCCAAAAGGATCACTAAGAATATGCTTCCTACGAATGTCCTATCTCGCCACGACTCAAGGCTCATTCAGATCATGCATTCGATAACGATTGACAATTAATACAGTTACGTCATTAACCGACAACTAGATATGCATCAAGATTGATCAAAAATCAACACATATAAATAAGCACAATCGAATCATGAATCAATGCCTGGAAGGTAAATAACGATAGCACAACATATAGGATCGAATCATGCAAACCCTAGGATTAGAACGGAAAACTAGCCAGACATAATAAACGGAATGAAATACGAATTAATCATAAAAACGAAATTTAAATATATAAAACCCGTAGGGAAGCGTCGGATGAACAATGGTTGGTCTTGAATCCAATCCCAAGCGAACGAACGGAAAACAAAAGAAAACGATCGGACAAAACGTTCCGATCGATAACGAAACGATAAACTAAACTAGAACGACGGAAAAACAATACTAGAATTAAACTAAATGAAGATTAAAGACTAAAAGCTGTAAAAACTGAGGAAAACTTAAGAAAAACGAGCTTTGGGGCGTCTGGGGTCTAAGGAGGCGCGAGTGGGGTGTTGCCATATATATAGGCACACCCCAAAACCCTAATTTTCCTTCTGCCGCGCCGTCTCGCGACCACCCTTCGCGGTCGCTAGGTGATGTCGCGAGGTAATCCTCATGCTGCCTTCTCGCCCGCGATCGCCTCTTGCGCCCGCTTGGTTGGTTCGCGACCGTGTCTAGCGGTCGCTAGGAAGTCTGATCTGGTCGCGAGAAATCGTCCAGTGGCTTTCTCGCGCTGGGCTTCGCTCGCGGGCACATTCTCGCGATCGCGTATGCCGGGTTCTCGCGTGTTTCCTAGCGGCCGACCTAGCGACCGCTAGGCTGGTCGCTAGAAACACGCCAGACAGTGTTTTGGCTCGTGCGTCGTTCCTTGCTTCGATTATCAATATATAAACCTACAAAACGTTAAAGGAACACCCAAGAGCGATGTCTTCTAGAAATAGATGAAACATTAAGAATCGATACATAAACGCACATTAAACGAGCTAAACTCATCTTCAAATATCAACTAAATACGTGTAAAATGCGCGTTTATCAGCGACCTCGACTTCGACCTCGGCATGTGCGACTTCAACCTCGGCATGTGCGACCTCGACTTCAATCTCGGCATGTGCGATCTCGACTTCAACTTCGGCATGTGCGACTGTCGACTTTGACTTTGGAAATATATAACATCGATTTTGGCATCGTCGACCTTGGTAGCCTGTACTACCTCGGCATCGGCAACGGCATGCACGACTTCGGTGTTGGCATCACCAACGATCTCGGCGCGAGCGCGCGAATTTTCCTGCACTGCGCAGTGATTTTGTCTTGACCCGTTCTCCTTCGTTTGAACTCCGATTTACGTACGATTTTCTCCTACGTGCCCCTAATGCACTGTACTTAATTTCTTATGAAGGACCAAATCCCTGATTCCTACTCCAGAATTTACGAGAATCAGTTGAAATTAGTTCCATGATTTATATAGAATGAGAACTTTATAGTATGATAAGAATCTTAGAATGTTACTAGAAAGAAAGATTTCCAGTAATACAAGTAGAGCCATGACCTACATGAGAACCTTTGTTGATGACCTATTACGAGTATATAAGGTTTCAAATTATATTCATTACCCAATTTATGTCATTGAGTTTAACTCTATGACCTAGTTCCAATTGAGAAATCATTTGAGTTTCTCACTTTTTCTGGAGGAAAATTACAACCTGAAACCTTATAAAGTGTCCTTTGAAACCAAGCCTTGTGGGACCGAGAAAATAATTGTGGACGGTCCGCCAGCCCATATGACCAAAGAAATCTCGAGAGTCGCCATTCGGTCTTCGGACCCTAGATCCCAATTATTCAGTCCAAAGAGCATATCGATTCAATCATTAAAAAGATGTTAATATGATTTGTGAGACAATACCTCTTGTAAGTAGTCGTGATAATTTCTCCTCGATTCTTGAAACCATCAAGTATGATGAATGTTGACTTACCTTGCCACCTAAGTGCGAACTAGTAAAGCGATAAACATCGGGCATGATATGGGTCGACTTATCTCACCACCTAAAAGTTTCGCACCAAGAAAGTGATAGACATCAAGAAATTATGATGTAAAGAAAATCTCGATGAGACGAGATATTTTCCTATGATACACATTGAAGTGATGACCCTGATGGGCTTTACAAAGATTGATAATGAAGAAGTTATACCTTCATATGATCAAGTATGATAATAAAGTTATGAATAAGATACTCTTTAGCATCGAATGCAAGAGTAAAAGTAAAGAAAAGTATATGATATCCGTGAGATATAATTTCCCCTCACTATGTCATAACGAGAGAGAGATTACAACTTATCTTTAAGATAGTTGTTTGTCCCTAAACCCTCGCTAGTAGGTTGGACATGTTTAAAAAGAATAAAGATGCATGCAAGATATTCTTTTCAAAGAATATATATATAAAGAAATGATAGCATCTCAGAAAATAAATCTCTCGCCTTATACCTCAATCAATGAGATTATGCTTGAGCATAATCGATTCCAAGTAATTGAAACTTGGTTAAACAAACGATAATGAGATTGAGGAATCATAATCCTTGAGATTGTGTGAACGACTAGGATAGCCGTAGTATGTAAATCAAGTATGGAGAAAATATCTCCAAAGCCAAGACATGGAAATGAAATGCTTGGAATTTAAGTTATGGTGTACGAATGTACTACCTTACCAAGCCATCGACAATAATGACGGTTCTAACCACAGATGTGAGAATCAAGTATAACGAAGTAATATTACTTTCGAGATACCATGTTCAAGAAAGGGACAAAAGTCAAAATAATCAAGAAACTATGAGCTATACAATTATAAGATAGCCCACGATATGAAATAAGCTTCAGAGACATATGACTTGATAAATAAGGATTCCTTGAAAGAGTTAAAGTAAGGATATATGAGAAATATATTCCTAAGATCAATAAAGTGAAAAAGGGAATTGAATCATTCATACTGGATTAGGGATGAATGATAGTGATAGAGACATGACGATCTCTACGATAAGATTTAATTATCGAAATATCAATATCAAAGGATAGGTTGATGTAGACCTAACCACGAATGCTATTGGTAAAACCATAACGGTACTGATACCCGAGAAGTATAGGGTGAATGATGACAACAGAAGGCCATAGTAAGGGAACATAATGTTCCAATGGAAAGGACAATGATATACGAAATAGATGTTTACTTGAATAGACGGGAACACCGTAGACCAAAGCCTATAATGCACCCCGAAAACTGAACGAACAAAAACCAGGAGGCCTGATAGATATGAGAAAAATTTCTCAGAATACCTATAGTATTTTGTTCGATATAGGTGCTTTATGTTCTAACATCGCACAAGTATGTGTAGAAACGATAGAACCTAATTCGGAATAACCGAATCAAGAAATGAAAATTTCTTCACCTATATGAGAATTATGGCCGTCGCAAGTATTGTAAAGGCTTAGAATTGAACCTAGAATCGCCTAAGTTTCTATCCAATGATTTGGATCATTATATCTATATGGAACGCTGATATAATTCTAGAAACAAGAAGTTTCAGAAATGGCTGTCATTCACGTGATCAGTGACCTGGGACTAGTCTCTTCATTAGAAGTTTTACGTGACAGGATATTAGTACCCACTATTTTGCTTATGCGAATAAATTTAGAGCGATATACGACTGAAGGTGTAAAACGTAAAATGAGTAATAAAGTAAGTGTCATGAGTCGTGTTGTGAGTTGTATACAAGTTATATATGTCTTGAAATGTTTAATTCTTTAAGAGATCCTTTTGTTTAAAATTCCCTCTATTGCTTTGATTTAAGTCGACTTATCTAGCAATATCATTTCTTACGATGGCGTGAAAAGGAATAATACGGGTAAGAAGATAACCACAAGGCCTACAAGCTTAGAACTCACACAGGCATATCGGCTCTTTTACTATAATCTGGGCATGAATTTAGGACAATTTTTGGAGGAATTTCTGCACCGTTGGAAGGATGCTCGTAACTATGGAGTTACGGATGAGGATGGTATCCAGAGGCTTATTAGTCGTTTGCTAACGGAATGGCAGAAGTTTGCAAAAGAAGTATCAAGAGAATATCTTCTGCATGCAGAAAACTCCAAGACTTGGGCAGACCTACCAGGATTTGTCGACCGACTCAAGCATACATATTATGCGTATGGAACTGCACCTACTAGCACTTGTCCCGGTCCTCGGCAAGTCACCCAAGATGGTACAAAGGAGTGGTTGTACTCGATGTCCCAAACGCCGCCCCACGCCCCGTGCGCGGATTATACCCGAAAGGGATGAGAATGGCTAGAGGACAGGATCATACCGCCTCGTGGACTGGGGAGTTACCTCTACCAACCCAACCATACTTTCGATAAAAGCAACATGCACTCTGTTGAAGAAGAAACGGGAGGCGACTTGACCCTAGCTCTCTAAAGGGAATAGATCATCGGAGGTATGAGGCAGGAACGTACCAGGAGAAAGGCAAGTTTCCAAGTGAGGAGTACGATTCCGATGAAGGCCATTCAGAAACATAGAATCCTACGATTATATAGGACTTATGGGTAGATAATGGTTTATGTTGAAAATGGTGTGGCTAGAATATGTAAAATAAACGTAGTTTGGAGTATTTTGTAAATATGTTAAAATGGTGTCAAAATTTTGAGTGTAAAAAGAACTAGATGCTATGTAATCACTCGGCTTGATAGACCGAACCTTGTAATTAATGTATGAAAAGTCCTCACTGAGGCACTTTGATGTAATATATTATATGGTCTTTGTAAAATGGTATCCGATATATGAAAACGAATTGTTCGAATAAGATATGGTTACTATGAGATTATAGTTGTGCCATTCGACTAACAAATGCACCACCCCGATCATGAACCTCAAAATCGAGTGTTCCACACATATTTAGACAATTTTGTCTTAATCTTGTGAATAATGTTCTTATCCATACGAAGAATGAGAAAGAACATAAAGAACGTCAAGGACATGCTTCACGACTTTTAAGAGCCGCAAATTTTGCCAAGTCAGATTGTGAATTTCGCTTAAAGGAGAAATATTCCTCGGGCACATAGTGTCTTTTGAAGAAATCAATGTACATCCGCAAAGGATAAAGCAATTAAGAATGAAAGTCGCCAATGACCTAAAATGAGATCGAATTTCTTAGATTAATTGACTACTATGAGAGAGCCATTGAGAACTCTCTAAAGTAGCAAGGCCAATAACATAGCTACCCCAAAAGGAATCAAATTTACATGGACTAATAAAAGTAAGGCTATGTATTAATATGAGAAAGATAATAGCTTCGATCACAATGACTTAGGCCACACGAATATAAATTCCCAACTCACGACTTGAAATAGTAACAGTAGTATAAGTACCAAAGTCTTGGAGACATCACTCATAAGACAATAAGTTAAGAACCCTTCACAATTTACAAAAGTTTAAATTAATTCTTCGAGCAAAGAGACTTGGATACGGGATAGAAAAGATGGCTCGAATCAGTAAAAGATTACAATTGTGATATAAATTATCACCTACGGACGGTTAATGTAATTTCTAATGCCCTAAGTTATAAAATTCAGTCTAAATTATGATATGTCCCTATAGAAAAGAAAAACTCATTGGAGAGTTTAAGAAAATGAAAACAGAAATAGTCGGGAAACAGGAACGAACGTAAGTTGTATTCTCACGCTCAAGGTGACATATGACTAAAGAAAAAGGATGATAAACGAAAGGAGAAAGGATGAAAATGGGAATAGAATACAAATTAAGATAAGGAAAGAAGTGCTGAAGGATTTTTAAGAAGCACGAGACAATGTTATATTGTCTGAGAAAGGGTTATATGTATATATATTTCAAGCAATAATAAGCTTAGAAATGAAATTCATGACCTTTCTCATACCGCCCAACCCGACAGCATTAAGAGATATTATGATTTACTGAGAAAAGTTAGACAAGAAGGAATAAAATGAGATATAACCATATTGTCGAAAGCAATTATCTCGGTTATCAATAAATGAAGGCATTGTAGCAATGACCTTATAAGAGGTTATAATCTCTAGAGATACACGAATGAAAATGGAATGACATAGAAATGGATTTTATGACGGGTTTTGCCAAAGTCATAAAGAAGTCGCACTACTATATGGGTAGTAGTGGATTGACTCACCAAATATGTTCATCTCGCCATTCGGATGACTCATAGATCCGATAAGTTAGCTTAGTCGCACATAAAGGAAATCATATATTTACAAGGGATACCAAAACCTATCGCCTGAGATAGAGACTCCAAGTTTACCTCTAGATTTTGAACTAACTCACTAAAAGGAGTTAGACACGAGATTGAACCTTAACATAAATGTCCACTCACAAATAGATGGGCAGTTAAAAAGGACAATGTGGACGTTTAAGCTTACGATAGAACATTAATGTTAAATCAAGGTACAGTGGGAATGTATTGTACCACTTGTTAAGTTTACGCACGACCATAGGCATCAAGCAATGATCAATATAGCCTTATGAGGCATTATGTGGAAAGAAGTATCGACCACCACTTTATTGTAATAAAGTAGGTGAGAGAAAGTCTAAGGTCCCACAATGAAAATGAAACGATTAAGATATCTACCAAATGAGGTAAAGAATAAGAAAAGCTCGGACGAGACAAAAGTCTTACCGACACGCGTGAATCCGAATCGCATTTTAAATGCGGAAATAGAGCTCCTTAAGATTTCTCCATCCGGGAAATTATAAAGTTCGAATACAAGAATGTTGAGATCACGTTTTATAGGACCTTACGAGCTCCTAGTAATGATAGGCCTAGTAGCCTATAGATGGGTACTTCCACCAAATTTGGGGAAAGTACGTAATGTTTTCCACGTGCCACAGTTAAGAAAATATGAATATGACCCAAAACACGTGATCCGCCATGATGACGTGATCTTTAACTCGATGGGTTGTGATGAAAATCTACGACTATTTTGATCGTACGATTCAACGATTAAAGAATCAAGTTTGGGTCTTTAATGAAAGTCCAATGGAGAAACCATGGACAAAAGAAAATCACGTGGAAAAATTTAAGATCTTAAGATGCAAAGATATCCCATACTTTTTGAGGAATGCAAATTTCGGGACGAAATTTCTTTTAAGGGGGGTAGAATGTAATATCCCTGAGAATTAAAAGCTAATTACGATACTTAAATTAAGTAAATTAGGGTTTCACTAAATAATTGAATTAGAAATATATCGAATAATGATTTCAATTATTTACTTAGATAATGAATTCTATTTTATATTCACTAAGAATTGTGAATTAAGGAATATATAAATATAAAGTATTTCGGCAGTAGTATTTTAGCGTCGATTGACTATCGATAGTTAAAATTTCATAAAATTTTCTAAGTGACGAAGCTTAGAATTAAATTCCATTATTAATGGAATGATTTAATAAAGTGATTACGACCATTTTGAGATGAGTCAATAATTAACGTTTTGAGACGTTTCAAACGTTAACGTTTAGAGATTAATAGAAAAATGAGTTTAATGATCAAGGAATTATAGTATTTAAATTCCTATGATTATTATATGTAATTAGAGTATTATTTAGCATTAAGATAATGCTAGAGCATTAAGGATTAATTATTGAACAAGTTTAGAATTTTCGAAAACCCTAATTCGAAAATTGTGGTTTTCTCACATGAAATGATACTAATAATTTTCCTATTATATAATTTATCATCTAAGATATATATTATAATATATATCTATAATTAGTATGAAAAATCAAAATTTAGCACTTAAGAAAGGAAAGTGCCGTGAGCTATTTAGTGTAGCAAGATTTACGTAAGTTTTGTGTACACTTAGCAATGTTGTGTTTTGATCATGCAAGTGGGATTAATTGTACACATTAACCAAGTAAAGTAAATGAGAAATCAAGTGAAGTGTGTGTTAGCAAGTGAGAGCCGATTATGTTGACTCCCATCTGGGATTGCATGAGTTTTAAAGCACTTTGATGATGTATCTTGCATGTGGATGAGTGTAGATATTTTATACATGGTATTAAGACAAAATAAATTAAATTGTCCCTCTTGAGCACAATAGAGCCTACGGCTCTAAGGTCCCAAATGCAAAAGAATATTTTTGTTTTGTTCAAGGAAAGTGTAGAGCTAATACATTAAATGGTTGTAAGAGAGATGACATACGAATTGATGAGTCATAGGATAATTCATGTATCTTCCTTAGTGTATTGAAGGGGGGGTGCCGACGGCACTATTACAAAAGTGAGGAAATATTTGTTTTGATCAAAGCTTGTGCAAGCAATACTTACTATAGGTGATGTAATACTTTGTGAGTCACCAAATTAGTCTTGCTTTAAATTAAATGGGAGCATGACAATGTTGACTAAATAAGTGAGAAAATTTTAAACCTCCTCCTTCGCTTCAATACATACCGACGTGCATGGATCAACAAAGTGATGATTTATTTTGTTTTGTTTCATTCAATGGGTGTTGTGATGTGTCTTTCAATAGATATAGGATGAGGTATTTTTAAATAGTGGTGAGTCACAAAATAAAGGCTTGCAATGGGTATGTTTGCACCGAGAAGCTAGGCATTGGATAAATAATACTACTACTTTATTCCTTTGAGTTTTAACACATAAGTAGTAGGTTTTAAAGTTTAAAACATCATTCCCATTAACAAACTCTCCACTGCCGTAAGCTTTGAGAAAGGAGAAGCTTAGAGTTTTCTTCTTTTAACTCCCCAATCCCTTGATTTAAATCCTTTGCTCAAATTAATCGACACCGGTTAAAAGGTTAGGAATCGAACGACCTTTAATTATACGTTAAGATTTTCATTTTCTAATGGTTCGATTTTAGTATATAAGCTTATGTTCTTAGTGCTATAATTATGAGAAATCATGCTAATATGTTTGGATGTTCATTAATAATGTTTAATCTAGTGTATATGCTTTATATATGAGGAGTTGATTGCAATAAGCATGCTATGATTTTATAGTTTTGATCGAAAATGTTTAAGGTTAGATTGTTAGTGGATTAATGTTATATAATAGCAAAGGAACACATTGGGATTTATTGGAAATTTTTAGGAATTGTATGTAATTACTTTGTAATTACCGAAAATTTCTTGAAATTGTATGTAGATGTACAAATTATGTTTGAATGAGATTATAGCATATTATTGATCTAGGGTATTGATTTAGTGATATGTGAATTTACAAGATTTTAAGAAAATATATGTGCATGTTCTCGAAATTTTCAAGAGCTATGAATATAAGAATGTTGATGATTTAGTTGATCTTGATGAATATTATGATGTATTAGTGTTACATGATAGTATTTGAGCATTGTATAAATTAATTAGAATTTTAGAAAATTAATTGACATTTTTGGAGAAAATGCCGTGGCCTATAAGAATAAAATAGGTGATGTTCAAATTTTCTATAGTTAATGTTAATACATATTAGTGATCCTATGATAAAATAGTACACTATATGAATTTAGAAGAATTTTGAAAGATGATTGAAAATCGCTTAAAACCGTAGCTTTGATTAAGTATATTAAGGGTTTTAATTCCTTAATATCAAGAAAAATAATACATTATATGTCTAGAAATTATTTTAGACATATTAAGAATTTATGAAATTTTATGAACATAGTATCCTATGTTTTACGATGAAGCGTTATATTAAATAACGTTAGAAATGAAAAACAATGTTTAATGAATAAGTTAATTAATATTTAAGAAAAATATTAATAAAGTTTATCGATTTGCATGAAAAATCGAGAATTAGGGTTTTATGAAAAGAAATCGATTGAAAGTCGATTTATATGGAAATTAGATATTAAATAAATGAATTATTAAAGAATTCATAAAGAAAAGTCAAAATTGTCGACTTTTGAAATTAACGAATGAAATACGCTCGATGAATACGCTAATACGTGAAAACGTATTAGTTATATAAGGAAATCTCAGGAGAAAAGATTTCATAATTGAAATCTTTATATCGAAAAACGTTAGAATCGTTGACGCTTAACCTAAAAGGTTAAAATGAAATAGTTGAACATATCTCGCCTCTGTCAAGCACGAGAAATGTTTAGTTAAGATACGAGATCGATTTGATTTATCAATTAGTTAAGGAATTCAAATTATATTAGTATAAGTTATCAAAGTTTATTTTAAACTTTGAAAATCTCAAAAACGCGACAGATGTAATCAAATCGCTTTTACGTAGCGGTGAGACGCGGAGGCGATCGTTGGCGTAAAGAAAACGAATTAAGAAAGCTTACGTACCAGGTGGGCTTCTTTTCTTATCCTCAAGGATAAAATGCTCTATTTATGATGCTTTCTTCGAAATGAAAAGTAATTATTTATGATGCTCTCTTTTGAGAAATGTTGATGAAATGTTTATGAAATTACCTGCTCAAAATGTTTATGTTTTATGTATGTATCCTATCCATGAATGTGATGAATGTGTTGGTTCGCTCCCAACTTATGAATGAAATCGATATCGGATCCTATGCCGGGCGCTTATACCGCCAGATTAACGTGTACACAAGAAAATAGTATCGTGGGAGTAAGGACAATGCACGGCCGGTCACGTGACGTAGAGGAGGCCTCCTTCTACGGCGTAAATGTTAATGTTATGATGAAATGAAGGATATGGATCATACATACAAGGAAAATGTCTGCAGCAGACGACGTTTATGAAAATGATGAAAATGTTTAGTAAGCGTGGCCTTTCAAATAAAACCGCTTGAAGACCAATCTTCGGTTCGCGATCGGTCTCATGATCGCGAGCTCGGTCATGAAGTTTCTGCGTCGATGTGCTTTCATGCTCTTTCTTCGGTAGGACTCGGGTAGGCTCGTCCACCTCGTCCGGATAGCAAAGCATCGACTCTTTGGGTTCACCTCCGTGTTACTCGAGAAATTGGCCCGTCTTCATGGTGCATTCACTGCACGGCTATTTGACCAATTGATTCTCCAACATCTTTATGTGCTTCCCCATAGCCGTCACGGTGGACTCCAAATGATTTATCTTTTGCCGGTGTTGCCGATGAACAATTTTGATTCGTTGCCAATTGTTGGTTGCTGACAACCAATCGCATCATGTCTTGAGACTTGGCTTCCTCGGCTCTTGAATCGAATTCGAATATTGAAGCTCGTCAAGGTTGTTGGAAATTCGAATGACTCCTCTGATTGATGTGGCTGACGTTCTCTGTCTCAATCTGACTCTTCAAAAGAGTGAACTTCTTCATGAGATCGTCATATTTTGAATCACTCTCAACAGCAGCTGCTTTGAACGATGGCGTTCTCTCCGTTGGCCATTGATAGCTGTTGGCAGCCATCTCTTCTAAAATACGGCTCGCCTCGTCTACTGGTCGGTTCAATAAGCATCCCCGCCGACGCATCTACCATGCTCCTCGCTGCGCCATGTCACCCACCGTAGAACTGTGTGATTTGTTGCTCGAGAACCCATGTTGTGGACATCGTCTCGATAGACCTCTGAATCTCTCCCCGTAGATTTGATCGCACCTTTTCACACGTAAAAGTGTAATGATAGGATGGCAAGCATCGATCCACGAGATTGTCTCACGAAAACATAGAAGCTAGCTCAACGATTATTCATCATTATTCAAGCACGTATAAAGGGTGAGAGGTTTTGGGGCTTCGAATTTAATCCAAAGCAAAGGTAACCAAACGTAAATATAAAAACACAATAAAAACACGAAGATAACGATGAAGAAAGACTAACCCTAGGGATGCACCAATCCTATCCACAATGATGTTTATCCCGCTTATTACTAACCGCTTTAATCCGCATAAGACGAAAGATCACATATATAACCAACAACTTGATTCACGACAATCATGCGGGCATTGATTACTAATTTTCCTATCACGCTTCGCCTCTCGGGAAAATAAGCAACCCAAAAGGATCACTAAGAATATGCTTCCTACGAATGTCCTATCTCGCCATTCGACTCAAGGCTCACACGTATCATGCATTCGATAACGATTGACAATTAATACGATTCGCCATTAACCGACAACTAGATATGCATCAAGATTGATCAAAATCAACACATATAAATAAGCACAATCGAATCATGAATCAATGCCCGGAAGGTAAATAACAATAGCGGAATCACAACATATAGGATCGAATCGCAAACCCTGGATTAGAACGGAAAACTAGCCGACATAATAAACGGAATGAAATACGATTTAATCATAAAACGAAAATTAAATATATAAAACCCGTAGGAAGCGTTGGATGAATAATGGTTGGTCTTGAATCCAATCCTTAGCGAACGAACGGAAAACGACGGAAAACGATCGGACAAAACGTTCCGATCGATAACGAAACGATAAACTAAACTAGAACAACGTAAAAACAATACTAGAATTAAACTAAAGGAAGATTAAAGACTAAAAGCTATAAAACTGAGGAAAAATCAATAAAATAGGCTGGGGCGTCTAGGTGTCCTAGGGGCGCGGGGTGTCGCCATATATAGGCACACCCCAAACCCTAATTTTCCTTCGCTGCCGCCTCGCGACCACCCTTCGCGATCGCTAGGTGCGGTCGCGAGGTAAGTCTCGCGTCCTCTCGCCCGCTGGTCGCCTCTTGCGCCCGCTTGGTTGGCTCATGACCATGGCTAGCGGTCGCTAGAAATTATGAAGTGGTCGCGAAATCGCCCATGAGTTCTCGACGCTAGCTTCGCCTCGCGGCACGGTCGCGGTCGCGCTGCTCTTCGGGCTCTCATTGGTTTGCTCGCGACCAGCCTAGCGACCGCTAGGCGGTCGCTAGAAATGGGTCGGTTTGTTCATTTGGTTCGTGCTTCGCTCCTTGCTTCGATTTTCAACATATAAACCTACAAAACACCAAAATAACACCCAAGAGCAATATCTTCTAGAAATAGATGAAACATTAAGAAACGATACATAAACGCACATTAAACGAGCTAAACTCATCTTCAAATATCAACTATAAACGTAAAATGCGCGTTTATCAAACCCCAAACTTAAAGCATTGTTTGTCCTCAAACAAAAATGTAATGTAAAGACAAACGAAAGATCAACGAGCGTAGCAAAGAGGATAACCGTTCTAGGCCTCCAAACATATCAACGCCAAAAGCATTAGTGCACATGACGACGTTAGTCCACTAAACGCAAACAACTATCGAGGGCAAAAGCTCATTTATTTCAACCTCACAACGGCATGTGTGTAGAATATATAGGATACACTCAAACTCATAAAGAAATTAAGGACGTGTATACACTCAACGATCAATGCAATGCAACATCTTACCATAGGCTTGCTGCTTTCTAACATCTCCACCGCGTCAAATGTGTTCAAATAAGGATCAAAGAGGTCTTTTGATAGGTTATAATGTAGGCACATTGGTTAAGGTAGGATAATATATGGCTAAGTGACTCAAGTAAGCTCCAAGCACCACCATTTATATATTTCGACACATATGGACTTTGTCCATTTTCCTCTTCTTTCCCAACGTGCTAAATTGACGCTTTATGCCTCATAAGGTACCTATACTTGATTGAAGACCCTTTATGCTCAACACTCATAATGAACTTAACATTTTCTTTTCTTTTCTTTTCTAGAGCTTATAGGTTTAATTTTCACGAACAAAGGTACTATTCTTTACCACGTATGTATTTTTCTAAAGACACTTTTCTCATCATAACTACATCAAAATTTCACCCTTTTGATTCCCATATCCATCCTCACCTCCTATCATCCGGTTAATCGAAAGAAAAGTCTAATAAAGGCTCAAAGAAGGCGACAAATGGTATATAACATCGGGTTAGTGTTTGGGTGAATATGTGGTTAACAAAGATGGCCTTTTATCCTTTCCAAATTCGAAACACATATTGCAGTCTCGACACAGAAGAACGGCAAGTTCTAGAAGATAATCACTTGCATGATATCACACAATTAAAAGAAACTGTATCAAGATGTTTATACAGTGAAGCTCAAGTCTCACAGGATAAGCAAATGGTGAGAAACAACAAGCCTAAACCATCTCACGTCATTCATGCGTCATTTTCTAACATATCATGCGCACTATCATTAAATTTCACAAAAATTTCTATCGTCATTGGCCACATGGATTAACACACTTCACTTAACTCGTTGATCGACAGACACGAAAACGAAAAGAAAAACAGAAACACGACAAAAAGCAACACAAACGAAAGACACGACAAAACAAGAAAACAAAAACAAAGAAAACGTTGGGTTACCTCCCAACAAGTGCTTACTTTAACGTCTTTAGCTAGACCATCACTAACCTCGTCAATCTGACGTTTTGGTAGCAATAGACATCTTTCCCGACTTGTGGGACCTCATAAACTTCGCATTTACGGATGACCACCACTGACTATGGAAGTGGCCCCCCCCCAAACTTGAATGAAACACTCGGAGTTCCATGCCGAGTCCACTTCTTTCTTCTCGCAGCTTCCTCAATCGGTCGAGTATCCTCTAAGCATGAGACGCAAGCGCGGCGTTAGCAGTCATGATCGAGCAGCAATCTTCCGGCTTTCCAACGTCGTGTTGCTTGATGGCGTCGTATATAGAAATCTTGAGCTCCTCATCGTTAACACGAAACGTGAGATTGCCTTCCTGCACATCAATCAACGCACGACCAGTTGCTAGGAAAGGTCTACCATGATTAGTGGTTGTTGTTCAATTCGGAATATCTAAAATAACAAAGTCGGCATGAAAACAAAATCCCGAATTCTTACCAACACGCCTTCGACGATACCTTTTGATATGTGATCGACCGGTCACCATCATCGCGAAATCTTCGCGGCTTCATCTTTCCTAGGTGTAGCCGGTTGAATACGCTCAACGGCATCGATTGATGCTCGCCCCGCATCGCACAAAACATTTGAAAACTCGCTCGCGATCTCGCACTCTAACGTGAAACCGCCGATCCTTCGCTTCGAGGGAGCCTTTGCAAGACGGCGCTGCATTCTTCTGATAGGAAATTTTCTCGAATTTCCCAAGTTTCTTCTTGCTTGCAAGCTGGCCTTTAAGAATTTCATGTGGCAGGCATGTTTCGCAGTCCGCTTCAAAGAGAGGCAAATTTATCTCAACTTTCGAAAACCTCTTTGAAACGAGCAAACTCCTGCGTCATATTTCGACTCGACAAGTCGACTTAAACGGACCGGGAGGAGTGTACGGCGAGGATTTGCTTCAGGGTTGCCTCGCGGTCGACCTCGCGACCGGCCTGGTAGGTCGCGAGGAGTCTGCTGTGCTGACTCCTTCCTCGCGTGCGAAGCTATGTGTGGCTCGCGAATACTGGTCGCCGCGAACAACTCGCGCACGGATACTCGGATGACTCATGGTCGGGTGCGCTGACGCTGCTTCGATCGCGGGCTTCGTGGAAAAGTTCGATGGTTCGCGATCGGTCTCGCGGTCGCGAGCTCGGTCGCGAAGCTCGATCGGGCAGTGCTTTCATGCTCTTCTTCTCTCGGTAGACTCGGGTAGGCTCGCCCACTCGTCCGGATAGCAAAGCATCGACTCTTTGGGTTCACCTCCGTTACTCGGAAATTGGCCCGCCTTGATAGTGCATTCACTTGCACGGCTATTTGACCAATTTGATTCTCCAACATCTTTATGTGCTTCCCCATAGCCACAAAGGACTCCAAATGATTTATCTTTGCCCGGTGTTGCCGATGAACGAATTTTGATTCGTTGCCAATTGTTGGTTGCTTACAACCAACTCGCTGCATCATGTCTTCGAGACTTGGCTTCTCGGCTCTTGAATCGAATTACAATATTGAAGCCCTTCAAGGTTGTTGGAAATTCAATGACTCCTCCGATTGATGTGGTCGACGTTCTCGTCTCAACTCGACTCTTCAAAAGAGTGAACTTCTTCATGAGATCGCCATATTTTGAATCACTCTCAAAGCAATGCTTTGAACGATGGCGTTCTCTCGCTGGCCATTGATAGCCGATGGCAGCCATCTCTTCTAAAATACGGCTTGCCTGCCTACGTGTCTCTGTTCATAACATCCCCCGCCGACGCATCTACCATGCTCCTCGCCCCGCCATGTCACCAATCGTAGAACTGTGTGATTTGTTGCTCCTCGAGAACCCATGTTGTGGACATCGTCTCAATAGACCTCTGAATCTCTCCCATGCCTCGAATAATGATTCGCCGTGGTTTTGGCAAAATGAGAGATTTCGCGATGATCTTCTGGCATACGCCCGTGAAAGTATTTCGAAAGAAACTTCTCACAAAGTTTCCCATGTGTCGATGCTAGCTCGTCCAAAATTTGATCGCTCCATTTTCACACGTAAAAAGTGTAATGATAGGGTAGTTAAGCATCGTATCCACGAGATTGTATCACGAAAACATGAAGCTAGCTCAACGACTATTCATCATTATTCGCCACGATAAAGGGTGGAGGTTTTAGGGCTTGAATTTAATCCAAAGCAAAGGAACCAAACGTAAATATAAATAACGCAATAAAAACACGAAGATAACTATAAAGAAAGACTAACCCTGGGGATGCACTAATCCTATCCACAACAATGTTTATCCCGCTTATTACTAACCGCTTTAATCCGCATAAGACGTAAGATCACATATATAACCAACAACTTCGCCATTTATTAATTATGGCGGTTGATTGATCGATTTTCCCTATCACGCTTACGCCTCTAGAGGAAAATAAGCAACCCAAAAGGATCACTAAGAATATGCTTCCTACGAATGTCCTATCTCGCCACGACTCAAGTGCTCACACGTATCATGCATTCGATAACGATCGACAATTAATACAAATACGCCATTAACCGACAACTAGATATGCATCAAGATTGATCGAAATCAACACATATAAATAAGCACAATCTAATCATGAATCAATGCCCGAAGGTAAATAACAATAGCGGGACTCACAACATATAGGATCGAATCATGCAAACCCTAGGATTAGAACGGAAAACTAGCCGACATAATAAACTAATGAAATACGAGTTAATCATAAAACGGAAATTAAATATATAAAACCCGTGGGAAGCGTTGATGAACAATGGTTGGTCTTGAATCCAACCTTAGCGAACGAACGAAAAGCGGCGGAAAACGATCGGACAAAACGTTCCGATCGAAACGAAACGATAAACTAAACTAAAACAACGTAAAAGCAATACTAGAATTAAACTAAGGAAGATTAAAGACTAAAAGCTATAAAACCGAGGAAAATGAATAAAACGCAGTCCGGGGCGCCTAGGTGTCCTTCGAGCGAGGGGTGTTGCCATATATAGCACACCCCAAACCCTAATTTTCCTTCGCCGCGCCTCGCGACCACCCTTCGCGATCGCTAGCGCGGTCGCGAGGTAAGTCTCGCCGCGGCCTCGTCATGGTCGCCTCTTGCGCCCGCTTTGTACCATGACCCGCTAGCGGTCGCTAGCATTTATGAAGTGGTCGCGAAATCGCCCAGCCGAGTTCTCGACGCTAGGCTTCGCCGCGGCACGAGGTCGCGTCGGCTCTCTCCGGGCGCTGGTTTGCTCATGACCAGCCTAGCGACCGCTAGGATGGTCGCTAGAAACCGGACGATTGTTCATTTTGTTCGTGCTTCGCTCCTTGCTTCGATTTTCAACACATAAACCTACAAAACACCAAAATAACACCCAAGAGCAATATCTTCTAGAAATAGATGAAACATTAAGAATCGATACATAAACGCACATTAAACGAGCTAAACTCATCTTCAAATAGCAACTATAAACGTAAAATGCGCGTTTATCAAACCCCCAAACTTAAAGCATTGTTTGTCCTCAAACAAAAATGTAATGTATGACAAACGAAAGATCAACGAGCGTAGCAAAGAGGATAACCATTCTAGGCCTCCCAAACATATCAACGCCAAAACATTAGTGCACATGACGACGTTAGTCCACTCAACGCAAACAACTATCGAGGAAAAGCTCATTTATTTCAACCCTCACAACGGCACGTGTGTAGAATATATAGGATACACTCAAACTCATAAAGAAATTAAGGACGGTATACACTCAACGATCAATGCAATGCAACATCTTACCATAGGCTTGCTGCTTTCTAACATCTCCACCGGCCAAATGTGTTCAAATAAGGATCAAAGAGGTCTTTGATAGGTTATAATGTAGGCACATTGGTTAAGGTAGGATAATATATGGCTAAGTGACTCAAGTAAACTCCAAGCACCACCATTTATATATTTCGACACATATGGACTTTGTCCATTTTCCTCTTCTTTCCCAACGTGCTAAATTGACGTTTTATGCCTCATAAGGTACCTATACTTTGATTAAAGACCCTTTATGCTCAACACTCATAGTGAACGATCAACTTTTCTTTTTCTTTTCTTTTCTAGAGCTTATAGGGTTTATCTTTCACAACAAAGGTACTATTATTCATCACAGATGTATTTTTCTATACGAAACTTTTCTCATCATAACTACATCACACTTTCAACCCCTTTTGATTCCCATATCCATCCTCACCTCCTATCATCCGGTTAATCGAAAGACAAAGTCTAATAAAGGCTCAAAGAAGGCGACAAATGGTATATAACATCGGGTTAGTGTTTGGGTGAATATGTGGTTAACAAAGATGGCCTTTTATCCTTTCCAACCGAAACATATCATAGCCTCGACACGTAAGAACGGCAAGTTCTAGAAGATAATCACATGCATGATATCACACAATTAAAAGAAATCAGATCAAGATGTTTATACAAATTGAAGCTCAAGTCTCACGGTTAAGCAAATGGTGAAAACAACAAGCCTAAGCCATCTCACGTCATTCATGCGCCATTTTCTAACATATCATGTGCACTTATCATTAAACTTCACAAAATTTTCTATCGCCATCGCCACATGGATTAACACACTTCACTTAACTCGCTGATCGATGCACACCTAAAACGAAAAGAAAAAATGTAAACACGACAAAAGCAACACAAACGAACGATACGACAAAACACGAAAACAAAAAAAACAAAGAAAATGTTGGGTTACCTCCCAACAAGTGCTTACTTTAACGTCTTTAGCTAGACCATCACTAACCTCGTCAATCTGGCGTTTTGGTAGCAATAGACATCTTTCCCGACTTGTGGGACCTCATAAACTTCGCATTTACGGATGACCACCACTGACTATGGAAGTGGCCCCCCCCAAACTTGAATGAAACACTCGGAGTTCCATGCCGAGTCCACTTCTTCCTTCTCGCAGATTCCTCGATAGGTCGAAAACTCTCTAAACATGAGACGTGAGCGGCAGCAGCAGTTATGATCGAGCAACAATCTTCCGACTTTCCAACGCCGTGTTGCTTGATGGCGTCAGATATGGAAATTTTGAGCTCCTCATCGTTAACACGAAACGTGAGGTTTCCTTCCTCGCACATCAATCAACGCACGACCCGTTGCTAGAAAGGTCTACCAAGGATTAGTGGTTGTTGTTTGAATTCTGGAATATCTAAAATCACAAAGTCGGCGGTGAAAACAAAATCCCGAATTTACCAACACGCCTTCGACGATACCTTTTGATATGTGACCGATCGATCACCATCATCGCGAAATCTTCGCCGGCTTCATCTTTCCTAGGTGTAGCCGGTTGAATACGCTCAACGGCATCGATTGATGCTCGCCCGCATCGCACAAAACATTTGGAAATTTCGCTCGGCGATCTCGCACTCTAACGTGAAACCGCCGATCCTTCGCTTCAGAGGGAGCTTTTGCAAGACGGCACAAGATTCTTGGATAGGGAAATTTTCTCGAATTTCCCAAGTTTCTTCTTGCTTGCAAGCTGCCTTTAAGAATTTCATGTAGGCTCCTAGCATGTTTCGCAGCGCTTCAAAGAGAGGCAAATTTATCTCAACTTTCAAAACCTCTTTGAAACGAGCAAACCTCGTCATATTTCGACTTGACAAGTCGACTCGGAACGGACCGAGGAGGTGCGGCGAGGATTTGCTTCGGGTTGCTCGCGGTCGACCTCGCGACCGCTAGGTAGATCGCGAGAGTCACTGCTGCCGACTCCTTCCTCGCGGCGAGCTTATGCGCACGAGCTCGCTACCGATTTCTACCATGTGCTCGACCGATTGCTCATGGTCGGGTTTGCGAGCTACTGGTCGCCGCGAACAACTCTGCGCTGGATACTGACGACTCGCGGTCGGGCGCGGACGCTGCTCGATCGCGGCTTCGAGGAAAAGTTCGATGGTTCGCGATCGGCTCATGGGTCGCGAGCTCGGTCGCGAAGCTCGCGTCAAGCAGTGCTATCATGCTCTTCTTCCCGGTAGGGCTCGGGTAGCTCGCCCACCTCGCCCGAATGGCGAAGCATCACTCTTCGGGTTCACCTCAGTGTTACTCTGAATTGGCCTGCCTTCCGTAGTGCATTCACTGCACGGCTATTCGACCAATTTGATTCTCTAACATCTTTATGTGCTTCCCCATAGTCACCAAGGACTCCAAATGATTTATCTTTTGCCTTGTTGCCGATGAACGAATTTTGATTCGTTGCCAATTGTTGGTTGCTTACAACCAACTCGCTGCATCATGTCTTCGAGACTCGCTTCCTCGGCTCAATCGAATTCAATATTGAAGCTTCTTTGAAGGTTGTTGGAAATTCAATGACCTCCGATTGATGTGGTCGACGCTCTCCCTCAACTGACTCTTCAAAAGAGTGAACTTCTTCACGAGATCGCCATATTTTGAATCACTCAACAAAGAAATGCTTAACGATGGCGTTCTCTCCGCTGGCCATCGATAGCTGTTGGCTGCCATCTCTTCTACAATACGGCTTGCCTCGCCGACCGGTCGGTTCAATAAGCCCCCACCGACGCATCCACCATGCTCCTCGCCCGCCATGTCACCCACCGTAGAACGAAGTTATTTGTTGCCCTCGAGAACCCATGTTGTGGACATCGCCTCAATAGACCTCGAATCTCTCCCATGCCTCGAATAATGATTCGCCGTGGTTTTAGCAAAATGAGAGATTTCGCGATGATCTTCACGGCCGCGGCGGAAGTATTTCGAAGAAACTTCTCGCAAAGTTTCCTGTTGTCGACGCCACCGGTCCGCACTTCAACCAATCTTTTCACCGGTCACAGCCGAGAAACCGAACATGCGATCCGATCGTGTCTTGTGGCACCCCATTCTGCTTGATGGTGTCACAAATATCGAGAAGGTCTCGAGATGCGATTCGGTCTTCAAGTGACTCCTCCCCAAACCGCTCTCCTCGACCATACTAATCAACACGGCTTGAGCTCGAAATTGCTCAGATCTACGCAGGCCCCAACCGCCTCCTTGAACTGCTCGTGGGATGTCGGTACATGTGATCTGAGGTCTTTCTCCGAGCAGTGGACAATGATTCCCATATTCGCCATCCGACGCTACATCTCTCGCAAAGTCGCTAGCATGCGGCAACTTGCTCTGGAGGAATGCCCCATTCTCGGGATTGGCCGCCATTGCTCTGCCTCTTCTCTCGCCCTCTTCTCCTTTGAGAGCTTTCGATCTCTGGATCTAATAATATTTCGTGAGGTCCCCGAGATCTTGTACGCATAAACCACCGAGAAACGAGAGAATTTAGCACCGATAAAAATAAATAAATATAATATATATATATATAACTTGAATTAATAAATCCAAATCGTCAAATTATTCCTATGTGATCTTAATAATCCCAAGAACGGCGCCTAAAATTTGATCGCCCATTTTCACACGTAAAAGTGTAATGATAGGGTGTTAAGCATCGTATCCACGAGATTGTATCAATTAAAACATAGAAGCTAGCTCAACGACTATTCATCATTATTCAAGCACGTATAAAGGGTGAGAGGTTTTAGGCTTCGAATTTAATCCAAAGCAAAGGTAACCAAACGTAAATATAAATAACGCAATAAAAACACGAAAGATAACTATAAAGAAAGACTAACCCTGTGGATGCACTAATCCTATCCACAACAATGTTTATCCCGCTTATTACTAACCGCTTTAATCCGCATAAGATGTAAGATCACATATATAACCAACAACTTCATTCACGACAATTGCGGTAGCTGATTACCGATTTTCCTATCACGCTTACGCCTCTAGAGGAAAATAAGCAACCCAAAAGGATCACTAAGAATATGCTTCCTACGAATGTCCTATCTCGCCATTCGACTCAAGCTCACACGTATCATGCATTCGATAACGATCGACAATTAATACGAGCACGCCATTAACCGACAACTAGATATGCATCAAGATTGATCGTAAATCAACACATATAAATAAGCACAATCGAATCATGAATCAATGCCTGAAGGTAAATAACAATAGCGGGACTCACAACATATATGATCGAATCATGCAAACCCTGTGATTAGAACGGAAAACCAGCTGACATAATAAACGGAATGAAATACTTAATTAATCATAAAACGGAAATTAAATATATAAAACCCGTAGGGAAGCGTTGGATGAACAATGGTTGGTCTTGAATCCAATCCTTAGCGAACGAACGGAAAACGACGAAAACGATCGGACAAAACGTCCGATCGAAACGAAACGATAAACTAAACTAAAACAACGTAAAGCAATACTAGAATTAAACTAAGGGAAGATTAAAGACTTAAAGCTATAAAACCGAGGAAAACAGAATAAAACGAAGTCCGGGCGCCTAGGGTGTCCTTCGGCGCGGGGTGTTGCCATATATAGCACACCCCAAACCCTAATTTTCCTTCGCGCCGCCTCGCGACCACCCTTCGCGATCGCTAGGTGCGGTCGCGAGGTAAGTCTCGCTGCCTTCCTCGCCCGCGGTCGCCTCTTGCGCCCGCTTTGTACCATGACCGGCTAGCGGTCGCTAGCATTTATGAAGTGGTCGCGAAATCGTCCGATGAGTTCTCGACGCCAGTTTCGCCGGGCACGGTGTCGCGCCGCTCTTCTCGGGCGCCGCTGGTTTGCTCGGATCAGCCTAGCGACCGCTAGGATGGTCGCTAGAAACTGGACAGATTGTTCATTTTGTTCGTGCTTCGTTCCTTGCTTCGATTTTCAACACATAAACCTACAAAACACCAAAATAACACCCAAGAGCAATATCTTCTAGAAATAGATGAAACATTAAGAATCGATACATAAACGCACATTAAACGAGCTAAACTCATATTCAAATAGCAACTATAAACGTGTAAAATGCTGCTTATCATCTTACCATGATGGGCAAAGTAATTTAAAGATGGTAAATGTTTTCGCATCACCCACCGAGTGCATTATTTGTACTCACCGCATATTTGTTTTAAATGTGCGATTGAGTCAGTGATGCGATGGAGCGTTGTTGAGCAATAGGAAGGTTGTCCGAAAGTTATACCTTGATAGTACATCGTCATATGTACATATCACATGTTTTCATTTGCGCAAGAACATAAGTTATGTAGTAAGGTCCAAAACATACTGATATATGTATCACAATTTAATGTTAAATGGTCTCATTGTTTATTCATCCTGCTTAGAGTAATAATCCTCGCTAAATCGCACTTAGGATTTAGGGGTTACACGTAGTAATTCAAAATTGATAAATTATTTCGGCATGAGCCATCGAGTGCATTATTTGTACTCACCCGCATATTTGTTTTTAAATGTGCGATTGAGTCATGATGGTGATGGAGCGGAAATGTTGAGTAGTCGAGGTCTTTTGCATATATATATATATTTGAAAGAAGAACCCTTGGGTATCATCATATATGCATTCACACGCTCATTGCATATTACGAATATTTTGTATGTTGTTGTCGACAACAGATCTGTCTCAATTATCGAACCCATCATTGTTAAAGAACTCGTAGCCTTTACATCCAGAATGACTTTTGCCTAGTAAATAAGGTTTGAATTGCTTTTGCCTTGTACATAAGGTTTGATTATCAAGATCGATAAATATTATTCGAAATCTTTTGATTATTCTTATCAATTGTTTTCATTCACCTGCTCCAAGCTCCAGATTCTTCTAACATCCTTTCGATTAGAGGGTGTGATAGAGTGGCATCGAGCATATTGCTCTCAACCCTAAACTTTCTTTCAAAAGTCGAGTCTAGATCGAGTCACTGACTTAGAAATCATCCGACTACGCCAACACTCCATCACATCCAAATTTCAACCGGAAAAGATAAATTATTTTCTCATCTTTGAAAAGAAAAGTTTGAGATTTAGGAATTTGAATTGTTGTCGATAGAACATTATCGACAAATGATTTATGAATTTGATTTGTTGTCGATAGAACATTATCGACAAATGAAATGAGAAAGGTTGTAAATAACCATGATTGATTGAAAATTTTTCGCAGGAAATGCGTATGTTTAAAACGAACTATGTTCGACATATTTGAAATTCTATTCTCAATATTGATTTTTATTAATGCCTATGTCATCCCGAATGGAACATAGACGTGATAAGATGCATGATCCCTCTTTGAAAAGAACATAGAAGTACAAATGTACGAATTTCATCCCATTGCGAGAACGAAAGCAAAAATGGATTTGAAGAACTTCATTCCATTATGGGATTAGAAGGTTAAAGCTTAAAAAAAAAAAAAAAAAAAAAAATCGAAGTGCCGATCTCAGAATGACGACCTCAAAATGCCGACCTCGGGAAGCATAACGACCTCAGAATATAATGCAAAATAAAAGCTAAGGCATTTGAACTAGGCGGAGAGCTCAAAATAAAAGCTAAGGCATTTGAGCTAGGCGGAGAGCTCAAAATAAAATCTAAGGCTTTGACCGCCAAAATCGCCACCGAAATTTTTCACCTCGGCGTTGGCTTGGTCAAACTTTCACCGTCACCGGAATTTTTCACCTCGGCTGGCTTGGTCAAACTTTCACCTCGTCACCGGAATTTTTTCACCGGCGCTGACTTGGTCAAACTTTCACCTCGCCACCGAATTTTCACCTCGGCGTTGACTTGGTGCAACTTTCACCGTCCACTTGGAATTTTTCACCGACGTTGGCTTGTTCAAACTTTCACCTCATCACCTCAGAATTTTTTCACCTCGGCGTTGACTTGGTCAAACTTTCACCTCGTCACCACCCGAATTTTCACCTCGGCGTTGACTTGGTCAAACTTTCACCTCGTCACCCTAATTTTTCACCTCGGCGCTGACTTGGTCAAACTTTCACCTCGTCACCTTGGAATTTTCACCGGCGTTGACTTGGTAAAACTTTCACCTCGTCACCTCGAATTTTCACCTCGAATTTTTCACCTCGAATTTCACCGTCACCTCGGAATTTTTCACCTCGGCAAAGGCGAACTGTTTCGCGCAGTGATTTTATTTTGGTCCGCTCTCCTTCGCTCGACTACGATTTACGCAAGGTTTTCGCCTACGTACTCCTAACACACTGTACTATATTTCTTGTGAAGGACCGAACCCCTGATTCGTTCTCCAGAATTCACGAGAGTCAGTACAGTCCACATCAGACAGTTCACCTCGGCGAAGGTGAACTGCTTTGCACAGTGTTTTTGTTTGGATCCGTTCTCTTTCATTCGGACTCCGATTTGCACACGGTTTTCGCTTAAGTACTCCTAACAAACTGTACTATATTCCTTGTGAAGGACCGAACCCCTGATTCCTTCTCCAGAATTCACGAGAGTCAGTAAAGTTCACCTCGGCAAGGGCAAACTGCTTCACGCAGTGATTTTGTTTTGGTCCGTTCTCCTTCGTTTGGACTCTGATTTGTGCATGGTTTTCGCCTACATACTCCTAACGGACTGTACTACATATCTTATGAAGGGAAAATCCCCTGTTTCCATCTCAAGAAATCACGAGAGCCAGTAGAAGCTAGCTCATAGTTTTATAGAACTAGAATTTAGTTATATGATAAGATTTTTTTTTATGCTGCTGGATAGCAAGTTTCCTAGTATGGTAGGAAAGCTACAACGTGCGTTGTATATGAGAACAACTTCCGTATAACATTTATCTGTTTATCAGAGGTATTTGGATTGTTTATCTGCTTTATAGACTGTCCCGCTTTATCCTTTTCTTTATAGATCGTTAAGTTTAGTTTTATCTCGTAACGGATATCTTATTTAGTTATCTTTTGCTTGTTTATGCATGGCGGATGGCCATGTCTCGACACACTACTAGACGGAGGCTAGGACCGAGGAGCCACCCTGGAGGAGATTATTCATGAGTGCCGTGATTACGGATGTGCTCGGAAGATGATTTCGAGAGTCTCTCATGCACTACCTTCGTCGTTGGAGGAGGCGCACGAGCATGGAGTGGCTGATTTCGATGTCGTCAATCGCCTTCCGACACGGTTCTGCGGTAGATTGGGAGGATTACGCACGGAAGTGTCGAAGATTATATCTACCGTTTTGGGGGTGACTACAATCGATAGCGGATCTACCGAGTTGTAAGCCGTTTAACGTCGTCTTGAGATCTGAGGGTAGCACCGAGGAAGCACGTACCTCACTCAGGAGTATCGTGGCGTGTGAGTCACCCGAGTGGCTTTACTTGGAGGTACCTCGTCGAGTGGACCCATGAGTGCCCGATTCACGGAGGGCGAGGCGGGCTTGCGGAGGTAGAGAGGCGATCGACCCGGGGCATTGGGGATACCAGTGTTTCCCCATGTCGATTGGACACCCCATACAATCACCGCCTCCCGATCTTGCCGCCCATGACAGGCCTTGGCCTGCCACCTGAGCCGTCTGACCGACGGCGGGATGAGAGTATCGATGCCGTGATGACCTCGGTCCGATCCGCGACATTCCTATGGTTGGGAATGATGGGCGGGGCCGTCGAGTGCGCGCCACCGTGAGTCGGATGGCGGCGACTCGATGATGATTCGACGATGAGGAAGATCACGAGGAGTATCGGTATGATGATGAGTGATGCACATTGACTGTTTAGCTAGGTTTTAGTCCGTATGTATATAGTCGGTATGTGTGTAGGTTGCTTTGTGTTTGAAAAGTGACGTTTGTACTGTATTATCTTGTAATCCGAAGATGTTGTTCGATCTGGGTTAAGCTTTTGAAATGCCATCTATTGTACATTATCCCTTTTGTATTAATCTGTTTGTATTGTAATAGTCCTCTTGAGGCACAAATTTTCGATGTATATATATGATAACCCAAGTGGGCTTTATGGCGAAATGATTATTGTGATGAATAGCTTGGTTTAAAGTCGCTTTACAAAAGAAATTGTGTGATGATATTATATATGTTAATTGTGAAAATGATTTTCAATATTTATTGTATGTTTAAACAACGAATGCCGCCAGGACGGGATCTGCACAATGAGGTGGGGAAGGGAAGAGGTAGAGGCAGAGGAAGAATTCCTATACCAGAACCTGCGAATATACCTCAACCACCACCACCTCCACCCGATCGTAGGATCGAGGAATTATTTCTTAGGCATAACCTACCTTCTTTTGATGGGAAAGGAAGCCCGGACGATGCCGAGCAATGGATAAGGGCTATGGAAATGATATTTGATTTTCTTGATGCCCAACACCGGCGTACATCTGTATTACCTTTCGGTGCGGGACACCCCGACTTTTGGTGGGAAGCTGACGGAAGATCTTCTTTGCGGATCGAGATAAATGAGTTCACTTGGGAAGAATTTAAAGAGGAGCTATGAGAATACGTTAGAAAAGTTATCGAAAAAGGAAGGAACAAGAATTTTATAATCAAAGCAGGAAAAGATGTCCGAAGTAGATTATGATCGCGCACTGCGATATGTCCCGATATGCCCATGATCGGTGAATCTGAGGAGTTGAAGATGGTGGAAAAATTGGAGTGCGGATTGAGGTCGAGAGATAAGAATGTCTCGTGGTCATTAAATCGACTTGCAAGAAGCTCTCGGACGAGCTTTGAACATCGAGGCGGCCGTGCGGAAGAAATCAATCGGAACCACGGACATCGAACATAGGGGACGAAGGAAGAGAAAATGGGAAGGAAATTTTGGAAATAACAATAGGGAAGTTTGAGAATACCATAACAAGCGGCAGAGGAAGCGATGGCGCCGCAAGGGCGAGGATGGAAGAAACAAGTCTTTACCCCTCAGACGGGAGGACCACAAGGCGGCGAGGACAACTCCTTGCCCAGTGCGAAGTTTCCAAAGGTTTGCCGTTTGGTAAATTGCTTTAAGTGCGAATGAAGGGCATTCATAAATAGTTGCCGGGGATACTGGGGCGGTGGGAGGCGAATCAGCCGCAATGCCCAACCCCTCGGGGCTATCGATTTCGGCCGCGACCAGCAGCCACCACAACAGGTGGCGATAACCTCGGCGACAGACAGCGACAACCACCGTGGCGGGCGTGTCGAGCGGTGACGCACGGCGGGGAATCCAGAGAGGCAGGCACCCCGTCGTCCGGTGGCTCGAGCGGGTATGCTTTCTGCGGGCAAAGACAAAACCGAAACTGGCGGTGTAGAACAACTTCTCAGCGTCACATTATACTTTGTTAAATCGGGGCATCAAATTCTTTTATGAGCAGAATGTAGATCTATTGGAACTTATCTGAGAAAGCAAACCGGATATGAACATCTCTTCACCTATAGGAGGGATTATGGCCGTTACTCATGTTGCTCGAACACAGAGTTGAACTTAGGATCAAGGGTTCGACAATAAATTAAACATAATACCCGTGGGCGATGTAGATATAATTTTGGGGATGGATTGGTTAGCAGAAAATTATCACGATCTGTGTAAAGTAAAATTTCATTCCATTTTCACGGAAAAGAGCTACAAGCTTTTATGGAATCGACATGGGAAGGAAGATCCCGATAATACTGACATTGAAGGTGAAGTATGATAAGAGAAAGAATGCCATGCATTTCTTGTTTATTTGAATAGAAGATCGAACAACTTTAAATGTTGAAGATGTAGAAATTGTCGAGAATTTTCGGATGTTTTCACGAAAATACCGGATACCTCACGATGAACAATGGGTTTACCATTGACTTGGAACCGGATCGGCTCCGATTAGAAAGCTTGCCGTCTAAGGCTCAGAAAGTCTTGGAAGAGTTGAAAATTGAATCCGAGTCATGGAACCTAGGTTTTATGGGACTGAGTGAGAAGACCGTGTTGTTAAGAAAAAGGATGGTTCTTTGAGGATGTGTATTAGATAGGCCCGAACAAAATGGCGGCAAAAACAAGTATCCACTACGGATAGATGACTTGTTTGATCAGCTCTGAGGCTAGCGTGTTCTCGAAGTCGACCTCAGTGAGGGCTATCACCAACTGGTCTTGGCTGAAGATGTGTCGGCTAACTGAACAAGATCGGCCTATGGTTATAGTTGATTCCGGATTGACTAATCTTTCTGATGTTCATGGATCTCATAATAGAGTGTTCCATTGTACTTGAACAAATTGTCTTAGTCTTTCATGAGCGACATTCTTATCTATTCGAAGAATGAAGAGACAGAACACCTCGAGCAGTCTTACGCATCTTTGAGGTGGCGGCTTTTGCTAAATTTAGCAAATGTGAATTTTGGAAGGTAGTATTTCCTTGGACACATTGTTAAGTAGAAGGGATTAAAGATCAGGCGAAAGTAAAGTAGTCAAGTGGAAATCGCGAGGACACAAAATGAAATTAGGTTTCTTGGGATTGGCGAGTTACTATCGGAGATTCATTGAAGGATTCTCAAAGATAGCGATAACCCAAGCTTCCGAAAAGTTAAATTCACATGGGCGATGAGGTGTGGCCCATTTCCAGACTGAGGAAAAGTTAACTCGCACATGCTAGCGATTCGAGAAGCGGTCGAAGTATGTGGTCTATCGGATGCTTCAAGAATAGATTAAATTGTGTGTTAATGCAAAATGGAAAAGTGATAGCCTATGCATCGACAATGAGACATGATTGAATTATCGACAAATGATGCGGAACTAAGCGATGAGTACATGCTTTAAAGATATGGAGACATCGTCTCTGGAGAAGATGTGAAATCTTTACGATCATAAAATTTTAAAATACTTTTGACGGAGAGATCGAATATGAGACAAGAAGATGGCTCGAATTAGTAAAAGACTTGTTGTGGTATAAACTACCACGGCGGCGAATGTTGTGGCGATGCCTTAAGTCGTGAAGTCAAAACAAATTGGGATGTCTCTTCACAGAAAAGAAAAACTGGTTGAAGGTTTGAAGGATGAATATCGAATTGGTTGAACAATAGGAGGCGATCGAGTTGTATTGCTACTCGCATTGGCGTCGACTTGAAAAAAGAATCCTTGAAGAACGAAGGATGGAGGAAAAGTTAAGCGAAGCAGTAGGGCGGAAGGGTGAAAAATTTCAAGCACGAGATAATGCTTTATTTTTGAAGGAAGGTTGTATCCCAGACAACAACAATCTTGGAATGAAATCATGAGTGAAGCTCATGACACATATCTGACCCGTCGAGGCGGTACTAAAATGTGCAATTTAAAGAAAAAGTTATGGTGGGAAGGTATGAAAGAGACATAGCCTCTTTTGTGAAACCTTTGTCTTCTTGTCGACAAGTAAAAGCATTACACAGTCGTCTGGAAAACTTGACCTTTGAGGATACTAGGGTGGAAATGGGAAGACATAGCTATGGATTTTTTATGGGTTTACAAAGTCAAGAAAGGAACAACTGCTATATGGTAGTAGTGGACAGACTCACCAAATGTGCACATTTACTGATTGAGTTACACTTATGAAATCTGAAAGAATAGGCCCGATCGCTTTATGGGTTGGCTCTTCACTTGAGTGCGGGAAGCGTACACAATTTTTTCACGTGTCGACCGAAATCGTGTAAGATCCGAGCATGTGATCCGTCAAGATGGCGTGATCCTCAATCGGAGATATGATCTATAATGAAGAACTACGACAGACTGAGGTTGACAATTGCGAAATAAATCGATTCCATGGTCAGTCTTGTGGAAACATCATGGACGAGGAAGCCACGTGGGAGCTTGGGATGCAATGAAGAAAAATACCGATCTTTCTAAGGTATGTAAATTTGGGATGAAATTTCTTTAAGGGGTGAATGTAATACCGGGTGTTTAAGCGCTAATTCGATATTAATTTAGTAATTAGAATATCATTATAATAATTTGATTATTTAAAATATGAATAATGATTTCGATTATTGTTGGAATAATAAATTCCTATGTTTTATTCTGAAATAAATGAATATAGAAATACGAATATTTAACGTATTTTAACGGTTATTATTTTCTACGTCGATTACGTATCGATGATTCATTGATCGCGATGATTTTCTAAGTTTTAAGCTTGAATTTGATTCCATTATTATTGAATAATTTAATAAAGTGATTATAGCTTTATTCGACCATTTGAGATAATCGATATTTAAGCGTTTGAGGCGTTTCAAGCGTTAACGTTTTGAATGACTTGAGAATCGAGTCTAACGATCGAGGTTATGATATTTAAATTCCTATGATTATTTTATATAATTGGAATATTATTTAGCATTGAATTAATGCTAGAAAATTTTGGGATTATATTGTTGATTATTATGATTCTCGAAAACCTAAATAGAAATAGGGTTTTCTACCTATGGATTACTCTAATAATTTTTCCTATGATATAATTTATCATCTAAAACATATATTATGATATATATATATTAGCATGGAAAAACAAATATTAGCTCATGAGGAATGAAAATAAAGTGAGCTTTGTACTAAATAAATTGGTTCGCGCCACTTTTGTGTATCCATTGCAATGTAGTGAATTAATTCATCAAGTATGATCTAATTGCACTATAATTGTGAGAAGAGCCGCTATTTTGACTAGGAATCCCTTGATGTATTGTATATATATATGGGATAAAGTGTACAAATATACATAATACTTGGTAAAAATCTGAAATTATTGTTCTTCCACTCCACGGTGGTCGGCTCAACATGAAACATGAATTTTGTTTCTCTCAAAACTTTAATAAAGCTTACAAGGAATTAATTAGTGTAAGAGATATTTTCTTTGTAGTGACATAATCTCTTTGACTAAAATGTTTCAATTATTCGTGAGAGTTGAGAGAGGCGAGAGGTTTGCATGTGGTTGTTTCAATTGTTTAAAATTTCCTAAATATATATATATTTTCTTGTGAACCACGAGCGAACACATAAAACATCTCTCTTATTTCTTTCTTTGCGAGACCCTTTCTATAGAAAACGAACTTTTATTGATTTCTCCTTTTGCTTGGGTTCCTTACACCTGTGGAGTCGACTCCGATCGCGAGGTTGAATGTCGAACAAGTTTCGATAAAACCTATTTTTCAATAATCCTACGGTTTAAATTATTATTTTAGCATGTATTAATTGTGCGATAAATCATGTTTGCATGTTATAAGTCAAATTTATGTTACATATGTTAATATGTGCATAGATTATTGTTACTAAACAGCAATTTATTTAATTTATTCTAGTGATGCTCGATTTTTGCTAGGATGTTTTTGATGTTGGATTGTTGATCTATAGTGTTGTAGTAGTGCATGGTATTAATTTGAAATTTTTGAAACCATTTGTTTAAATGTTGAAAACGCGAAAAGCATGAACTATGGTGTATAATTTTATATGCTTGATATAATAGCATATTATTGATCTAGGGTATTGATAAGGTGTTGTAGGAATTTATTAGAATTTTTGGACATATAGCTAAATATTTTCAAAATGGCGAACCATATAGTGTATGAATTAGTGTGTTATTTTGTGTTTATTACATAATATTATGATGTATTAGTGCTATATGATAGCATATAAGCATAGTGTAATTTTATAGGATTTTATAAAATAATTTGATATATATATACCTATAGTGGCCGTGAGCTACAACTTGATGGTTTCTTGGTGTATAGTTTGATTTTACAAACTATAGGTTATAATTATATTATATATTAATATTTGAGGCTTGTGTATAATTATTAGTTTTGGAATATTATTGATATTATTTTGATGAAAAAATCGAGAAGCTATATACATGATAGGTGATGATACCAAATTTTCTATAGTGAATGTTAATACATATTAAGATCTATGAAAATAAGTACATATATGATTTAGGAGAATTTTTGGAAAAGTTTGAAAATTTTTTGAACTGATTGGTATGAATGAATTAAGGTTTAAATCCTTACAGAAATAATATTATATGTGACAATATTAGACTTTGAATTTTGATTATTATAAACATAGATATTATGTTTAGACTGACGAGCGTATATTAAATAACGTTAAGATGTGAAATAATCAATGATATAAAGTAGTTAGATCATTTAAAGAAAATATTAATCAAATTTATGATTACGTGAATTCGAAGTTAGTTTATGAAAAGAAATGATTAAAATGGATTTATATAGATTAAGTTATATAAAATATGTTTATAGTTTATAAAAAGTGTAAATGCGTTGACTTTGAAATTAAGCGTATTAAAAGCGTTAGTAATACCTAATACGTTGACAGTATTACATTTTATAAGAATATCTCATTTGTGAAAAATGATTTCATAATTGAAATCTTTTTATTCAAAACGTTCGATTACTGCGTTCACGTTTAACCTAAATGGTTAATATAAGATTAGATCATATTACGTCTCTTCAATCGACAATATTTTTAGTTGATACGCGTCGTTGAAGCGTATAGGCGTATTAAAATCTAGTTGAAACTTGAATTATTAACTTTATATAAGTCTTCAAATTGTAAAACTCGAGATTCCAACGTGCCCGTGTAGCTAAAAGAATCGAGTATTTAGGCGTAAAAGAACATGATTGTTCGGCGTGAGCGTACAACATTTAGTTGGGGCGTGAATGGTATGAGGAGAAGAAACGCATTACCTTGATGAATCGAAGCGTAAAGGTGGGCTTACTATACTAAGTGATAGAATCTTACAAATGATTTATTTCTGATGCTTTATTGCAAGCAATTTAGGTGAAATGTTATTTAATTACCGTAAATTGTTTATGTTTTATGTATGTATCGATCCGATGATATGATGCATACGTTGTGGTAGGCTAACTTTATGACTGTATTGAATTCGTATCCTTGATTAGTACCCCCAAGGATGATTGAGAATCTAGTATCTGTCTGAGATGGTAAGGATTTTGTGCACTAATTATTGTATTGTGTCTTTGAAAGGGTGCTCGGCGAGTCAGGGCGTCTCTGAGGAGAACCTCTCTCCGTAGAGGTGTTTATGAGTTGACTATGATGATTGTAGAGTGAAGATATGGAAATCGATACGATCGTCACGGAAAATGCTGCTGAGACGAGTATTTAGAAAATGACAGAAATAGTTTTAGTAAACACTGAGAGCTTTCTAATTAAAACCTCGTGTATATTCTGCATGATGAGCGATGTAATTAAAATTGATAAATTATTTCGGCATGAACCTTGAGTGCATTCTTGTACTCGACCGACATATTGTTTTAAATGTGCTGATTGATGGTGATGGTGATGGGCGGAAATGTTGAGTTCGAGAGTCTTTTGGTATATATATATATATTGAAAAAAGAACCACTTGGGTCATGTAAATCATATATTGCATTCGTATTTCATTGCATATACGAATATTTTGTATGTTGTTGTTGTGAGTTGTATCTGCGAAATTATCGAACCCT
The DNA here is from genome assembly GCA_036937905.1 of Salvia rosmarinus. Taxonomy (NCBI): domain Eukaryota; kingdom Viridiplantae; phylum Streptophyta; class Magnoliopsida; order Lamiales; family Lamiaceae; genus Salvia; species Salvia rosmarinus. Next base: position 335,486 of record JAODLM010000276.1, read on the forward strand.
ACTTAAAAGAACTTAGCCTTTCATGTAAATGACTTTTACCTGATAAATAAGGTTTGGATTGCTTTTGCCTTGTACATAAGGTTTGATTATTGAAGATCGATAAATATTATTAAAATCTTTTGATTATTTTATCAATTTTTTGCATTCAACATTCAGCTCGATTCTCTCTAATCATCCTTTGGATTAGAGTACGTGATAGTAATGCGAGCATATTGCTCTACGAACCTAAACTTCTTTGAAAGTCGAGTCTAGAGTTGGTCGCTGAGACTTCAGAAATCATCGACTCAACTCGAACTCCATCCACGTCCATTTCAATAGGGAAAAATAAATTATTTTCTCGATCTTTGTAAAAAAAGTTTGAGATTTAGAATTTGAATTGTTGTCGATAGACATATCGACGAAATGATTTATAATTTGATTTGTTGTCGATAGAACATTATACGACAAATGAAATGAGAAGGTTGTAAATAACCATGATTGATTGATGAGAAAAATTTTTATGAGGATAATGCGTGTGTTTAAAGCGAACTATGTTGATCATATTTGAAATTCTATTCTCAATATTGATTTTATTAATGCCTATGTCTCCAGAATGGAACATAGGCGTGATAAGATCATGATCCCTCTTTGAAAAGAACATGGAATGCAGATAAATGTCTCGAATTTAAATCTGAAAGCAAAAATGGATTTGAAGAACTTCTTCCATTTATGGGATTAGAAGGTTAAAGCAACACAAAATAAAAAAAAAAAAAAAATGAAGTTAGCCGATCGGCGACCTCAAAATGCCACCTTCGGGAAGCAGCTTGGACTCGAGAATATAATGCGAAATAAAAGCTAAGGCATTTGAGCTGGGCGGAGGCTCAAATAAAAACTAAGGCATTTGCTGGTAGACCAATAAACTAAGCTTGACCTCTTTTCGAAATTTTTCACCTCGGCGTTGGCTTGGTCGAACTTTCACCCATCCTGCTCAATTTTTCACTACGGCGTTGAGCTTGGTCAAACTTTCACCTCGTCACCTGGATTTTCACCTCGCGTTGACTTGGTCGAACTTTAGCGCTTCGTCTTGACCTCGATTGACTTTCGACCTTCGTGCGATTGCTTCTCGGTGACACAACTTTCACCTCGTCACCCAATTTTTTTCACCTCGGCGTTGACTTGGTCAAACTTTCACCTCGTCTTCAGATTTTCACCTCGGCTTGACTTGGTGAACTTTATCCTCGTATTCGATTTACACGGGTTTGACTTGGTCAGAAGCTTTCACCTCGTCACTCGGATTTTTCACCTCGGTTGACTTCGGTAAAACTTTCACCTCGTACACCTCGGAATGTTTCACCTCGGATTCTTGTCAGACTTTCACCTATCGTCGGAATTTTACCGTGATGCAATTTCTCTCACCGATTCCTCGGTCGTCAAACTTACGCATCGAATTCAGGTGTTATGTCAACAACACCGTTTTGATTCACTCGTTCGATTTTCCTCAAGGCATGTTTAGTGCAGGATTTGTCGTTCTCCTTCGTTCGGACTCACGATTTGACGGTTTATCCTTCGTACTCTAACACACTGTACTATATTTTTGTGAAGGACCAAACCCTGATTCCTTGCTCCAAATTCACGAGTCAGTACAGTCACATCAGACAGTTCACTCAGGACGGTGAACTGCTCTGCAATGTTTTGTTTGGATCCGTTCTCTTTCATTAGGACTCCGATTTGCCGCAGTTTTACACAGTACTCTAACGAAACTTTACTATATTCCTTTGAAGGACGAACCCTGATTCCTTCTCCGAATTCACGAGGTCGATAAAGTTCCCCGACCTCCGGCAAGGCGAAACTGCTTGCCACGCGGTGATTTTGTTTTGGTCCGTTCGTCCTTCGTTTGGACTCCGTTTGTGCATGGTTTTAGCCTACTACCCTAACGGACTGTACTACATATCTTATGAAGGGAAAATCCCTGTTTCCTTCTCCAGAAATCACGATAGCCAGTAGAAGCTAGCTAAGTTTTATAAACTAGAATTTAGTTATATGATAAGATTTTTTATCTTTGATTTGGATAGCAAGTTTCCTAGTATGGTAGAAAGCTTCTAGCGTCGTTGTATATAGAACAACTAACCGTTATAACATTTATACTGTTTATCGAGAGGTATTTGGATTGTTTATCGCTTTATAGACTTCCGGTTTATCCTTTTCTTTATAGATCGTTAAGTTTAGTTTTATACGCTAGCGATATCTTATTTAGTTATCTTTTATGGTTTGTGTGCTGGGGATGATTGTGGCTCGACACACTACAAGGCGGAGACTAGGACGAGGGACCCGAGTGAGATTATTCATGAGTGCGTGATTACGGATGTGCTCGGAAGATGATTTCGGAGGAGTCTCTCATCCTTTACCCTCGTGGCGTGGAGGGAGAGCATGGAGTGGCGATTTCGATGTCGTCGATCGTCCCACGACACGATTCTGGTAGATTGGGAGGATTCCTTGCGGAAGTGTCGAGATTATATCTACCGTTTTGGGGGTGACTACGATCGATAGCGGATCTCACAAAGTTGTAAGCCATTTGACGTCGTCTTGACATCTGGGGTATGCACGAGGAGGACGTACCCACTCAGGAGGTTATCGTGGCGTGATGAGTCACCCAGGTGGCTATTGGAGGTACCTCGTCGAGTGGACCGGTGCAGTTCACGGAGGGGAGGCCTTAGGAGTAGAGGCGTCTCGACCCGGGGCAGGGGAACAGTGTTTCACATGTGATTGGACACCCAATGAAACACAGCTCCGATCTTGCCGACCCTGTGCGCCCTGACACCTTGGGCTGGCACCGCCGCGTGGCGGGATGAGAGTATCGATGCCGTGATGACCTCGGTCCGATCCGCGACATTCCTATGGTTGGGAATGATGAGGCGGGGCCATCATGCGCCAGTGAGGTCGGATGGCGATTCGATGATGATTGAGCGATGAGGAAGATCACGAGGAGTATCGGTATGATGATGGCTTTTTGTTGACTGTTTAGCTAGGTTTAGTCCGTATGTATATAGTCGGTATGTGTGTAGGTTCTTTGTGTTTGAAAAGATGAGCGTTTGTACTTGTATTATCTTGTAATCGCGTATGTTGTTCGTCTGGGTTAAGCTTTTGAAATGCCATCTATTGTACATTATCCCTTTTGTATTAACATGTTTGTGCAATAGTCTCTTGAGGGCACAAATTTTCGATGTATATATTGATAACGAGTGGGCTTTATGCAAATGATTATTGTGATGAATAACGGTTTAAAATGCTTTACAAAGAAATTGTGTGATGTATTATATATGTTAATTGTGAAATGATTTTCAATATTTATTGTATGTTTAAACAACGAGAATGCGTGAGGCGGGATCCACAATGAGGTAGGGGAAGGGGAAGAGGTAGGCGGAGGAAGAATTCCTATGACGAGAACCTGTCGAATATACCTCGACCACCTTGCCTCCATGCGATCGTGGGATCGGAATTATTCTTAGGCATAACCTACCTTCTTTTGATGGGAAAGGAGCTTGGACGATCTTAGAGCAATGGATAAGGAGCTATGAAATGATATTTGATTTTCTTGATGCCCAACAGCATGTACTGTATTACCTTTCGTGCTGGGACTGCCGACTTTTGGTGGGAAGCTTGAACCGGAAGATCTTCTGCGGAGGATCGAGATAAATGAGTTCACTTGGGAAGAATTTAAGAGAGAGCATAGAAATACGTTCCAAAAGTTATCGGAAAAGGAAGGAACAAAATTTTATAATCGAAGCGAGGAAAGATGTCGTACAGTTATGATCGCACTTGCGATATGTCGGATATCCCATGATCGGTGAATCTGAGATTGAAGATGGCTGGAAAAATTTGAGGTGCGATTGAGGTCGAGAGATAAAATGTCTCGGCGTCGTGGTTTCGACTTACAGAAGCTCCGGACGAGCTTTGTGAACATCAGATGACCAGACGGAAGGAAATCAATCAGGCGGACATCGAACATAGAGGACAAGGGAAGAAAATGGGAAGGAAATTTTGGAAATAACACATAGGGAAGTTTGAGAATACCCGATAACAAAGCGGCCTTGGAAGAACGATGGCGCGCATGAGGGAGGATGGAAGAAACAAGTCTTTACCCCTCGGACGAGGAGGACCAAGAGCGGCGAGGACAACTCCTTCTAAGTGCAGAGTTTCACAAAGGGTTTGCCGTTTGGTAGGGAATTGCTTTAAGTGCGCGAATGAAGGGCATTCGCAAATAGTTGCCGGGGATACTGCGCGGAGACGGTGGGAGCCAATCGGCCGCTGTGCCCAGCCCCTCGGTTATCCGGTTTCGGACCCGCGACCCCACACAACAGGTGCACAACCCGGGACAACGTGAGCAGCGACCCACGCGATGCGGAGGGTCGGCAGCGAGCGCGGCACAGCGCAGAAGCCAGCGAGGCGGGCACCGTCGGCCCGGCTGGCTCAGAGCGAGGCATATGCTGCGGGACAAAATGAACAAAACCGAGAAACTGCGGTAGGGAACACTTCTCCAGTGACACTTTATACTTTTGTTCGATGCCAGGGGCATCAAATTCTTTTATAGCAGAAGCATGTGTGGATCTATTGGAACTTAGATGCAGAAAGCAAACCGGGATATGAACATCTCTTCCTATAGGAGGATTATGTAGTTACTCATTATTGCTCGAACCTAGAGTTGAACTTAGGATCACTTGGGTTCGACAAATAAATTAAACATAATACCCGTGAGGCGATGTAGATATAATTTTGGGATGGATTGGTTGGCGAAGAAAATTATCTTTCGATCTCGTAAAAGTAAATTCTTCCATTCACGGAAAAGAAATACAAGCTTTTATGGAATCGACATGGGAAGGAAGATCGCATAATATCTGACATTGAAGAAAAGTAAGTATGATAAACAAGAAAGAACCATGCATTTCTTGTTTATTTGAATGGAAGAAGATCGAACAACTTTAAATGTTGAAGATGTAGAAATTAGTGGAATTTTCGGATGTTTTCACGAAAATCTACCGGATTACCTCGATGAACATGGGATTTACCATTGACTTGGAACCGGATCGGCTCCGATTCAAAAGCCCTGACAAATAGCTCAAAGTCTTTGGAAGAGTTGAAAATTCAATCCAGAGGTTACGGACCTAGGTTTTATCGGACCTGATGTTTCGCTGAGGAACAGGTGTTATTTGTTAAGAAAAGGATGGTTCTTTGAGGATGTGTATAGATTACCGTGAGCCGAACAAAATGCTCAAAACAAGTATCCTCACCGAAGATAGATGACTATGTTTGATCGATCCTGCAGGCTAGCGTGTTCTCGAATCGACCTCAGTCTATCACCTAACTCAATGCGCTTGAAGATGTGTCGTAACTTTTCGAACAAGATCGGCCATGTAATTTATAGTTGTGCCATTCGGATTGACTAATCCTGACGTGATTCATGGATCTCATAATGGGTGTTTTCCGTACTTGAACAAATTGTCTTAGTCTTCCATAGGCGACGATTTATCTATCGAAGAATGAAGAAGAACGAGGAGATAAGCGCGATTTTACGTTTATAGTTGATATTTAAAGATGAGTTTAGCTCGTTTAATGTGCGTTTATGTATCGTTTCTTAATGTTTCATCTATTTCTAGAAGATATTGCTCTTGGGTGTTATTTTGGTGTTTTGTAGGTTTATGTGTTGAAAATCGAAGCAAGGCAAGCGCGAACAAAATGAACAATGCAGTTCTAGACCGTCCTAGGCGGTCTAGGCGAGTACAAGCAGTGAGCACCGAGGCGCGGCGCGACCGCGGCCGTGGCGAACTAGCGTCGTCGGGCGATTTCGCGACCGATCGAATCGCTAGCGACCGCTAGTGGCGCGGCGAGCCACAAGCGGCGAAGCGGCCGGCGAGAGGCGGCGAGACTTACCTCGTGACCCGCTGCGATCGCGAAGGGTGGTCCGAGGCAGCGGCGAAGGAAAATTAGGGTTTGGGGTGTGCTATATATGCGCCGCTCGCCAAGACACACACCCTAGGCGCCCAGACTCGTTTTCATTCGGTTTTCCTCGGTTTTATAGCTTTTAGTCTTTAATCTACCTTTAGTTTAATTCTAGTATTGTTTTACGTTGTTCTAGTTTAGTTTATCGTTTCGTTATCGATCGGAGCGTTTTGTCGATCGTTTTTCCGTTGTTCCGTTAGTTCGGTGGGTTGGATTAAGACCAACCATTGTTCTTCAGCGTTCCCTACGGGTTTATATATTTAATTTCCGTTTTATGGTTAATTAGTATTTCATTCCGTTTATTATGTCGGCTAGTTTTCCGTTCTAATCTAGGGTTTGCATGATTCGATCCTATATGTTGTGATTCCGCTATTGTTATTTACCTTCGGCATTGATTCATGATTCGATTGTGCTTATTTATATGTGTTGATTTACGATCAATCTTGATGCATATCTGTTGTCGGTTAATAGCGTAGTATTAATTGTCGATCGTTATCGAATGCAATACGTATGAGCCTTGAGTAAATGGCGAGATAGGACATTCGTAGGAAGCATATTCTTAGTGATCCTTTTGGGTTGCTTATTTTCCTCTAGAGCGTAGCGTGATAGGAAATTAGTAATCACCCATAATTGTAAATGCAAGTTGTTGGTTATATATGTGATCTTCCGTCTTATGCGGATTAAAGCGGTTAATAATAAGCGAATAAACATCGTTGTGGATAGGATTGGTGCATCCTAGGGTTAGTCTTTCTCATAGTTATCTTCGTGATTTTATTGCTTTATTTATATTTACGCTAGGTTACCTTTGCTTTGGATTAAATTCGAAGCCTAAAACCTCTGCTTTATACGTGGCTTGAATAATGATGAATCGTGATTAGCTTCTATGTTTTGTGATACAATCACGTGGATCGATGACTTACACATATACTTACACCTTTTCGTGTGAAAAGGGCGATCAAATTTTGGGCGTCGTTGAGTTATTAAGATCATAGGAATAATTTGACGATTTGGATTTATTAATTCAAGTTATATATATTATATTATTTTATTTATTTTTCGATGCTAAATTCTCTTTTCTCGGTGGTTTATCGTACAAGATCTCGGGGACCTCCGAGTATTACTAGATCCAGATCAAAGCTCTCAAAGGAGAGGGCGAGAGAAAGCGAGCTGCATGGCGCCATCCATGAGCGGGGCATTCCTCGAGCAAGTATGCACGTAGCTAGGCGACTTTGCGAGAGATGCAGCGTCGGATGGCGAACATGGGAATCATTGTCCACTGCTCGGAGGAAAGACCTACGAACCACATGTACCGACATCCTACGAGCAGTTCAAGGTGGCGGTTGGGGCCCTGCGTAGATGCAAATAATTTTGAGCTCAAAGCGGACGATCGGTATGGTCGAGGAGAGCGGTTTGGGGAGGAGTCACGAAGACCGAATCGCATCCGAAACATTTCTTGATATTTGTGACACCATCAAGCGAATGGGGTGCCACAGAGACCACGATCCGGATCGCATGTTGGGTTTCTTGCCGACCGGGAAAGATTGGTTAGTTTGGACCGGTGGCATCGACCGGGAAACTTTGTGAGAAGTTTCTTAAATACTTCCCGTGGCCTGAAGATCATCGCGAAATCTCATTTTGCCAAAACCACGGAATCATTATTCGAGGCATGGGAGAGATTGAGGTCTATTGAGGCGATGTCCACAACATGGGTTCTCGAGGCAACAAATCACCAGTTCTCGGTGGTGACATGGCGAGGCGAGGAGCATGGTGGATGCGTCGGGGGGCTGCATTGAACCGACCGATCGGCGAGGCAAGCCGTATTGTAGAAGAGATGGCGACCACAGCTATCATACCAGCGGAAGCAGCCATCGTTCAGGCTGTTGAGTGATTCAAAATATGCGATCTCGTGAAGAAGTTCACTCTTTTGAAGAGTCAGTGGTGAGAGAGAACGTCGACCACATCAATCGGAGGTCATTAATTTCCAACAACCTTGAGCTTCAATATTGAATTGATTCGAGCGAGAAGCCAAGTCTCGAAGACATGATCGTGGATTGGTTGTAAGCAACCAACAATTGAGAATCAAATTCGTTCATCGGCAACAAGGCAAAGATAAATCATTTGGAGTCCTTGTGCGGCTATGGGGAAGCACATAAAGATGTTGGAGAATCAAATTGGTCAAATAGCCGTGCAAGTGAATGCACTCTGACGAAGGCAGGCAATTTTCGAGTAACGGAGGTGAACAAAGAGTCGATGCCGCCATTCGGGCGAGGTGGGCGAGCCTCCGAGCCCTGGGAAGAAGAGCATGAACACCTGGCGAGGCTTCGCGACCGAGCTCGCCGCGAGCCGATCGCGAACCATCGAACTTTTCCCACGAAGCCGCGATCGAACGCAGCTCCGCGCGACCATGAGTCGTCAGTATCCGCGCGGAGTTGTTCGCGAGCGACCCTGGCAACACCTGACTTCGCGCTATGGCGAAGGAGTCAGTAGCAGGAGCTCCTCGCGACCTACCAGTGATCGCGAGGTCACCATGCGCCCGAAGCAAATCCTCGCCGCGTCCTCCTCGGTCCGTTCCTAGTCGACTTGTCAGTCGAAATATGACGAGAGTTTGCTCGTTTCAAAGAGGTTTTAAAAGTTGAGATAAATTTGCCTCTCTTTGAGCGCTCGAAACATCTTGAGCTACATGATATTTTTAAAGGCGCTTGCAAGCAAGAAAAACTTGAATTGAGAAAATTTCCTATCAAAAATCTGTCTTCTTGCAAGGACTCCTCTGGAAAGGATCGGCGGTTTCACGTTAGAGTGCGAGATCGCGGCGAATTTTTCAAATGTTTTGTGCGATGCGGGGCGAGTATCAATCGATGTCGTTGAGCGTATTCAAGGCTACACCTAGGAAAGATGAAGCGCGATAGATTTCGATGATGGTGACCGATCGGTCACATATCAAGGTATCGTCGAAGGCGTGTTGGTAAATTCGGATTTTGTTTTCCTGCCGACTTTGTGATTTTAGATATTCGAATTGAAACAACAACCACTAATCCTTGGTAGACCTTTTCTAGCACTGGTGGTGCGTTGATTGATGTCGGGAAGGAAACCTCACGTTTCGTGTTAGCGATGAGGAGCTCAAAATTTCCATATCTGACGCCTCAAACAGGCGTTGGAAAGTCGGAAGATTGTTGCTCGATCATGAATCTGCTCTGGCTCCGTCTCGCGTTTAGGGTACTCGACCAATCAGGATCTTGCGAGAAGGAAGAAGTGGACTCGGCATGGAACTCAGTGTTTCATTCGAGTTTGGGGGCCTTCCATAGTCGGTGGTGGTCATCGTAATCACGAGTTTAGGAGGTTCCCAAGTCGGGAAAGATGTCTATTGCTACTAAAGCAGCGATTAGCGAGGTTAGTGATGGTCAGCTAAAGGCGTTAAAGTAAACACTTGTTGGGAGGTAACCCAGCGTTTTCTTTATTTTGTTTTCTTGTTTTGTGGTGTCTTTCGTTTGTGTTGTTTTTTCGTGTTTCTGTTTTTCTTTTGTTTTAGGTATGCACGATCAACGAGTTAAGTGAAGTGTGTTAATCCATGTGGCGATAGCGATAGAAAATTTTGTGAAATTTAATGATAGTGCATGATATGTTAGAAAATGACATGAATGACGTTAGATGGCTTAGCTTGTTTTCCACCGTTTGCTTAACCGTGAGACTTGAGCTTCTTGTATAAACATCTTGATCTGATTTCTTTTAATTGTGTGATATCATGCATGTGATTATCTTCTAGAACTTGCCGTTCTTACGTATCGAGGCTATGATATGTGTTTGAATTTGGAAAGGATAAAAGGCCATCTTTGTTAACCACTATTCACAACACTAACCCGATGTTATATACCATTTTGCCTTCTTTGAGCCTTTATTAGATTTTTCTTTCGATTAACGGATGATAGGAGGTGAGGATGGATATGGGAATCAAAAGGGTGAAATTTTGATGTAGTTATGATGAGAAAAGTTTCTTTTAGAAAAATACATACTGGTAAGAATAGTACCTTTGTTGTGAAAGTTAAACCTATAAGCTCTAGAAAGAAAAGAAAAAAGAAAATATTAAGTTCACTATGGCGTTGAGCATAAAGGGTCTTAATCAAAGTATAGGTACCTTATGAGGCATAAAGCGTATTTCGACGTTGGGAAGAAGAGGAAAATGAGAGAATCCATATGTGAAATATATAAATGGTGGTGCTTGGGTTTACTTGAGTCACTTAGCCATATATTATCCTACCTTAACCAATGTGCTACATTATAACCTATAAAGACCTCTTTGATCCTTATTTGAACACATTTGGCCGGTGGAGATGTTGAAAGCAGCAGCCTATGGTAGATGTTGCATTGCATTGATCGTTGAGTGTATACCGTCCTTAATTTCTTTATGAGTTTGAGTGTATATATATTTCTCACATGCCTTTGTGAGGTTGAAATAAATGAGCTTTGCCCTCGATAGTTGTTTGCGTTGAGTGGACTAACGTCGTCATGGGCACTAATGTTTTGGCGTTGATATGTTTGAGGCCTAGAATGGTTATCCTCTTTGCTCGCTCGTTGATCTTTCGTTTGTCTTTACATTACTTTTTTTGTTTGAGGACAAACAATGCTTTAAGTTTGGGGGTTTGATAAGCGCATTTTACCGTTTATAGTTGATATTTGAAGATGAGTTTAGCTTCGTTTAATGTGCGTTTATGTATCGTTTCTTAATGTTTCATCTATTTCTAGAAGATATTGCTCTTGGGTGTTATTTTGGTGTTTTGTAGGTTTATGTGTTGAAAATCGAGCAAGGCGAAGCACGAACAAATGAACAACCGCATGTTCTAGCGACCACTGGCGGTCGCTAGGCGTGTATAGCAAACGGGGCCCCGGAGAGAGCGCGCGCGAACCGTGCCTGGCGAAGCCTAGCGCGAGAACTCCTGGGCGATTTCGCGACGTCGATCGAATTCCTAGCGACCGCTAGCGGTCGCGAGCCAAAGCGGGCGCGGGCGACCGAGCGAGAGCGAGACTTACGTCGCGAGCACTAGCGATCGCGAAGGGTGGTCGCGAGACGGCGCGAAGGAAAGTTGGGTTTGGGGTGTGCTATATATGGCGACACCCCTCGCTACCAACACACCTAGGCGCCCGGACTCGTTTTCATTCAGTTTTCCTCGGTTTTATAGCTTTTAGTCTTTAATCTTCCTTTAGTTTAATTCTAGTATTGTTTTACGTTGTTCTAGTTTAGTTTATCGTTTCGTTATCGATCGAACGTTTTGTCGATCGTTTCCGTTGTTTTCGTTCGTTCGTGGTTGGATTCAAGACCAACCATTGTTCTCAGCGTCTCCCTACGGGTTTTATATATTTAATTTCCGTTTTATGTTAATTATATTTCATTCCGTTTATTATATGCGGCTGGTTTTCGTTCTAATCAGGGTTTGCATGATTCGATCCTATATGTTGTGATTCACGCTATTGTTATTTACCTTCGGGCATTGATTCATGATTCGATTGTGCTTATTTATATGTGTTGATTTCGATCAATCTTGATGCATATCTAGTTGTCGGTTAATGGCGTAGTATTAATTGTCGATCGTTATCGAATGCATAATCGTATGAGCTGAGTAACTGGCGAGATAGGACATTCGTAGGAAGCATATTCTTAGTGATCCTTTTGGGTTGCTTATTTTCCTCTAGAGGCGTAGCGTGTGATAGGGAAATTAGTAATCAACTCCATAATTTAATGGCTGAAGTTGTTGGTTATATATGTGATCTTCGTCTTATGCGGATTAAAGCGGTTAATAATAAGCGGAATAAACATCGTTGTGGATAGGATTGGTGCATCCTAGGGTTAGTCTTTCTCCATAGTTATCTTCGTGATTTTATTGCTTTATTTATATTTACGCTGGTTACCTTTGCTTTGGATTAAATTCGAAGCCTAAAACCTCTACCCTTTATACGTGGCGAATAATGATGAATAGTCGGTTAGCTTCTATGTTTTGTGATACAATCTCTGTGGATCGATGCTTAACTTACCATTATACATCCTTTTTTCGTGGCGATCAAGATTACATCGATCAAACACCTCGAGCGATCTGCAATCTTTGAGGTGGCGACTTTTGCTAATTTAGTAAATGTGAATTTTAATTGAAGAGTAATGTTCCTTGGACACGTGTGTCGGTAGAAGGATTAAGTTGATCGACCAAAGTAAAGTAGTCAAAGAATGGAAATCATGAGGACACAAAATGAAATTAGAGTTTCTTGGGATTGGCGGTTACTATCGGATTCATTGAAGGATTCTCAAATAGCAAGGCGATAACTTATTTGCTCGAAAGGTTAAATTCACATGGACGATGAGTGTGAGGCGAATTTCAGGGCAGCTCGAGAAAAGTTAACTCGCCTGTCTAGCAGTTCGAGGCGGATCGAGTCGTGGTCTATCGGATGCTTCAAGAATAGATTAAGTCGTGTGTTAATGCAAATGGAAAAGTGATAGCTATGCGTCTCAACAATGAGACCGCATGAATTGATTTATCGACAAATGATACGGAACTAGCGGTAGTACATGCTTTAAAGATATGGAACATCGTCTCTCTGAGTAGATGAAATCTTTCTGCGTCATAAAATTTTAAAATACTTTTCGAGAGAGATGCGAATATGAGACAAAGAAGATGGCTCCGAATTAGTAAGACTACATTGTGGTATAAACTACCACAATGAAAGCGAATGTTGTGGCGATGCCTTAGTCGTAAAATCAAAACAAATTGGGATGTCTGCTTCTGAAGAAGAAAAAACTCGTTGAAGGTTTGAAAGGATGAATATCGAATTGGTTGAACAACGGAGACCATCACGAGTTGTATTGCTACACTCACATTGGCGTCGACTTAAGAAAAGAATCCTTGAAGGACAAGGATGGAGGAAAAGTTAGAAAAGCGAAAGCGGTAAGGGCGGAAGGGTGAAAATTTTAAAGCAGCGAGATAATGCTTTATTTTTGAAGGAAGGTTGTGTATCGGAACAACAATCTTGAATGAAATCATGGTGGCTCATGACACCCATATCTGACCCATCCGAGTCTTCAAATGTGCAATTTAAAGAAAAAGTTACGGTGGGAAGGTATGAAAGAGACATAGCCTCTTTTGTGGAAGCATCTTGCTTGTCGACAAGTAAAACATTACACCAACGTCATACGGAAAACTTGAGCCTTTGGGGATGCAGAGTGGAAATGGGAAGACATAGCTATGGATTTTGTTCACGGGTTTACGCAAAGTCTAAGAGAACAACGCTATATGGGTAGTAGTGGAGCAGACTAGCAAATGTGCACATTTTACGCGATTCATATTACACGGATCGATAAGCTAGCCCGGTTGTATGTAAAAGGTTATGCGCCTTGGAGTACAAAAACTATCATTTGATAGAGTTCAAATTTACTTGAATTACGGACTAGCTTGCAAATAGAATTAAACGCAAGTTAAATTTCAACTGTTGGCACTCAAACGAGATGGACAATCGGAAAAGATGATCAAACACTCGAAGACATGTTGAAGCGTGGTGTTGGATCGAGGTGCCAATGGGAGGTTTTCTCTGTCGAATTTACTACAATAATAGTTATCAGCGACGATCGATATGGCCCGTGTAGGCCTTCTATGGAAAATGCAGATCAAGCTTTGCTGGGATGAAGTGGGTGAAAAGAAGAATCTTGGGGCTGGCTATAAGAGAAATGATTGTGATGGATTCGCCAAATTAGGCGAGAATAAAAAGCTCAGATGAGCGAAGTCTTATGACGTCTGTGAAAGGTGAGCTACGTTTGAAAATGGAGATAAAGTCTTTTTGAAGGTCTCTCCGTCTAAAGGGATTATAAGGTTTGGGTAAAGGAAAGTTAAGACCCGTTTTATTGGACCTTGAAATCCAGAAAAGAATAGGCCCGATCGGCCATAGGTTGGCTCTTGGCCAGAGTCGGGAAGCGTGCACAATGTTTTCCGCGTATCCTGACTCGAAAATGCGTATGCGATCGAAGCATGTGATCCGTCAGGCGGCGTGATCCTCAATCGGATATGAGCTATAATGAAGAACCTACGTATTCAGACCACAAGGTTCGACAATTGAAATAAATCGTTCCATAGTCAGTCTTTGTGGAAACATTATGGACGAGGAAGCCACGTGGGAGCTTGAGGCGCAATGAAAGAAAATACCCGATCTTTCTAAGGTATGTAAATTTGGAGACGGGGATTTCTTTAAAGGGGTGGAATGTAATGGGTATTTAAGCGCCTAATTACGATATTAATTTAGTAAATTAGAATATTATTATAATAATTTGATTATTTAAAATATCGAATAAATTTCGATTATTGTTGGAATAATAAATTCCTATGTTTATTCACAAATAAATGTGAATCTAAATACGAATATTTAACGTGTTTAGGATTATTATTTTCTCGTCGATTACGTATCGATGATTCATTGATCGCGATGATTTTCTAAGTTTAAGCTTAGAATTTGATTCCATTATTATTTAAATAATTTAATAAAGTGATTATAGCTTTATTCGACCATTTTGAGATAATCGATATTTAAGCGTTTGAGGCGTTTCAAGCGTTAACGTTTTGAGATGACTTGAGAATCAAGTCTAGCGATCAGGAATTATGATATTTAAATTCCTATGATTATTTTATATAATTGGAATATTATTTAGCATTGAATTAATGCTAGAAAATTTTGGGATTATATTGTTGATTATTTATGATTCTCGAAAACCTAAATCGAGAAATAGGGTTTACCTATGAATTACTCAATAATTTTTCCTATGATATAATTTATCATCTAAAACATATATTATGATATATATGTATAGTTAGCATGGAAAAACAAATATTAGCTCATGAGGAATGAAAATATAGTGAGCTTTGTACTAAATAATTGGTTCGCCACTTTTTGTTATCCATTGCAATGTAGTGAATTAATTCATCCAAGTATGATCTAGTGCACTCTAATCAAAGAAATGAACAAGTGGGATATATAATTGTGAGAGAGGCCGCTTTATTTTGACTAGGAATCCCTTTGATGATGTGTATATATATATGGGATAAAGTGTACAAATATACACATGCGTAATACTTGGTAAAAATCGAAAATTATTTTTCTTCCCACTCCACGATGATTGACGTCTCACATGAAACAAAATGAATTTTGTTTCTCTCGTAACTTTAATAAAACTTCGAGGAATTAATTAGTGTAAGAGATATTTTCTTTGTAGTGACATAATCTCTTTGACTAAAATGTTTCAATTATTACGTGAGAGTTGAGAGAGGTTTGCATGTGTGGTTGTTTCATTGTTTTAAAATTTCTAAGTATATATATATTTTTCTTGTGAACACGAGCAGAACACACAAAACATCTCTCTTTCCATTTCTTTATTACGAGACCGCTTTCTATAGAAACCAAACTTTCCTTCCCAGTTTCTCTTTTGCGGGTTCCTTACAACCTGACCGTCGACTCCGCCACGAGGTTGATATCGAACAAGCTTGATAAAACCTGTCTTTTCAATAATCCTACGGTTTAAATTATTTTAGCATGTATTAATTGTCACGATAAATCATGTTAGCATGTTATAAGTTTAAATTTATGTTACATATGTTAATATGTGCATAGATTGTTATTTACTAAACAGCAATTTATTTAATTTATTCTAGTGATTTCGATTTTGCTAGGATGTTTTTGATGTTGGTTGTTGATCTATAGTGTTGTAGTAGTGCATGGTATTAATTTGAGAATTTTTGAAACCATTTGTTTAAATGTTGAAAATTGCAGAAAATCTTAGCACTTGAACAGTGTATAATTTTATATGCTTGATATAATAATATTATTGATCTAGGGTATTGATTAGGTGTTGTAGAATTTATTAAATTTTTTTGGACATATATAGCTAAATATTTTCAAAATGGCGAACGTATAGTGTATGAATTAGTGGTTATTTTGTGTTATTACATAATATTATGATGTAGTGCTATATGATAGCATATAAGCATAGTGTAATTTTATAAGTTTTATAAAAATCATTTGATATATATATACTATAGTAGCCGTGTCTTTACAACTTGATGGTTTCTTGGTGTATAGTTTGATTTTACAAACTATAGGTTATAATTATGTTATATATTAATATTTGAGACTTGTGTAATATTAGAATTTTTGGAAAATTATTGATATTATTTTGATAAAATCGAGAGCACATAGTATATATATAGGTGTGATCAAAATTTTTATAGTGATATTAATACATATTAATGACCACGATGTAAAATAATACACTATATGAATTTAGAGGAATTTTTGGAACAAGGTTGAAAATTTTGTGATATAGTAGTGAGCTATATGTGTTAAATAAATTATAATTCTTTTTAATCAGAATAATAATTTATTTTATGTCTAAAATTATATTAGACATAATTGAATTTTTAAATTATTAAACATAGAATATTATGTTTAAGATGGGCGTTATATTAAATAACGTTAAGCATAAATAATGCTTATTATTAAAGATTAATATTGAAGAAAATATTAATCAAAATTTATCGATTCGTTAAAATCGAAGATTAGCAGCTTTAAAAATCGTTAAAAATGGAATTTATATTGATTTTATTCATTAAAATATGTTTTATTGAAGTTTTATATTGAAAAGTCGAAATGGTTGACTTTCGAAATTAACGTCTGAATCGTTAGTTAAATAGATTAATCACATGAAAAGCATTACTTTTATCGAATATCTCGATTGTGAGAAAAATTTCAGATTGAAATCCTTGTTTTGAATAACGTTATTATCGTTGATTATTTAACACAAAAAGGTTAAAATGAGGGCTGATAAATATTACGTCTCTCGATATCGATTATTTTTTATTGATATCGCGTCGTTTCAGCGTATTAAGGCGTATAAGAATCGCCGAAACTTGAATTATTAATTTATATATCAAAGTTGGTGAACTTTGAAAATCTCGAGCGTGCCAGCGTCACTAAGCGTATATTTTTGCGTAAAGGTGGGGCGTGAAGTTCCGCGCATAATGAGGAGAAGAGCACATACGGTGGAATTGAGTTCCAAGTAAAGGTGGGCTTTACTATACTGTTGTAGAATTTACGAAATGATTTATTTATGATGCTTTATTGCCAAATATTTATGGCCCGATTTATTTAATTACACCTTGAAAATGTTTATGTTTTATGTATGTATCGATCCGTGATTATTGATGCGTAGCGTTGGGTAGCTCAGCTATGACATGCTTGGTGTTCTTGGAAGTACCCCCAGGATGATGGAGAATTAAGTATCTGTCTTGAGATGGCACTGGATTTTGTGCTTATTGTTGTGTTGTGTCTTTGAAAGGGTGCTCGGCGGTCGTGGCGTCTGTGAAGGAGGCCTCACTCGTGCGAAAGGTGTGTTGGTTGAATTGTTGTGGTGGATATGGATCATACATACGTGGAAAATGTTTGGCGGCGATATTTATGGAAAATGGCGGAATATTTAGTAAACACGGTAATTTCAAATTAAAACCTCGTGTATTCTTGTGATGGGCGATAATTGAAATTGATAAATTATTTGCATGACCCTTTGAGTGCATTGTTGTACTCGATACATATTGTTTTAAATGTGATTGAGGCAGTGATGGTGATGGGCGGAAATGTTAAGTAGTCAAAAGGTCTTTGGTATATATATATATTTGAAAGAAGAACCATGAGTGCGTATCGTAATATGTCGTTACGTCTTTCATTGCATATTACGAATATTTTGTATGTTGTTGTTGTGATTGTATATGTCTTAATTCGAACCTCTTTATTAAAGGAACTCATTAGCCTTTACATTTGTAAATGACTTTACTTGTAAATAAGGTTTGAATTGCTTTGCACTTGTACATAAGGTTTGATTATTGAAGATCGATAAATATTATTACGAAATCTTTGATTATTCTTATCAATTGTTTTGCATTCCACATTCGAGCTCGAGTTCTCTCTAATCATCCTTTGGATTAGAGAACAATGACATAATTATTAAATAACCATGGCTATCTGACAACTCATTCACTTTCGATATCGAAAAATTAGGGTTATCCGACGAAGCTTCATGACTTCAGAAATCAAAAAATAAATGGAGAACAATTCATATAAAATCGA